>JABTTQ020000919.1:600000-767127 GCA_016081115.2 Rehmannia glutinosa | reverse complement strand
GTAGCTAGTCAATATTATATAAATATTCCTCCATAATCGCTCGTGACCGAATAAATGCAACCTGCTGTTACTCTTCCTCCGTCGATATTCTCATCATTAACATACATATGCGTGCTTGACTCCACTGACCACTTTGCTATATTATAAGCGAAATTGTAACATATTATAACATATAATAAATCAATACACATATCAATACAATGGTCTCTGAGAACCCCTACCAGACTCGATACAAACTAATATGTAACACCTTACCCACCTTAACAATACGCATTTTTTATGGATGCTTTGTAGTTTATAAGTGAGCCGCAATTTGCATTGCACATGATTTTAATATAATGTCATGATATGCATAACCGCCTAACTACTTAACAAATTTAACAATGCTTATTTACACATGTGCATTTATCCATATTACACAAGACACTAACGATCGTGCCCTTTATATACGGTCAAATTTTATACACACATGAAATGCAAATGATGAAATTTGTAGAGGGAGAAGGATAGAATCCGGCCGGCCCGACCTTTTATCCAAATGCTTTAACTTGTCACCTCCGCGATTAACTTTTTTTCCCAACAACTAAAAATTGACAACATTGCATTTGGTGAGTTGCAAGCTCGTAAGTATAATCTAATAACAAGTTATTTAACATCACACGAACCGTTATCACAATCAATTGATCATATCATTTATAAACATATAAATGCGCGTGCTTGATCATTTCTTTTCTTTACATTATGGGCCAACTAATACCAAGAATAAATCGTGATCCGCGAAGATGGCGCGACACTCTTTGTAATTCTTTATTTCCGTAGAGTTGGTGAACTCGCGGGGTGGCATGCGGTACTGTAATCGAGAATTTTACGGATATGCGTAATTCTTTAACACGTTCAAGGTCATTGAGTCGTGCGGCCGAGAATCCATTAATCTACGATGAATGCATTCTCTGTAATCACATATATTTTATTTCCATATCAATAACATCGTTAGAGATCGCATATCTCATTTTCATATCAATAACATCATTAGAGATCACATATCTCGATTTCTTTCAATCTCATCACACTTAGTCATATATCTCCATTTTATATTCATCTCATCACACTATCATCATAGAAAATCATGAAATTCACGTTTGGGCACGATAAGCTACTAATCATTGTGACAAATAAGTAAAACAATTCATCCCAACACATTAATCACATAATCACCCAAGTCAAATAACAAGCTAAAAGATTATACTCACAAGTGATGTCCACATCCGTTGATTTCACCTAGTTGGCCTGATTTGTGCACGTATCTTAAGTTTCACCTATTAACATATAAGAAAAATACATAACCAAACACAAACTCACATATTATTTAAAATTAGTATTATCATGTGTATGCTATATTTGACATGTTCATATATGACATCATATTTAATATGATTCTTAATCCAATCATAAAAACATCTTATTTGATTTTGCTCATTGAGTTATAATCTTTAGTCACATATATCTATAAAAATACATATGGTTTATACTATACTAACAAATAAAACAAACAATTTTGTTCTGATCCTAATTTGCAACCCCGAGAAAAAGGGATAACTATCAGTTTTGTTAAGAATCTAATCTTTATTCCTCACGATTCTTAAAGAAATTGAAATTTATCGATTTTATTCTTTAACTTACCGACAGTCTTAAGCATACTATTACTTAGTAAATAATCCACTTTGTAAGATTAATATTATTTAACATCAAATGGACAAGTCTTTTAGATTTTAAAATTTAGTATTAAGATAAGAATATCATAATACATAGATTACCTTATAAATATTTCAAGTTCATTCTATTTTATTATTATTAAATATTATAATTATCATAAAACAAATTAAAAAAAGAACAATCAATTGAATGAATAAATGACACTGGAGCGTTCTTTCTTTTTTTAATTATAAATTCGATAATTTCTAAATAAACCCAACAAGTTGATTTATTTAAACTAATAGAATTTTGAGCTCACTAACTTAGCAACATGTATTCATAAACCTCATATTATATGTATTAATACCAAACAACGGATATTTCTATTTTCATGTTCAACCGTGGAAGTTGAAGCGACATAGATATATAGATTATCTCCACTTTGAATTTAGAGAAGAATATTATTACCTTAAAGTTTTGTATTAAGTCTCAATCATGAGCCCTGCGGGTCATGTGTGGTGTGTGGTGTGTGTGTGTGTGTGTTTTTTTTTTTTGTGAGTAATTGATTGGCCCGTATACTAATATTGAGTATTCTTATATCTCGTTGTAGGCGGTGGTCCTTTGATATTTATTTGGGATATACTAGAAGAGTAGTGAAATATTGTTATTAAAAGTGGTGGGTATAATTTGTGTCATATATTCATACACACACAAGTGGCCCGCATTCATGAAGTGTTATTTGGTTGACATGTACAAAGAGGTATTAGTCGGTTCATACAACTTCAAATAACTTACTAATTTACATATTTAATGCTAAAGAAATTGAAGCGGAGTTAATAATAACACTTGATTTAACAAATATATATATATATATATATATATATATAAATATATCGTGTGTGTAAGTGTCTTGCATGTACAATTTATATGTAATAATTAATCATTACAAGTCCATCAATTTCTTTCTAGTTATGATTTAGCTTTTTCTTTTACTTTTTTTTTAATATATATATATATATCTACTTCATTTTCTTTCATGTTATTATTATTATATTAATCATTCTAAATAATTTATTCACATATAACCTACAAATATTAAAAAACCTGATAGCTAACATGATACACCCAACTCGTGATTCATGATTTTACATGCATTCTAAATTTAATATGATATATCACGAATGCCTTAACCATGATAATTAAAATATAAATGTTTTAGGTTATGACACATAATCTCAGCGAGTGGGCTCACCTTGAATAAGATTTGTGATTGGTAGTGTGATGAGCTAGTGTGAGCGTAGTTGTGTCTCTCATCTAATGCCAATAATTTGAGTAGGGGATGAAGGTTCTCCCGGCCCGTCCATCTTGTCTTTGCTCAACAAGCTCCGATTTCCTCGAGGCACCGCTACAACTCAACAACCTTCACTTCCTCCAAAAAGTTTCCTCCTCATCACGGAGGTTTGGGATCGAGCAATAGAGTTTCCAAAGAGACATTTGGTCGGTTAGTGGGCCCGCACTTTTCCGCTTCTCCAATTCCACTAGCCTTCTCATCATTCGCCTTTTATACAACACATTGTACACATATGTTTGCTCAAGTGTAGCAGGAACGGGCATTCATTTAAGAATGAGATAATACATTCTTCTTCATCAATCATATCGGGGCACTCGAATTGGTGCATACTCTTGCTTGGTTTCGAATGCCTCCGTATATTTATCTATTCATTTCATCAGATATAGAGGAGAGTAAAACTTCTTGAGAACTAGATTAAATTTGGCATAATAACTTCTTCTGTGGCCTTACCTCCAAATGGATTCATCAACAATTTCTACAAGTGCCTCTCCAACATCCGCGACCAGTTTGTCTCTTCTACTCTTCTTTCAATAATTGAACTACGGTTGAAGATGTCTTGAGTTTGTTCTAACCTTAATAAAGAGGAATTTCATTAGATTTTATTTCCTCGAGTTAGCTGCGATAGAAGACTTATCATGCAACCCTCTTTGAGTCTTACGCACTCTTGAGCGGTGGATTCTCGGAACAATTGTCATCATTTTCTTTGATCTTTGGAGCACACGGAACCGATTTAGTCATCTCCCTTTCATAAGTGCCCTTTCTTTTTGCATGGGCCTTCTCACGACCTCAAAGAGGTTACCTTTGAACAACCTCTTGTTCACATGGAGATGTTTCCTTTTCCTTAAGAGCACTCTTCTTCTCAATGAATGCCACAAGAACCAGTATCTAAGGTACTCTTGAAATTCTACGACAACCACCTCCATATTAGTCGGCTTAGCCACAAATAGCTGATTGTAGAACCGAATTTGATGTCCAAACAACACTTAGACATTGCATCCGTCGACTTGTGATATTCTTCCTTCACTACAACCTTTGTAGATGAAGGGTTGTATCTCGGCTTTTCTTTAATGTCTATCTCCTCCTGGATCTTACGAAAATCAAATTCGTAGTCCTTGACTCACTTAGACCCTTTGTTTGGGAGTTCAACACTCACTCGAGTCATCAATGAAATGACTACATCTTTTCCATTCACCAAAAAATGGATGCCATCATCATGAACAAAAGTTTTCACATAGAACATTGCAACTTCTTCCCGGTATGTTTGAGCATTAACAACATCAAGAATTCACCGGCCTCATTTTCTTGAAGTTTCCTACTATTTCTAAGCCCTAGCTTGGTTGGCAAAATGCTTGACCAAACCTTCGATGTCGATTAGTGCGGTACACATTCTTGGATAGTTTTGCAAAATCAAGAGCAAAAACTTCGAAGATTTATTTGTGGCCATTTGGAAATAAGATTGAGTTTGAAGGATAGTTTTTGCGAGTTTTGAAACATTGAAAATGAAAGTATTAAAGTGTGAGAAGAGAGAACTTTCCGAGGTATATAAGGGATGTGATACGGCGTGATGATGATAGTCGATTTTGAAAATTGATCAGCGATTGAGATTGATCTTGAAAACCTCTTTCAATTCCCGAATTAAATGCCCCAACATTTATGGCGATCATGGCTTTTGTTTTGCGATGTTCTTGTTCCACATTAAATGATGTTGACATTACTTGAGAAAATCATTCGCTTCATTAATACCACTTTGCTTTGTCCTCTAGCCAACAAATATATACATGGGTCCCCGGGGGTGTGAGTAAAGTGTAGAAGTAGGGGGAGGCGAATAGACTTTCCCCAATTTTTGATTTTTACACAATAAGAGTTTTTACAAGAAAATAGCTAAGTCCTTTAAGAGACAACTAGGTCAACATCGGCCCGGGAGAGTTAACCACTCAACGGACTTTGATAGAGTTATTGATAGAGTAACTCAAGCCCGAATGAAGTTAGCTTTTAAAAATCCGATTTTCATGATTTTTACGGTGGAAGTCTTTACACCCTTTTCAAAGTTTGTATATCAACACATATATATTAGGTTTGTTATTGTCAATTTGGATAGCTAATGAATAAGTAAATGTGCAAAATCTATATACGAGAATTAAATGACACGATATTTTATTGTGGGTTCGAGGATATGGTATTTCCTCTACTGATGTCTTCTCCTACTCAGGAGGAATCCACTAAAGTAACGGTGACTTTGTTACTATAGTATAATAGTCTTCCAGTTAGCCTTGATCACACACGGTGGCTATGCTCTAAGACTCGGCTCTTTGTAAAGGCGTTTTGTCTCGCTTACTTCATCTCTTTAGATCTTTAGGACTTGATCACCCCACCCTCCCGGATTTAAAACGAGTTCAAGCTAGAACCTCACTATATATCTCCTTCAATTCTTGGAAATATAGACCCCTTTTGTCTTTAAACAAATGTTTCCTCTTTAACTTGAAGAACAACTTCTATCTTAGCAAGGATGTCTTTAGATAATGTATCTTGAATGTAGGCACGAGGATGTAAGAATTTCTTTGGTTGAGAAAGTATTAGTAGATTGCTTAAATGCTTGAATATTTTCTCTCTTGTGTCACGTGTGCTTCTCTATGAAAATTACTCGGCCATTTATGGTGAGAGTTTGAAATTTGTCCATTGAAGAGATAGATAAATTCAAACTCACACTTTTGTCCATCTTTGGCTTGTCTTATTTAGTAGCATTTGAAAATTGAATAAACTTTACCAAATTTTCGATTTTTACATAATAAGAGTTTGCACGGGGAAAATAGCTAAGTCTCTTGAGAGGCAATTTGGGTCAAACTTGTGGGAGAGTTAACCACTCAAGGACTGCGAGAGAGTTTTTGATAAAGTAACTCGGTCGAATGAAGTTAGCTTTTAAAATTCGATTTTCTTGTGTTTTGTCGGATGTCTTGACACCCTTTTTCATGTTTTTTATCAACACTCATATTTTAGGTTTGTTATTGTCGGTTGGATAGCAAATAAAACGAATAAGTAAATGTCGAGAATTTAAATCATGCGAGAAATTAAATGACACAATCTTTTATACTATTTGTGATGGCGTAGTTCCTCTACTCCACTCTTCTCCTACTCAAGAGGAATCCAATAAAGTAATAGTGACTTTGTTAAGAGTATAACGATCGAGTTAGCCTTGATTACACAACCGGCTATGCTCTTGGGACTAAACTCTTAAATAAGGCGAGTGCCTCACTACTTCATCTCTTTAAATCTTGAGGACTTAATCACCCGACCATCCGGTTTTCAAACAGTTTGAACTAGA
The DNA here is from genome assembly GCA_016081115.2 of Rehmannia glutinosa. Lineage (NCBI taxonomy): Eukaryota > Viridiplantae > Streptophyta > Magnoliopsida > Lamiales > Orobanchaceae > Rehmannia > Rehmannia glutinosa. Next base: position 760,765 of record JABTTQ020000919.1, on the reverse strand, counting down.
ACTTCATATATATCTCCTTCACTTTCATGGAAATATAAACCCCTTTTGTCTTTAAACAAATGTTTCTATTCAAGCTTGAAGAACAACTTCTACATTCCCCAAGGGCGTGTTGGATAAAGTATCTTCAAATGTAAGCATGAAGATGTAAGAATTTCTTTGCTTGAGAGAGTATTTGTAGATTGCTTGAATGTTTGAATATTTGCTCTCTTGTATCACGTGTGCTTCTCTCTATAAATTTCTCAACCTTTTATGGTGAGAGTTTGAAATTTGTCTGTGAAGAGATAGACAAATTCAAACTCACACTTTATGGTGTGCATCGATGTTGACCTAACATTTGAATATAGTACTTGCGAGGCTTACGAATGAATCGAGTTCTCGGACTTCCCATTGGCTCCGACTTCTTGCACGAAGATAACTTTAAGATTGCGGTGAGTTTTATTTCCAAAACGGGCTAGTCTTTGACTTTCTTCACAATGGACTTCTTTAGCTTTCTTTAAGTCCTTCAGCTACTTTACCCCATAAGTTGAGTCTCCTTCATTTCTTGGATGACTCTGCTGTAAATATTCTGAAAGTCTCAACTGATGTACTTTACTGAAGCTCTTCTATTCCACTCAGCTGCGACTCAACTGATTCTTCTCTGCATTCTTGAGCAAGTCTTATGTATCTTCAACTTAGCTGCTTATTGACTCAGCTAATTTTCTAACTATTAAAAAGTTAAAATAACATACAAAAATTGGGGTGCCAACTTCTTGATACTAAGTTTTCTAAGCATCATCAAAATCTATACAAAAAATTTCCTGATATTGTTGACTCATACTTTGCTGACAAATGACTCTTCTTCTCTAAAGTCAACTGGTATTACTCAGCTGATCAGTTGACTTAACTCTGCTGAATGTCCAATTTATTTATTTTGAGTATTATTGCAAGATCCAGAATTAGTTTTTTGAAAAAAATCCCAATAGTAGCTAAATAGTTGTAAAATATAGTTATAATAAGTTTCATAATTATATGACCGGTGTGCTCGGAAAAATTTAAAAAATGCTCTAAAAATTTTGGTCGTAGCGCTCGTTGTCCTTGATGAACTACAGGTTGCCGCAGTCACTAAATCGTTTACCCATGGATTTTAACGAGATCTTATTTAATGAACTTGATCACGGTAATTTCAAGGGTTCTTCTAACGAACCACGACACATCGATGTGCAACTTTCTCCACATTTGGAATTTCCACGAGTCTTTTGAAGGAGTCTCCTTCTTCCCAGTCAACACCGAGAGATGATAACCATCGAGATAAAGGTTCTAATCAAGAACACCATATCTCGATCTCGCGCTCCCCACGAATTTATGAGAGGGTTGGATTAAACTCAACCTAATTCCTCCTCGCAATTGCATGGGGATAAATGCAGTTCAAAATCTTCCGGGCAGGAATGTTACAACATTATCGACTACAATCAGACTCTTTGGAATTGAAATACAATAATTCTCGGCTTGAGCAACATCAACATATTGATAGAACTTGGCCTGCAAGCAAGCCTTTGTTTGTTCAAACCCTTTCACCCGAGGATTAACTTCCAAACGGTAAAAAGGGTGATTATTTCTCCATTACAATAGACGAGGATATATATCAACAATGAATTGCGAGACTAAAAAATTCTCTGGTTGGTCGGTGATATATTCGGAAGGCACGAAACCTCTTGCATGGGGCGAACTCGGGAAGAAATCGGCATTGGTCTAGAATGTCAAATCCCCTTGGAAAGTCATATCCTGGGCAAAGGGTATTACAACATACAATTTGTGGATTTGAATGAGCGTAATTGTATTTTCAAAAGTGCATGGAATCCGCCTTCGAAATGGATCCCCAATTTGAACTCGTATAAGATTAACACGTCTAAGGCTCGGGTTTGGGTTCATATTTATGAGCTTAAATGCGGAATCTTGGCACCCATCGTTGATTATGAAACTAGCAAACGCCATCGGGACACCAATTCAAATTGATGGCAAATCCCTAACGGGGGAGGTGGGTCATTTCGTGTGGGTTCTTGTCGAAATGGACCTTAGTGCTCCCCCTTCAAGAATGTATAATGGTTGAAAGAGATGGCTATTTCTCTTTTATGTCCATTGGTTAAGAAAATATTCGAGTTTTGTGTGCATTGTCGGATTGTAGGCCACAACATCAATAAATGTGGCAAATCCACAGCGCATGAGGTCATGAAATTGGAAGGGAAATACGAGATAGAAGTCGATCTATTGGTAGGAGGCAAGTCAAGGCTGGGGCGGTCTTAGACTCATACGGATAAGAGGCAGGCTGCCACACAGTGCAAGTGAAAACTAAAAGAGCGTATCAATCCACGGGTCAATCACGCTTCTACATCAAGAATTTCTATGCGAACTCGTTTGAGATATTGGAGGAGGCTGGATAGAACAATTCTGAGTAGGGGATCTTTGAGGATAATGCTTTGCATGGTGTTGCTCGAGCTATTACAATTGCTCCAGTCAATAAAGATCGAACAATAATGATCATAATCCAATTAATGGAGCGACAAAGTCTAATACAATTGTGTTTTCTTATCGTCTTGATCGGCGGGGCGGGAATCTCTCTATAGGGCTATTGAGGTTGTCTCTAAAAGTAATCCTCCTGCCAGTTATGTCTTGAAGCAAACGGATCCATCGGACACTTTTAGGGCCATGGTAGCGGCTAAAAAATGTTGATGCGACATGGGTGATGAGGAGGAACAAAGCAAAAATTCTAGGATAGTTTCGATGATACTACGCGGGTGTGTCACCACTCTTCCCCCTTCATGATTTGCATGTTTTGGACTATTAGGGGTATTGGTAACAATTCCTCTAGATCTATGTAAGGAGTTGTGTCGTATTTATAAACCGACATTATTGCTATTGTGGAGCCTATGGTACAATTTTCTTTTATTAATCATAATTTTTGGCAATCCGTTGGTATGAATTTGGTGGGTGAATCTTTCCCGGATCTAGTGGTATCTTGGATATTTGGATTTTCTCTCGCTCTTCAATTTCCAATTTCGGGTATATTTAATTCGATCAATGTTTGTTTTGTGAGGTGAAGTCCCAAAATATGCGCTTTTTATGGGGTTTGTGCATGCTCATTGCTCTTATATAGCTCGCGATAATTATGGTTGGATGTTTAGCCGTTAGGGCTATGCAGTTTTGTCTTTGCTTAGCAATTTTAACACTATTTTGGGAGCTCATGAACATCAGGGAGGGTCTCTGCCTCATGGGACGACTTGTAGGGAGTTCAGACAATTTATTGATGATAATGATCTATCCCAGGTTCCTACGGATGGTAACATCTTTGCGTGGAGCTCTTTTCAATCTTCTCAGGGGCTAGTTCAACCTAGGCTGGATAGAATTATGCCGACTCAGCAATTTTTGAATCATTGGCAGATGGTGAAAGGTTATGTGGGAGTGCTTCATGGTTCTGATCATCATCCCATCATTATACGTTGCGACTTGGCCAGCATGACATGTCCTATTCCATTTCGTTTCCAAGCTATGTGGTTACAACACGAGGGTTTCTGGGATATTGTGTATAATTCATGGAAGGAACCGATTGTGGCTCCTAATCCGATTCTTGTGGTTATCTTGAAAATGAAAAGATTACGCCTATTCCCTGGGCTTGGAATTTTTCAATTTTTGGTGACATTCATCGAAAGGTGGAGGAGGTTCAAAATAATCTTAAAGAGGTTCGAGAGTCCGTTACATCGCGTGGTTATTCGGACTCCTTATTTAGCGAGAAATAAAGATCCACAAAGAGTTGGCTAATCATTAAATTGTCAATATGAATTATTACGCCAAGAGAGTCGAGGTTATTTGGTTGAAAGACGGACATCGTAACTCAAATTTCTTTCACGAGGAAGCTCCATACGAAAGAGCTAAGGGCATCCTTTGAAAGTTTGTGATTGATAGGGTTAACTACGAAGGATAGTCAATTAATTCGCGATCATATTCTTTCTTTTTATGAGAATCTCTTCTCAGAGCAACAACACCACGAGGATTGACTATTCAATGGTGGATGAGGTGATTGAGCCACGGATGTGAATGCGGATAACCTTTCATTATGTGCCATCCATAGTGATGAGGAAATCAAGGAGGCAATTTTGGGACGAGTCCACATAGCGCCCCGGGCCCCAGGATGGTTTTGGTGGTCATTTTTTCAAGCATTGTTGGGACATGATTGAGATGGATATTAAGGTTGCGGTCAAATCTTTCTTTGTGACGGTTGTTCTCCCAGGGTGTAACTCCAGCTTTATAGTGTTAGTTCAGAGATCTAAAGGCGCGAGATAGGGTGGAGGAGTTTAGGCCAAATATATTGAGCAACTTCTTATTTAAGATCACCAAATTTTTGGCCTCACGGTTTGGGTTGATTCTCGAAGGTGGTTTGAGAGATGCAATTTGGGTTCATTCACTGGCAAGCAAATTCATGATTGTATCGCCCTTGCAGGTGTGAATTATCTTACGAGCAACTCAGGTGCGAAAAATGATCTGAAAATCGACATTAGCAAGGCATTCGACACTCTTCGGTGGGATTTTTTATTTCATGTGCCGAGAAAGATAGGGTTTCATGAGCAGTTTATTTCGTGGGTTTCTAGGATTTTCCATTAGGCACGTATCTCTATTCTGATTAGCGGAAGCCCGAAAGGTTACTTTTCTGCTCCGAGAGCTTGACAAGCGACCCTCTTTCTCTCTTCTATTTTGTGCGGCGGAGGAGGTGTTGGCTAGGGCCCTGAAATGTCGACTTGATGGGTGCCCTCACGCTATTTCGTGCTTTTTGCAATATTCGGTTTCCTTATTGTCTACTCTGTGCAAATAATATTTTGATTTTAAGTGAGGCTACTTGGAGGAATTGCAGATGTATTCTGGATGTTCTCAATTCTTATGGGAATATCTCGGGTCAGATGTTTAATCTTGTGAAGTTTAAGGTATTTTTCAATGATAATATCCCCAACCGCCTAATCCATCGTATTCAAACGTATTATGGTATTTCCCAGGGTTCGATTTCTTTTACTTATCTGGGGGCTCCGTTATTGAAGGGGCACCAAGGATTTATACATTCAACCTCTCTATGATAAAATTATTGCTAAATTTCAAACTTGGAAGGGTAATTCATTGTCGATGGTTAGGCGCATTATGCTGGTCAACTCCGTTATTACCAGAGCATTTGTTCATTCTATGCTTGTTTATAGATGACCGATTACTTTGCTAAAGGCTATGGAGAAGACAATTAGAAACTTTGTATGGTTGGGAAACATCCATAAAAAAGGGCGGTGACTGTGAATTGGTCTCGTTGTTTAACTTATTAAAAAAAACCTAATATGCTCTACCCTTTCTCCTCCTTGTTATTGAATGTCGCCGGTCATCTTCTTCATTGAAGCTTTGTCGGTTTCTTGCAAGCCATGGATATGCACACCCTCCATGGCTTGACCTCCAACTACTCTCATAATTCGTCTAGAAAATCTTAGCATGTTTCAACCCCTTCATCCCCTTCATGCATAAGCGAGTCCGATCGGTCCATCGTCTCGGCTCCACTCGCATCTTTGGGTTGCGATTCCCATTAGTGAAGCACTGTCGTCATCCAACCTCTACATCTTGGTCTTTATGGAGTTTCCCCATCAAATTTTATCCCCGTCACGAAAGCAGGCCACGGAATCGTCTCCATTTGCGGTTTGGGATTGATCTCCCGTCCCGAATATTTGGGATCCCAATCGCACTTCCTTGCTCCACCATGCAAGCCCGCGGAGTCCCATACGCTTGCGGCTCCTCTTTCGCCACATCGAACTCCTTGGTGATGAATCAGTTCTTCTTCTCTAGAGGGCCATCCCCCTCAATGATGGTGATAGGAATCCTTAGGCCCCCATGGCTCCCCTTGCCCATGGGGTGCCGCCAGATTGCTCCTTTAGGGGGTGGCCCGGTGGTAGCGACTTTATGGGCGCGCCGCTTGCTATGGGGGTGATGACCCAGGGTGTCTATGCAATACTCATCCCTCCCACATGCTTCCACAAAAGTTCTTCTTTCGGTTTGCATGAAGTTCTTCTACAATGGCCTCAGATCTTGAATCGAACCTTCGACTTTGGGCTTATAATGCTAATGCTAATGCTAATGAGAACTTGTGTAACACTTTTGCTAAGGTTGTTTCAGGTAACCATCACACTACGAATTCTAATTTTCCCAAGGCCCCAGGTAATTTTACTTCTTTCTCTCATGTGGTTTCGGGCAAGTTTAATTCTATCCCTAAACCTGTTAGGAATGGAGATTATTATTCTATAACTATTGATGAATTTTTTTATCAACAACGTCTTGTTGATTTTACTTACTCTTTGATTGGGAGAGTTATTTTGGGAAAAGGTAACAAGCCCTGGCCGACTATGATTTTGCATAAACGTCTTTCTGAGCTATGGGGCATTAAGAATGATAATTGGAAACTTATTCCCTTGGGCAAGGGCTATTTTTGAGTGAAATTTTCTAATGCGCAGGATCGAGCACGTGCTCAGGTACGCATCAATTGGGCTCTCAATCCGGGTACTATTTGGCTTTCTCCCTGGGTTCCAGATTTCAACCCCTACAAGGTTCACACTTCTGTAGCCAGTGTTTGGGTTCGTATTTTTGAGCTCAGCTTGGAATACTGAGATCATAATACCATTTTAGGGATCGCCAGTGCTATTGGTAACCCGATTCAAATCGATCAACGATCACTGGATGGATCTCTGGGGCATTTTGTTCGGGTGTTGGTGGATATTGATCTTGCTAAACCATTGGAGGATCAGATTATTTTAGAACGGGTTGGCCAGTGCTCGTTTGTGTCAGTAAGTTACAAGAAACTTCCAGAGTTTTGTGCTAAGTGTAACGTTACGAGACATTCCACAGCTTCTTGCCATCTTACTAATGCGGGAAACTCAGCTACGGAAAGACGCACCAGCCCTTCTCATTGGCGTTCCAAAGAACCAGGAAGGGCGTCAGAATTGATCCAAGAGGAAGTTCGGAGTTCGAAAAGTTTATCGTCATGTGCGGCGGAGGACAAGAGGGCAAGGTCGTTGATGACTCATTGGGTTATACGAGTTCGACTATGCGGCCCGAGGCTCCCCTTCCCGTGCAATAGTCACTTGTCCCTCATGACATTCACCTTGGTAATGCTTTTGAGGTCTTTGGCTTCTAATGACGCCCCAGGCAACTCTCCGCGGATCCCCTACTGATTTACCTACTCGACAACTTGTTCCCAAGGCTCCTGCTTCCAACACCGGTTCATGCTCTACACATACGCCTCTTACGATCTAACATATGTTGGAGAAGCTTCATCCGTGCTCTCGATTGTGCATGCTTCTGGACAACTCTCCTTGATTAGGCTAAATCCAGTTGCTTAGAGTGTTACTCGGGGTCCATCTCCGGCTATTCATGACCTTTCGATTGAATCGGATCACCCCGAGGTCAAAAGAGTTAGATTTTGCGGCTTCAAAAAGATGGGCGGATTATGCGGATGAAGTTGCTAATGCTCAATAGTCGGATTCTATGACACACCACACTCCTATCTTTCTTGTGCTCGACACGGACGTCTCCTCTCCCACCGTCTCAATGAATTGCATCTTCTGGAATGTTCGAGGGATAGGGAACATCACTTCTCGTAATGTTCTTAAGGCTTAATTATGTCAAAAGCGTAAACCTTCTATTTTAGCGATCTGTGAGCCTAAGGTGGACATTTCTTCGATATCGGATTCCTTTTGGAGGAGTTTGGGTTTGAGTTTCGTGAATCAAAATTTTTGCGCTAACAGTCGGGGCGGATATTTGGGTCTTCTATGATTACGGCATCTCGGTGTTGCAAGCTGGTTTGGTCTTCTTCTCAGTGTATTGTTCTGCAAGTTCAATTGGGTCCTATCATTTTTCATATTGGCTTTGCTCATGGTTTATGTGATCATATTGCTCGGCGTACATTTTGGTTGGATTTGAGGAATTTGGGTCTTGATGATCTATTTCTTATTGGGGATTTTAATGCGGTTTGGGTCATCATGAGCGCTCGGGCGATGTATTCTATCCCGGGCCTCTTATCGAGACTTCATAGACTTTTTAGAGGATCTTTGGTTTGTTTTTAATGCGGACTACGGAAATCGTTCACTTGGTGCTCTCCCCGTGCGTTCTTTTACTTTCTCCAAGCAAAATTGGATCGTTTTGTAGCAATGTGTCGATTTTTCTCTTTGGAAAGTTGTTAAGGGTTTGGTTCTTCCTCGCATTAGCTTGGATCACCATCCCATTTTAGTTTCTTGCTCATCTTTCGTCACCAGGGGCGATTCCATTTTGTTTCAGTATGTATGTGGGTTTATCATGATTCTTTTAGGGATATCGTTACCTCTTCATGGACCCTACCATGCGCTTCGCCAAATCCTCTGTTGCACGTCATATGGAAGCTCAAAAGGTTGCACGGATAATTAAGGTTTGGAATAAAGACGTCTTTGGGGATGTTAATCGTAAGGTGGAGAGTCGAGATGGAGAAAGTTCGGCGATTCGAGAGATATTGAGGCCGTGGGCTTTCTGCGACACGTCGTGACATGGAAATTGATGCACAAAATTCCTTGTCTCACATCTTTGTTATTACTGATCCAAATTCACGACGAGAAAGCCCGCATGGCATGGTTGAAGGATGGGGATCGTAATATAACATTTTTCCATCGTCGTTGTCGGTTCGTAGTGGACGTTCGGGGATCGAGTGCGATGATCGATGGTAGTTACTCGGATGATCAGCGGGAATACCCGGCCGGATTATACTTTGGTTGATCGGGTGATTTTTCCTCGAGTGGAGTGCGGCGGATAACGCTCTTTTGAAGACTATTCCTTCGGAGTCGGAGATTAGAGATCGACTTTCGATATGGGTTCGGATAGTTCTCAGGAATTTGGATGGTTTCAATGGGATGTTTTATCATCATATTTGGGAAGTTATTTCGGCGAGATGTGGCGGCCGTGGTCCATTCTTTCTTCATTAGCACGTTCTTTCTGCGGGGTTGAACGCTAGCTTTATGACGCTCATTAGAAGACTAAGGATGCTAATACTATTGAGAACTTTGGGCGATTGTGATGAGTAATTTTCTTTTCAAGATTATTACCAAGATTTTGGTGACTCTGTTGGGCTCTATCATTTACGCTTATTTGTCTCCTCGTAGGTTGGGTTTATTAAGGCGGGCGATTCACGACTATATTGCCTAGTCTCGAAAGGCTTCAACGTTTTGCATGGTCGAGAATGATGCCAACATGATTTTAAAAATTGATATCCATAAGGCATTTGATCTTATTAATTGGGGCTTTTTGGTTTCGTCTTGCGCTAGTTTGGATTTTTGGAGGTGTTTGTTCATTGGATTGAAGTTATTCTTCAATCTTCTAGAATTTTGTTTTATTGAATGGGTAGCCTGTGGGCTACTTCTTTTGTTTCGAGGGGTTAGACGGGCGATCCTCTATCTCCCTTACTCTTTTGCATTGCGAGAGGAAATCTTGAGTAGATTCATTGAAGTTGCGGTAACCCGAGAATCGGCTTGGGCGTTCATGGCGCCCAAGAAGTTCATTTCCCTTCTTCCATTATATGCGCGGATGATATTGTGATTATGTGTGAGGCCTCTTGGCGAATGCACGCACTCTTCTTGAGATCCTCACATTATATGAGGATATCTCGGGTCAGTCTTCAATCCTCAAAAATCTAAAGTTTACTTGATAGCAGGGTCTCTTATCACGTCCATGGCCGTATACGAGGCAATTACGGGTATCGATTAGGGGTTTTCCTTACGATTTATCTCGGCGCCCCTATTTTCAAAGGTGCTCCTAAGGTTGCGGACTTACAACTTTGTTTTGATAAGGTGATTCTCAAGTTCGAGGAAGGTGGAAAGGGACATCCTTATCTATTGCTTTGGCGTGTCTGCCTAGGGAATCGGTGATTACCGGCTTCTTTGTGCACATGATGACGGTTTACAAGTGGCCAGAACATTGCTTCATCAAATGGAAAAGGCCATGCGTAACTATCTAGGCTGGTGATGTTAACCTTTAAAGGTTTGGTGGTGGTAAATTGGAATCGATGTTGTATGCCGGGCGAATGAAGTGGTGTCGTGTTTTCATTTCGGTGAGCATGTGGCGGTGTTATCTGCATCGGCTCTTACGGCATATCCGAGCGACTTGGCTTTCAATGGCAAGACATGGGCGGTGGATCGGCTATCCTTCACCTTTGCGTTCTCATCTTGGAATCTTCTTCCTTAGGCCCAGGTTGCATGCATAATGATCAACACAACCTTTTCATTCTTCGTAGACTTGGCGTGCACTGGGTGACCTAGATAAGCTGCGATTGTCCAGTTAGTTGGCAAAAACCCCTCCGGGGCTGGATCAAGGTGAATCTGAGGCGCGATGGTCGGGAGCAGGGACACCTTACGACTTAGGGTCTTAGGAGCTATGAGATTCTTTTGGGGTTGCTTTGTGGAATGTTGTGGTTTGGGATTTGCTTTTGAGGCGGAGGTGGTGGCGGCTATGTGGGCCATTCATTATGCATTTGCGTGGGATGGACTCAACTTTGGCTTGAGTCGGTCTGCTTATGTGGTGGACTTGCTTGAGAAGAGGTCCAAGGTGGTTCCACAGCGCCATCTCGGCAAGTGGCGTTACACTTTGCACCTTCTTTTAAAGATGGATTTGGTGGTCTCGCACATTTTTCGGGAGGGCAATCGGGTGGAGACCTTCTTAGCATGAAATCGCACTCTCGGGACTTGGTGGGGTGTTCCACTAGTGGATTGAGTCGGTCTGCTTATGTGGCGGTGTTATCACGTATCGGCTCTTCTAGCATATCCGGAGCGACTTGGCTTTCAACGGCAAGACATGGGCCGGTGGATGCGGCTATCCTTCACCTTTGCGTTCTCATCTTGGAATCTTCTTCCTTAGGCCGGGGTTGCATGCATAATGATCAACACAACCTTTTCATTCTTCGTAGACTTGGCGTGCACTGGGTGGCTAGATAAGCCCAGCGATTGTCCAAGTTAGTTGGCAAAAACCCTCGGTGGATCAGGTGAATACGGGGCGATGGTCGGGAGCAGGGACACCTTACGACTTCCGGGTCTTGGAGCTGCGGAGGATTCTTTCGGGGTTGCTTTGTGGAATGTTGTGGTTTGGGATTTGCTTTTGAGGCAGGGTGGTGGCGGCTATGTGGGCCATTAATTATGCATTCGCGTGGTGGACTCAACTTTGGCTTGAGTCGGATTCTATGTGGTGGACTTGCTTGAGAAGAGGTCCAAGTGGTTCCACTGCGCCATCTCGGCAAGTGGAGTTACACTTTGCACCTTCTTTTGAAGATGGATTTGGTGGTCTCGCACATTTTTCGGGAGGGCAATCGGGTGGAGACCTTCTTAGCATGAAATTGCACTCTGGGACTTGGTGGGGTGTCCCACCAGTGGATATCGTGCCGTTTCTCACAGATGATTATGTTGGCCAGTCCAATTATAGCGTTGTTAGTTAACGCGTCTGGGTTCTCTTTGATGTATCGTTTGGGATGCTTTTTTCTTCATGGGGGTACTCTTTTTCCTGCCAAGGGTTTTCCGCACAAGGGTGGGTTTTACCTTGGGAGATTTTAACGAGGCCCCAACCTTTCAGCCATCTGGTCGGCTTGTGATCATTTTGTTTTTTTGTCTAACTTTTTTCAAGCTTACTTGTTTGGCTACCTGATCAGCCTGTGTGTTAGGAAATTTATTGAGTAGATTTTGATGATACCATGTAAAACTTAAACTAGGAAGTTGGCACCTATTTTCCTTGTAATTTGTATTGTAATAGATAGAGTTTGAAAAGGTGAGTCAAGTCGGCTATGCCAAGGATTAAATCAAGTCAGCTGCCGGTATGTGAAGACTACGCTATGTGTCGGTGAGTAATTCCATGAGGGAAGTCGAGGACTCGGCGAAGGAAGGAAATCGACTTGGGAGCGGTTGTAAGTGTCGATTAAGTCGACCCAGGAGCCAAGTCTCAAGTTGAAGTGACCGTTGAGTTATCCAATGAGTGGGTGACTCAAGTCACAGGGTACAAACAACATCATATTCAGGACAAGCGACTTAGATCCGTTGATTAAAGTCAAGAATATTACTCAATATAGTAATATGTCAAAGTTGTCAAGTCTAAAGTGTTAGTCCCAGAATTGTGCAAAAGGAATGAACCAATGGAAAACACTGCACCTTGTGTCAGGCACCTGCAATGCTGCGAAGACATTTAATACGAGGAAGGGTCAAAATCAAGGATAGCAGACCAAGACAAGCCAACAAACACAAGTGACATTTGAAATTAGCCTATCTCTTCAACGGGCAAAATTTCAAATATGCACTATAAAAGGCTGAGGAAGTTATTGAGAAGAGGTTACCTGAACCATGAACAAGCAAGCAATATTCAAGCATCTAACCTGCAATATTCTCACAAACATTCAAGCAATTCCTCAAGCATGAAACTCGAAGGAAATCGATCCAACACAAGTTGTGAAGGAAAGACAACTTCAAATCGGTTGAATAGGAAACTTTTGAAGAAATCAAAGGCGTCTACTTTCCAAGCTAGGATTACGAAAGGTTCGGTCGAACCATTATCAAGTTTTTGGAGGGCTTCGTGATCAAATCCAAGAACTTGAGAAGTGGTGAAGTAGTAAGGCAAATTTTGCCCTTACTGTGAAGAAGTTGAGTCCCAAGAGAAAGCATTTGTGTGATCAAGGCTTGTCTCCCAGGAAGTTTTTCACCGCTTTGTAAAACGATCTGTTACATAGTGGATTCCTCGAAGTTGGAGAAGATAGGATTAGAAGAATTACCCCATATTCGAACCTCTATAAAAATATTTGTGTCATTTACATTCATACAAACTTACTTTCTGCACATTTAATTTATATCTGCTTTGTTAAGTATTATATTTGCTATCAGCGATTAATAACCAAGTGCTAAAAATCAAGTGTTTAAAACAAACTAAAATCTAATCAAAGGGTGTAAAGTCTCCGTTGTTAAAAAACCAATCAGCCAAGTTAAGTATTTGGCTTGAAGCGTGAGTTATACTATTATGACTCTGTCAGTCGTTGAGTGGGTAACTTAGCTAAAAAAGCCAACTTAGCTGTCCATCAAGGACACAAGCTGTTTGAGTCGATCTGTTTGAATTATTTTAAAAAGACTAAATCGCAAATTTGGTAAGATTTATTAAACCCCCCCTTCTAAACCTTACTTCACACCCCTTGGGACCTACAAGTGGTAACAGAGCAGTTCGTTCATTGAGCCTTCCGCACTAGTTACTGAACTAGATCTCTATATTTTCAAAAAAAATTAAACATTCGTATTTTCAAAGTCTTTCATTTTTAAAAAAGTTATCATCATGGAAGCAAATCGACACGCATTCCTATGTTCACTTTGTTGAAGAATTTGATGATTGGAAAATTCGTATGCAGGCTCATCTGCATTACATGATGAAATGTGGCTAGTAATTGAGGATGGGCCATTGCGAATACTCAAAGTGAACACGGCTGCAATAAGAGCAGCTGCAGCTGAAGGAGAAGAAGCTGTTGCCGAAGCAAGACCAACCATGGTTGTAAAACCAAGGGTTTGAGTGGATTAATGAGGATAGAAAGAGATACAACTTGGACAATGTGGCCAATGACATACTCTTATAAGACAACCAGGACACTGCGATTGGCTTTCCTATCCACCCGATCAACAAGTACAAGAATGAAGAAAGAAAGAAAAGTCTTGAGGAAAGAAGACAAGAAAAGAAGAAAGCCATGTTTGGAGGCTGCTTGGGAGACATTGAGGACGCCAAGTCAAAAAGCGGCGGACTCGAGAGTAGTAGTGAAGGTGACTACTCAAGTGACTACGAGGAAGAGGCTATGATTTGCCTTATGGCTAAAGAACAAGATCAACCGGATCAAGAAGATGAGGTACACTCTAACTCATCTCATTTAGATTCAAATGATAGTGATTGTGATACACACACTTCATCACCTACTGATCTTTATGATTCATTCGGCAAAATGATGAAAGATTTTGAACACATAAAATCCTCACACACAATTCTAAATGAAGAAAACAGCCAGCTTAAAAGCCAAAACTCACAGCTGACTAAAGAGCTGAGTACTCTGAGTCACATAGCTGATGAGAACACTAAGTTGAAGGCTGAAAATGTGACGCCCACCCCTACTACTACATTACTAAGCAATATGAAAAGTGAAATTTGATAGTGTAAACCCTATACACCTGTACATTTTTTTTTCTCTCCTGTGACATTTTAACAACAAACAAGCAAGATCACTTTACTTGTAAGAAAATGACAACCCATATCCACAAGCAAAGAGGTAACAAACCACTATTATTAAACACAACAGACACCCATCGACCAAACACATAACCCACATCACCCGATTATTTACATGTACATATTTATATAAGAGTTTTCAAAAGAGGTACAACCCTAAACCAAAATATAATACGGGACCAAAAAGAAAGTGACCCATCAACATAGCCCAACAGTCGTCATCCATATCCATGATCGCAAAACTGAAGGAACTCGGCCTTTGCGCACGATAAGCCCAAAAGCTCGGACATTCCTATGCTCACTGCAATGCATGAACTACATGAGCTAAAGCTCGGCAAGTAAAAATCATGCATGTCCAAGAATAATGATGTTTTTCCAACGTGTAATGCTAGTATGTCAAATCCATGAATCAAAATACTTTATTCAAAGTCATTTTCTTTTATTTGGGCCCCTGACCCAACTACTATGCACCGGAAAAGAGCTCTGCACACATCAATAATCAAATGGCCAATAATATCGGTATGGATCTCGTGTGGACCATCCTCCTCGCGGCCGACCAAGGGTCCCCTACTTGCGTCCTTACGTCGCCAAGAAATATCCCACCCGCGGGGGCCACATAGGTACTCACAGATGGACCATCCTCCTGTGACCCACCAAGAGCCCATCTCCTATCTAGCTCTGTGTTCACCAGGAAGTATCCCACCTGCTATACCTAAATATATATATCATAAGCACGCCCAGCGTGCCTCGGTGCACACACTAAGCGTGGTCAACAAATAACCATTTTCTTCTAGAAAATATTTTCGTGCATCACGAACATCCTCTTGTAATATGCATGCACATGCAAATCTTTGTGAATGGCATGTTCATTAGCTCACCAAGCACCATATTGCAATATCATACAAGCGATATGCATCATATAATATCCACGTATATTCAACAAGATACCACAGTCACATATAATGCAATCAATTCACGAAATACTATGTTCATGCATTACGATTGCGAGATGGATTTTTACTTACCTCTATTCACCTTTGGTTATCTATTGCAACTTAGTTAAAATGTCTCTTCTCCCTATCCTTAGATGTCCGACAACTTTGTAAAAATATCGATTCAATTTCTATTTCTACATCACGGTTACTATTCCAAATCTCATGGAAAATCCCGATTCTTAATTAACAAGGTAAACCGCTAAGCTTTTAAATATTATAATAGAAACCCATTTTTACTTTAATTCTTAACATACTAACATATCTTTGGAGCAATTGGAAATTTATGCCTCGATTATATCCAACAATTTTCTTTCTAAAAGTAACTAGTAACATTTCTTATAACTTAACTACAAATTAATTGATAATATTCAAAACTAAGTTGAAGCAATTCCTATATTCAACACATATAAAATCACGATAGGCCTTATTTTGTATCATAATTACTAAACCAAATGAAAGAGAGGTTGATTCGGAGTTTATTTACCAATTCGTAGAGCTATGTTCGCATGATATATCTTACCCCTTTCTTCTTCTTTTTTTTTTTTTTTTTTTTTTTTTTCTTTTCTTAGTCGTCTTCTCCTCTATTGCACAAGAACTCTCCTTATCTTTGACGTCTCGGTTCCTTTTGATTGTGTGAGTACATGT
Source organism: Rehmannia glutinosa (assembly GCA_016081115.2). Taxonomy (NCBI): domain Eukaryota; kingdom Viridiplantae; phylum Streptophyta; class Magnoliopsida; order Lamiales; family Orobanchaceae; genus Rehmannia; species Rehmannia glutinosa. The sequence continues at coordinate 744,839 of JABTTQ020000919.1, read as the reverse complement.
GTGTTTTGATTTCATAATAAGTCTTCTAAGGCGGTTCTGGGTTTGATACGTGTCAACTTTTAAAAAATTCATATTTTGTTATATGAATTAGCTGATTCATGACTTAAGGATTGATATATATATATGTACATACTGACACACATCTATATATATATATATATATATTCTATGTTTTATTACACACATGCACACGGTTTAGCTATATATATAGGTGTAGACTAGGTATTGGCATATTAGTAATTACCTATATGTGAACTAGTTTATAATATATAGATATAACCAAAAATACTATATTATATAAGTACTTTGACTAATTCTATAAACAAGTGATCGGACTTATCACGTAATCACGATATCCATATATATATAATTAGTATTCAACTCATTATTTATATTATATATATATAAGTTATCTGATTATTACAATATCACTTGCAATTGTCACACATAAAGTTATACCTTAATATTATTCTCTCTTTTATGTATTATATATATTATTTATATATTTGTATATTATATATCTCCGTACCCACATCGTTACCACATTTCACCCCTAAATTTACCACGTGTAATCTTGTAATTTTTTTGAATAGCTACCACGTGTAACTTAATAGATAGCATCTAATAGTCCGACCACTAAATACACTTTTTTTTCTAAACTACTTAAATTAGTAATCTGACAACTAACACCATAGGTGAGTTCCAAAATTAAAGAACTAGTCATGCCACATAAAACAAAAAGATTATGCAAATAGCACTTAACCTGCATGTAATGCATGAATTATATTGGCCTAGTGAGTAGTGAGAGGCTCGGGTATTACATCCTCCCCTCCTTATAAAAATTTCGTCCCCGAAATTTACTTACCGAAATAGATTAGGATACTTAGCTCTCATTTCGTCTTCTCTTTCCCAAGTAGCTTCCTCTACTGATTGATTCCTCCAAAGTACTTTAACTAATGGGATTTCCTTATTCCTGAGTTTCTTTACTTCTCGTAACAATATTCTCACAGGTATCTCTTCGTAGCTCAAATCCGCTTTTAACTCTATCGGCTCGTTTGTCAAAATGTGAGATGGATTTGCAACATATTTCCTCAACATAGAAACATGGAATACATCATGTATTTGAGACATTGATGCTGGTAAGTCAAGTCTGTAAGCCACATCACCAATTCTCTCGATGTCTGAACGGGCCAATGTATCTAGGACTAAGCTTTCCCTTCTTTCCAAATCGCATTACCCCTTTCATCGGTGCCACCTTAAGAAACACTCGATCTCCTACACAAAATTCTAACATTCTTCTTCTTTGATCTGAGTAGCTTTTACATCGACTCGGCGATTCCCATCCTTTGTCGAATTTGTGTCACAACTTGTCATTTCTCGAACCATGTCTGGGCCTAAAAGCTTTCTTTCACCAATCTCGTCCCAGTGAACCGGCGATCTACACTTTCTACCGTACAATACTTCATAGGGAGCCATTCCGATTGTGGCTTGATAACTATTATTATAGGAGAATTCTATCAAAGGTAGATGTTTACTCCAGTGTCCTTGAAAATCTAGAACACAAGCTCTAAGCATATCTTCTAGAGTTTGTATAGTTCGCTTAAGCTCGATTGTCCATCTGTCACGAGGGTGATAAGCGATCTTGAATGACAATCGTGTTCCTAGTGCCTTCAGACTTCTCCAAAAAGTAGATAAGAACCTAGAATCCCTATCTGAAACAATAGATAGTGGCACACCGTGAAGTCTAACCACTTCTTGTATATAAAGCTGTGCATATCGATCCATGGAATAGGTAGAACAAATAGGAATAAAATGAGCAGATTTTGTTAATCTATCTATGATTACCCAAATAGCATCGTGTCCTTGATTGTTTTGGGCAAACTGTCACAAAATCCATGGTGATCCTTTCCCATTTCCATTCCTAAATAGGTAGAGGTTGCAGCGTTCGGTGGCCTTTTGTGTTACTGCCTTTATTTGTTGTGAGTTAAACATTGTTCCACGTATTCGCGATATCCCTTTTTACGCTGGCCACCATAATGTATCTTCAAATCTCTATACATTTTAGTAGCTCCTGGATGTACGAAATATGGTGTTGAATGCGATTACGCTAAAACATCCTCTCGAAGATTTTCCACTGTTAGGCACGTATAATCGTTCTTTAAATCGAAGTACTCCATCCTCGGATATTTTGAAGTCGAAAGGCGCTCCCAGGAAATATCATTCTTTACTTTAGCATAGTAACCATCACCTTGTTGTTCTGTTGAATTCGATCAAGTAGCGTAGGTCGGAGTGTTAATCTTTGCTAATTTAGCTTCTATGGATCCTAATGATACAATCTCAATGTTCATTTTCTGGAGATCCATTAACTCTGGGTTTCGGAATGCGAATCGCAATTGCATTGCTTTGTGTTGATTTCCGGCTCAACGCATCTGCTACAACATTGGCTTTACCAGGATGATAGTTGATCACACAATCATAATCCTTCACTAATTCCAACCATCGGCGTTGTCGCATATTTAGTTCTTTTTGCGTGAAGAAGTACTTTAAACTCTTGTGATCTGTATAGATCTCACATCGTTCCCCATATAGGTAATGCCTCCATATTTTAAGCGCAAATACCACTTTGCAAGCTCTAAATCATGCGTTGGGTAGTTCTTTTCATAGTCCTTCAATTGTCTAGACGCATACGCAATCACCTTACCATTTTGCATCAATACGCATCTAGGCCATTCTTCGACGCGTCACTGTAAACTACAAAACCACCAGTACCTGATGGAATTGATAGAATAGGTGCCGAAGTCAATCTCTTTTTCAGTTCTTGAAAACTTCGTTCGCTTGCCTCTGTCCATTTAAATGTGACACTTTTTACAGTCAATTGTGTTAAATGTGAAGCAATCTTGGAGAATCCTTCCACAAACCGACGATAATAGCCAGCTAAACCCAGAAAACTACGTACTTCTGAAGGATTTGTAGGTTGTGGCCAATTGTTGATAGCTTCTACTTTACTTGGATCAACCGCGATTCCCGCTCCGGACACAACATGTCCCAAGAATACTACTCGATCTAACCAAAATTCGCATTTCTTAAATTTAGCATATAATTGTTTCACTTTTAGAACCTCTAGTACACTTCTCAAGTGTTCGGCATGCTCTCTTTTGTTCTCGAGTAGACCAAGATATCATCGATGAAAACAATAACGAATTTATCTAGAAAGTCTTTAAATACCCGATTCATCAGGTCCATGAAAGCAGCCGGGGCATTCGTTAACCCAAATGGCATCACCAGAAATTCATAGTGTCCATACCTCGTCTTGAATCTTTGTCTTGGGTATATCATCTTCTTTTATTTTGATTGATGGTACCGGATCGTCGATCTTGAAAATACGATGCACCTTGAAGTTGATCAAACAAATCGTCGATTCGAGGTAGCGGGTATTTATTCTTGATTGTGACTCTATTCAATTCTCGATAGTCGATACACAATCTCATCGTACCATCCTTCTTTCGCACGAATAGGACCGGCGCACCCCATGGCGAGAAGCTAGGTCTAATGAAGCCTTTATCTAGCAACTCCTGCAATTGTGTCTTTAGTTCTTTCGGTTCAATGGAGCCATGCGATATGGGGCTTTAGAGATTGGGCGTTCTGGAATCAGGTCAATAACAAACTCGATCTCGCGGTCGGTGGTAATCCATAAAGATCATCCGGAAATACATCGGGATACTCTCTCACTATTGGAACTTCATCAGCGGTTGGTTGGTGTTGTTCATCGATGCTCATGACACTTACTAGGTATCCTCCACGGCCCGGCGTCCAACAAGCGTTGCGCCTTTAGTGCGATATTATTGGAAATCTAAAACATGTCGTGATTCCCATGAAGGTGAATGGATCTTCCCCTTGGGGTCGAAAGGTTCTTGTCTTTTTCCGACGATCGATTGTAGCACCATACTTTGATAACCAATCCATACCCAAAATGATATCGTAGTCATTCATGGCTAACACAATTAGATCGACATAAAGTTCTCTATTTTCAATTGGGATAGCACAAGCTTTCAAAATTTGATTAGTTTGTTTAGAATCTCCGATGGAATTGTTACATTGTAACCCACTTGACTACATCGGTGTCCTACCCGTCTCCTCACATACTCGGTGGATGCAAATGAATGTGACGCTCCCGAATCAAATAGTACGAATGTTGGGGTGTCAAAGATAAGAAGTTTACTGTAACCACTCGATGGGTTTGCCTCTGCATCTGCTCGTGATAGTAAATGCTCTGGTGGCACATTCTTTTGTCTGTAGGGTTCGACCTTTATTTGGGCACGCATTAGCAAAATGTCCGGCATCCCACACGTAAAACATCTTCTTCGGTTATCTACCATGCGGCTTCGATATGTTGAGTCTTGCACCTAGGGCATAAAGGTAGTGCTATAGGTGCCTTGCCCTGATCGGCTCTTTGACGCTTATTTTGTTCCCATTGTTGTTGTCCTTGGTGTGGTTGAAAGTTAGGTCTATGTTCTTTCTTGAACTTGGAAAACTCTCTTCTTTGGGCCTCCAACCCATTTCTGTCCTTGTCCCCGTTTGAATTGACGTCTAGCTTCCGGGCACGGAAAATCCTTAATTGAAACATTACGCACGGTGCTCTCTCGGCAACTTTGTGAATACGTTACTCCTTGAATTCTGCCATGCGACATCTCTATATAGTTACGTCTCGGGCCTTCAAGGAATCTTTCTACTTTTAGTGCGTCGATGCTAACCATATGAGTAGCAAACCTGGACAATTCTTCAAATTTGCGAATATAATCCCCGACCGTCATAGTTCCCCACGTAATTGTATGAATCGTTCATCTTCATTATCTGACGAGGAGCCGTGAAGTACTTGTTTACGAATAGTTCTTTGAATCTTTCCCGGTCATTGTTGTAACATCTTCTATGCTCCTTATCGTATCCCACCAATGTCCCGCACTTTCACGAAGCATAAACGAGGCACACATTACTTTTTCTTCTTCTGGGGCCCTACTTTGTATTGAAACATGTTATCTAAAGTCCTCAGCCAGTCTTCTGCAGCTGTAGGATCTACTGCATCTTCAAAGGTTGGTGGATTTAGCTTTCGGAATCTTTCCCCTACTATCTCGATTTGATCCGCCCTTTGGTATGGTTGATTCATTTCTGCTCTTTGTTCTCCAGCTATATCTCTCTGATGGATGAGTTGTTGAATTTGTTCAGACTGTCGTTGGATGAGCTCCGTGAGTCGATTTATGACATTATCTCGATCACCCATTGGTATAGGTGTCTCCCCTCCTTGGTTTCTATCCCCACCACTACTCTCACCTCTAGTTCTCACCATGACTGAAACACTGTCTTAGGATAACCTAATAACACATGGCCAATATAATTTCATAAAACATAAAATGCATCAGTCAATAAAGTAAAACTTACTGGCATTGCCGTGCTCCACAAGTTTTGAGTTCATGTACATGGATAGTCTCTGACGAACCCGTGGCCGAGCTCGATACCACTCTGTGACGCCCACCCTACTACTACATTACTAAGCAATATGAAAAGTGAAATTTGATAGTGTAAACCCTATACACTGTACATTTTTTTCTCTCTGTGACATTTTAACAACAAACAAGCAAGATCACTTTACTTGTAAGAAAATGACAACCCATATCCACAAGCAAAGAGGTAACAAACCCTATTATTAAACACAAATGTAGACACCCATCGACCAAACACATAACCCACATCACCCGATTATTTACATGTACATATTTATATAAGAGTTTTCAAAAGAGGTACAACCCTAAACCAAAATATAATACAGGACCAAAAAGAGAAAGTGACCCATCAACATAGCCCAACAGTCGTCATCCATATCCATGATCCGCAAAACACCGAAGGAACTCCAAAGATTGCACGATGAAGCCCAAAAGCTCGGACATTCCTATGCTCACCGCAATGCATGAACTACATGAGCTAAAGCTCGGCAAGTAAAAATCATGCATGTCGAAGAATAATGATGTTTTTCCAACGTGTAATGCTAGTATGTCAAATCCATGAATCAAAATACTTTATTCAAAGTCATTTTCTTTTATTTGGGCCCCGACCCAACTACTATGCACGGAAAAGAGCTGCGCACACATCAATAATCAAATGGCCAATAATATCGGTATGGATCTCGTGTGGACCATCCTCCCGCCAAACCAAGGGTCCCCTACTTGCGTCCCTTCGTCCGCCAAGAAGTATCCCACCCCCATGAGGGCCACACATAGGTACTCACGGATGGACCATCCTCCCTGTGACCCACCAAGAGCCCATCTCCTATCTAGCTCTGTGTTCACGGAAGTATCCCACCGCTATACCTAAATATATATATCATAAGCACGCCCAGCGTGCCTCGGTGCACTAGCAGTGGTCAACAAATAACCATTTTCTTCTAGAAAATATTTTCGTGCATGCGAACATCCTCTTGTAATATGCATGCACATGCAAATGCTGTGAATGGCATGTTCATTAGCTCACCAAGCACCATATTGCAATATCATACAAGCCAATATGCATCATATAATATCCACGTATATTCAACAAGATACCACAGTCACATATAATGCAATCAATTCACAGAATACTATGTTCATGCATTACAGTTGCAGATGGATTTTTACTTACCTCTATTCACCTTTGGTTATCCTATTGCAACTTAGTTAAAATGTCTCTTCTCCCTATCCTTAGATGTCCGACAACCTGTAAAAATATCAGCATTCAATTTCTATTTCTACATCACGGTTTACTATTCCAAATCTCATGGAAAATCCCGATTCTTAATTAACAAGGTAAACCGCTAAGCTTTTAAATATTATAATAGAAACCCATTTTTACTTTAATTCTTAACATACTAACATATCTTTGGAGCAATTGGAAATTTATGCCTCTGATTATATCCAACAATTTTCTTTCTAAAAGTAACTAGTAACATTTCTTATAACTTAACTACAAATTAATTGATAATATTCAAAACTAAGTTGAAGCAATTCCTATATTCAACACATATAAAATCACGATAGGCCTTATTTTGTATCATAATTACTAAACCAAATGAAAGAGAGTTGATTCGGAGTTTATTTACCAATTAAATGTAGAGCTATGTTCGCATGATATATCTTACCCCTTTTCTTCTTCTTTTTTTTTTTTTTTTTTTTTTTTCTTTTCTTAGTCGTCTTCTCCTCTATTGCACCAAGAACTCTCCTTATCTTTGACGTCTCGGTTCCTTTTGATTGTGTGAGTACATGTGTGTTTTGATTTCATAATAAGTCTTCTAAAGGCGATTCTGATTTGATACGTGTCAACTTTTAAAAAATTCATATTTTGTTATATGAATTAGGTGATTCATGACTTAAGGATTGATATATATATATGTACATACAGACACACATCTATATATATATATATATATATATTCTATGTTTTATTACACCACATGCACACGGTTTAGCTATATATATAGGTGTAGACTAGGTATTGGCATATTAGTAATTACCTATATGTGAACTAGTTTATAATATATAGATATAACCAAAAATACTATATTATATAAGTACTTTGACTAATTCTATAAACAAGTGATCGGACTTATCACGTAATACAAGATCCATATATATATAATTAGTATTCAACTCATTATTTATATTATATATATATAAGTTATACTGATTATTACAATATCACTTGCAATTGTCACACATAAAGTTATACCTTAATATTATTCTCTCTTTTATGTATTATATATATTATTTATATATTTGTATATTATATATCTCCGTACCCACATCGTTACCACATTTCACCCCTAAATTTACCACGTGTAATCTTGTAATTTTTTTTGAATAGCTACCACGTGTAACTTAATAGATAGCATCTAATAGTCCGACCACTAAATACACTTTTTTTTCTAAACTACTTAAATTAGTAATCTGACAACTAACACCATAGGTGAGTTCCAAAATTAAAGAACTAGTCATGCCACATAAAACAAAAAGATTATGCAAATAGCACTTAACCTGCATGTAATGCATGAATTATATTGGCCTAGTGAGTAGTGAGAGGCTCGGGTATTACAGAAAATGCCAAGATCATAGCAGAGTTAGCATCTCAAAAATCTAAAACACCAAATGTTGCACCCACATTCACTCCAAAGCATAATCACAAACAAACTGGCCTTGGACACAAAGGAAAATGAAAACGACCCGTTGAGTATCTTTGAGAGGGGCAGTGAGAAGAAATCCACCGGTTCCTCAAAAACTCCAAACAAAAAATACTCTGTAAAAGGCAAATAGAGCTACCAGAAACCCCATAAATTCAATCAGAGAAACACACATGATGGGAATGGTAGAAACTATCCAAACTATGTTGATTGGAATAATGTGATACATTAGCAAAGACGTATGGAATACAAGCCAAGATGACAAAGACCTAAAACTCAGCAAAGGTCAATCCAAAGGCAAAAGAGCTATTATCAGCACACATACGCACCCAAGCACTACACTCAGAAATATCACAACTAGCCCAAGAAAGCAATTGCTAAAACACAAACACAGGTATACCTCTTAGAGTCAAGTCCTTTGGCTATATGTTGGTTGGATCATTTTATAACACTAACCCCTCAGGACCCAGGCAAGTATGGGTACCTAAAAACTGATTTCCTTGATTGCAGGTTCAAGGAACAACTGAGTGCCAAAAAACCTGGTACATTTGGATAGTGGCTGTTCCAGACATATGACAGGAAACAAGAAAAATTTATCAAGATTCAAGGAGATTAGAGGTGCAAAAGTCATATTTGGAGGAAATGAAGCTCCAGGGGAAATCAAAGGCACAAGATCCATCAAGAAGAATGGATTGGAAATCACAGATGTTGCTTATGTTGAAGGCCTCAACTTCAACTTGTTAAGCATTAGTCAACTCTGTGATAAAGGCTACAATGTTGGATTCACATGGGAGTATGCGGATCAAAGATCTTTGAATCAAATGAAATAGTCTTTGCAAGGATCAAGACGAAGAAGAATATGTATGTGGTAGATTGGTCTACTACTACACCAAGCACTTGTCTGCTAGAAAAGAGTCAGTAGAATCAAGTTGTGCGTAGCCTGACAAGAAGCTGAGTCATCGAATTTCAAGACAATCAACAAGCTTGCAAGGAGTCATCTTGTAGAAGGATTGTCAGACTCAGTGTACAAGAAAGAAAGTGTATGTGATGAATGCCAGATGGGAAAGCAAATAAAGTCTTCATTCAAGGTTAAACCAAGTCATTCTTCAACAAAGATATTACATCTGTTGCATATGGATTTACTTGGTCCAGTTGAGCCAGCCAGCATAAGTGGAAAGAAATACACCTTGGTAGTGGTGGATGACTATTCAAGATATACATGGACAATCTTCATGTGTAAAAAGAAGGAAACTTTGTAGAAGTTACCTCAGCTGATGAAAATAGTTCAAAATGAAAAGAGCCAAACCATTATAAAAATAAAATCGTGAGGAACTGAGTTTGTTAATGGGATAATAACTCAGTATTGTGTTGAAAATGGAATTGCTCATGAGTTATCAAGCTGCAAGAACTCCACGGCAGAATGGAGTGCTGAAAGAAGGAATAGAACTCTCAAGGAAGCTGCAAGGACCATGTTAGCTGAAGCTGGATTGCATAAGAGATTTTGGGCTGAAACCATTAACACATCATGCTATACTCAAAATAGATGCATGATCAACAGGCAACTGACCAAGACTCCCTATGAGATTTGGACAGGGAGAGCCAAATGTTGGACATTTCAGGATATTTGGATGTAAATGTTTCATCCATAACAATGGCAAATATAATTTAAAGGCTTTTGATGCTAAAGCTGATGAAGGTATCTTTTTGGGATACTCAGCTAAGAGCAAAGCCTATAGAGTGATGAACAAGAGGACTATGGTTACAGAAGAGTCTATCCATGTGGTTTTTGATGAACCTAATGTAAATAGAGAAGACATTGAAGAGCCAGCTGATAAGCTGAATCAGCCAACTATGCAAAAGAGTCCTTATGTTGAAGCAGAAGTAAGAGCACTCAATCCAGATGAAGATGAGATAGCTGAATCTCAAAGACAACTGGAAAGTCTACAGCTGAGTGAAGATGAAAGAGCTGTTCAAGACAACTTAGCTGTGAGATGGCTGAATCCAGTAGACTTACTCCAACCTGATGTGAGATGCTAAGAGACCATCCACCAGAGTTAGTTATTGGAGATGTTAGAGATGGCATAAGAACCAGATCCATAGCACAACATTAAGCTGTGTTCACTTGTTTCATTTTCTAGATAGAGCCTAAAGATGTGTCACAAACATTAGATGGCACACATTGGATTCAAGCCATGCAAGAAAAGCTGAATCAGTTTGAAAGAAACAAAGTATGGGAATTGGTGCAGAGGCCAACCCATCAAAATGTTATTGACACAAAATGGGTTTTCAGAAACAAGATGAATGAGGAAGGATCTGTTGTAAGAAACAAAGCAAGATTGGTAGCCAAAGGGTATTGCTAATAGGAGGGTTAATATTTTGATGAAACATTTGCTCCTGTTGCAATATTGGAAGCAATAAGGATGTTTCTTTCTTATGCTGCACATAAGAACTTCACTGTGTATCAAATGGATGCGAAGAGTGCATTTCTAAATAGATTATAGAGGAAGAAGTCTATGTTGAACAACCTCCAGGTTTTGAGCAGAAAATTATTGGAGATAAGGTATATAAGCTCAAGAAAGCATTATATGGACTGAAACAAGCACCAAGAGCATGGTACGACACATTGTCTCAATTTCTAACTGACAATGGATTCACCAAAGGCAAATTTGATAGAACACTCTTCAGAATTCAAGATGGAGAGTGTATACTGCTTGCTCAAATATATGTGGATGACATCATTTTTGGTTCCACAAATAAAGAGCTGTGTGACAAGTTTTCAAACCTCATGCAAGGTAAATTTGAGATGAGTATGATGGGAGAGCTGACTTTCTGCCTAGGACTTCAAGTCAAGCAAATGAAGGATGGAACCTTCATAAGTCAAACAAAATATACCAGATATTTAATGAAGAAATTTGGTATGGAAGAGAAGTCTTCTGTGAAAATTCCAATGAATACATCAGTCAAGATGGACATGGATGCATATGGAAAAGCTGTAGATCAAACCAGATATAGAGCACTCATTGGATCATTGCTCTATCTAACAGCAAGCAGGCCAGACATCACCTTTGCAGTAGGTGTATGTGCAAGATTTTAATCTGCACCAAAGGAGAGCCACATGACTGCAGCTAAAAGAATCCTAAGATATTTGAAGGGATGCCAGGAAGTTGGCTTATGGTATCCAAAGGAAGGTGGATTCAAGCTAATTGGTTACTCAGACTCAAATAATGCTGGATGTAGAGTTGACAGGAAAAGTACTTCGGGTACATGTCAAATGCTTGGAAATAGATTGGTTTCTTGGTTCAGTAAGAAACAAAATTCAATTGCCACATCCACAAACAAGCAGTACATAGTCAAGCTGGCGGGCGTTGTTGTGCCCAAGTCTTATGGATGAGATAATAGCTGAGAGATTATGATATTGAAGAAAGAGAGATTCCAATTATGTGTCATAACACTAGTGCTATTGCAATCACTTAGAATCCTGTGTTGCATTCAAGAACAAAGCACATTGATGTCAGATATCATTTTATAAGAGATCATGTTGAAAAGAAAGGCATCACCTTGGAATACATCTCAACTGATAAATAGTTAGCCGATATATTCACAAAACCTCTATGTGAATCAAGGTTTGAAGAACTCAAGAATGAGTTAGGGTTAATTTAGCTGAGTTGAAACTCAGAAGACTCAATCAACAGAGATAGAAGATGATGATAAAAAGGAGAAAGGGCAAGTTTCATGTTTCAGCCAAGTGAAATAACCCAGTCGGGAAGTCAGTTGTATTGAGTTAGCTGACAACTGAGTCACTTCATGTGAATAGAGAAGCAGAGTTAAGTCACTCTGGATATAAGCTGGATCATTTATGAGCTAAATGACAAAAATGCAGTCATTTTAATTAAGTGGGAATGTTTTTAAGGATGACGCGTCGGATAATAATGACTCCACAAAGATAAAAGCCGCACAAGAAGCCATATGATTGGATATAAATGCTGCTGCATTTAATGCGGGGGATTAAATGCGGTTTTGAAACTCTAAATCTTAGCCGTTGATTTTGATAAAAAATTTCAAAATCCAAAATATGTCCTTTGACGTCCCTTATATACGGAACCTCGCATTTCTCTCTCCCCACGTAAACTATTCATCTTCAAGCAAAGAAAGTATTTTTCTCTGAAACCTTGTGCGAACCCTAGTTTCTCTCAAGCAAGTTTTTCTTATTTCAATTAGTAGATTCGTCTGAAAATGGCCCCAAAGTGCGATTTCATGAAGCTTTCAAAGCAAATCCAGACTGGTTCTTCAGTGGATTTTGAAGGAATGATCAAGCAGGGTATTAATGAGACCCTACTCAAGAAGATAGCTGAGATGTTGGAGAAGTCCAGCCTGAAGGACTTTTTGACGATGGAGTACAGTCATACGTACCTTGCAGAGGTCGCTATGTTTTATGTGAATGCAGAAGTGCAGGACGATGAAATCAAATCTTCTGTCCACAGCAAGGTCATCAAACTGACTGCAAAAGACCTTGCTGAGCACTGTTTGTTGCTCGTGGAGGGCTTGAAGGACATCTATGAGGCAAATGTCGACCTAGCTGCCGCTTGGAAAGAAGTTGCCAAGCCTGAATGTGCTGCGAAAGTGGTCTATACGGCCAAGAAGGATTCCTTGAAGGACGACTATCACAAGCTGATGGATGTCGTCTCGAAGTGTGTTGACATGAAATTTGGAATCTTCAATCAGCTGTCCAAAACTAAGCTGATCGTGATGGATGCGATCATGCAAGTAAAGAAAGTTAACTGGGCTGAGTTTTTTTACAGCAGACTCTGCCAGAATGTGTTGAACATGACCTTTAAGGAGGATGGGTCCTTCGGATGTTCCCTGGGCTATGGCCTGGTTATTGGCCAACTTATGGAGGTGAAGGAAATTGCATTACGCCATGGCAAACCTTTCCATGTCAACAACAAAATGTTCAGAGGAAACCTCTCAGCAGCCCAGAAAAGAGCTCATGCTAGAAGGGATGATACTAGTGAGGGGGAATCAGCTGATCCTGAAGACACAACTGAGACCCCTCCACCAAAGAAGAAAGTTGCGGTATCCAAGACTTCTCCTGCCCCCACAACCAAGCCAAAGAAAGCACCTGCTCCCGCAGCCAAGTCCAAAGCTCATGCCCATGCAATCGAGTCACCTGCCCATGCAACCGAGATAGAGGAGGAACACCATATTCCCTCCCCTATCGTAAAGAAGAAGAGGACTGCCAAGTCAAGAAAGGCAGCTCCCTCTAAGAAAAGTCCAAAAGCTTTCACTTTTGAGGAACCTAAGAATGTTGAACCAGAGGTTCCCCTGCTCCCATCAAGGAAGAGACGGCTGTTCAGGCGATCTGAGCTTGAAAAGACAAATGAATCCAGTACTCAGCCGGAGAAAGAAACCGAGACTGTAGATGATCAAGAAGAGCAGTCTCCGAAAATTGTTGATGTATCAAAGCAGTCTGCTGATGGTGATCAAGCAGAGATCCACCGAAGACCCAGCTGTGAGGAAAACAACTGAGGAAAGTGAAGCAGCCGAGACAACTGAGCCTAATGTTGAAAGAGTTGTCTCCCCTGCTATAACTGATGTTGCTGCATCTAAGGAAGAGCAAGATCTCTTACCTCCCATTTCGGAAACTGGAGATGAAGTCGATGATGATGATGATGTGATTATGTACTCTCCAGTTTACCCTGACATTCAAAGGCGCTTGAGGGAATAGAGGGCATGGAAGCTGGATCACTCAAGGATGCAGTTCACTCGCCCTGAGTTCATCAAGGAAGAAGAACTTCTCTGATTCCTTGGTATTGGTGATGTTCGATCCGCCTTGAATGAAGCCAACTGTCTGGACATTCTCCGTATTCTTAAGGAGGAGGAGACTGAGAGAGCTTCCGAGCACGCCCGAGCCTTGGAGAAATCTAAGATGTGCACATTCACAGGCGTTCTAGATCATACTCACGAACATCTTCTAGAATTCACAGACAGTGATGAAGACATGGATCCTGCTACTGCAGCAAAGTCGTCAGAACTGCAACAAGCTATGAAGGAATCCAGAGCCATACACGAACTATGCTTATGAAAAGGTCCAAGAGAGTCCTCCCAAACTCTTCTGCAGATGATCCCCTCGGGAGTGGCGCAACAAATTGCTACAACCATAGCCGCCACCACATCCCCAAAGACATTCAACTGATGGCTCCCAGGCAAGGGCGATGAAGTCTGAATTTGGGCACCCAAGCTAAGCCTAACCCTGAAGAAGGTGTTCTCAGACCTGCCCCAGCGGCTGAACACTCAGAGAGCAAAGCCGCATCTCTAGAGCAGAGTTACCCCACTCTTGTTCACTCAGCTGGTGTGCCAGCTAAGGGGGAAACTCTCTCCACCCCAACTAGGTTGGAGGTTGCTGTGGGAGACACATCAATGGAGTTAGGAGGCGAAGTTGAGAAATAATTTGAAAAAGCAGAGAGTGACATTGTGAAAGCTCGGACGATTGAGTCTGTCTCAAATTAAATGTCTATTGCTTTGAAGGCGATGACGCCGCTATCACAAATTCAAAAGGATGGTGAAGCCCTGAGAGTTAACACTCTGGGCTCTGAAAGTGCAATCCAAGGGGTTGAGACTCCTATGGATGCGAATGTCCAAGACCCCAAGACAACTAAGTCTGTCGAAGGGAGTTTAGAAGACCCTAAGACAATTGGGACTGTCGAAGGGATTGCAGAAGGCCCTGCAACAGTTGAGACTGCTGGGGGTATTGAAGGCCAACGGGAGGTTGAGACTTCCCTTGGTAAAAATGATAAAATTGAGAACATTCCTCAAATTGAAGGTGTCATCCCAGATGAAGTTATTGGTGCCCTTCAAGACTCCCAAGAAAACATTGATACATCATTTTTGGGATCGGAAGATGAAGCTGAGTCCACCCAACATGATAATTCTATGATGGACACATCTAAGGATGTTCACAAATCTCAGAGCCAAGTCAGTGAGAAGACGACTCCTATGAGATTCAACCTTGATGATGAGCCATCTCCCCAAGTCTCATCATCCTCTGATGAAGCTGATGATACAGCTGAGGACATGATTACTCAATTGGAAAAACCTACTGAGACCGAGGAAGCTGTTAAGACAAACCGAGGCCTCGATTTAGTCGGCAAAACATTTCATATGCCCCATGCATTCGAACCGAAATCATCTCGCAGGCTCCCATAGTCAGCAGCAGATATTCGACTCCTCACCGATCCACAGCTCCCAAACCGTGACCACTTTGCCAATGAAGCTGCCACATCCGAGGCACAACGAGTTGAGTCATCGCAAGCACCTGAGCAACAAGAAATTCCCTATGTGCGCGATGATGCATTCCAATACATGTTTCCCTTCTCCAAGTATCTGCCTGAATTAGAAGAAGAGACAGCTGCTGAAAGAAAGGAGATACACCATAAGGGAAGATCCATTTATTCCCACAGACACGATTATTCCAGCAAACTTCAATTTTGACGCATAATGGCCATCAGCTGAATCCAATGTGCAAGCTGAGTTCCGTGACGTCTTCAAGAAAATTTGCGAAGAGATTGAGAAGATGGAACGTCATCAGGCCTCTCTGGACTTGCGCCTGGACAATCGAGATGCCACTCTCACAGCCGATCTAAGAGGCATAGTGGTGAGACTACGGGAATCGACTCAACAGCAGACTGCAATGAGAATCGAGCAAGTCCGATATTTCAAAGCTTTATATGGAAGGATGCTCGTATGGAGTGCTGATAACTCCATGAACAGGCAGAGGATGAAGGAGTACATTGAGAGGATTAACCAGTCTCACAAAATGGATATGGAGCTGTTGCAGCATTTCCACAAGAATGAAATTGCCAGACTCGAGAACAACATGAATGACAAATTTTGTATTCTCATGGCTGAAATAAAGATAGTCGCATCCGAGTCTAAGGCCACACGCTCAGAATTTAGAACAGCGTATGTTGCAGCAGATTCCAAACACAACTCAACTATCAGCAGACTGGACTTTATCCTCAGAGGTTTGTTCCCTGGGATACCACTCTCCTTTGGTGATGATGCCAAAAAGGGGAAGAGGAGTTCGAAAGACTTAAAGCTGATGTTTGCTGAAACCCCCGAGCTAGGTGATATCACTGCCTCTATCCTCAGCAAACATCCTGTGACCTTACCAATCGAGAAAGATGTTGTGTCGATGGCAGACAAAAGAAAGATCATTGAAGTAGGATTTGAGGAGTTAGCTGAAAAGCAAGATGCTCGCATTCAAGAAATCATGAAACAATTTGGTGGTCTACCAGCCGAAAAGGACCAGGATGCAATACCTGATGATGGATCTGAGCCTAGATCAATTGAGGAGTTTAAAACTCTTGAATCAAAAGGCTACTTCCAAGGAATGACTCTGTCTCAAGCCTGGGATTTGTACTGGGAGAAAGGTTTAGCCTTGTGTAAAGAAGCTGATAAGCAGCAGACTTCCGAAGAGTCACTCTACCGAAAGCGAAGACTCGAAGACAAAGACACTCCCGCAGGTGGAAGAGCTGAGTCAGGTAGAGGAAGAAGTGGTGGTGGAAGAGGCTCCCAGCCTTGACCAAAACCAAAGGATGTATCGTATGTGGATCCTGAGAAGAAATGCATTATTTACTGGGCTGGATATGATCACCTTGCCAACCGAGAGGTTGAAAGAAAGAACGTTGAAGCTGCTAGGAGACAAGAAGAAGAAAATCAAAGGCAAACTAGAGAATGGCTCGAGAGGAAACAAAGGGATGACCCTACTGGCAAACGGGCCTACGAAAAGAAGAAGAGAGAAGAAGAGGAAAGAAAGAGGAAAACAGATGATCTAGACAGAAGAAGAGCTGATGAAGAAAGAGGAAGGAAGCATCAAAGGCGTTGAAGTGTTGCTGCAAACCCATTCGTGTATTTTTGTTGTAAATACATCTATGTAAGTCTTGTGTAATAAGCTTAGTGAATTTCCCTATAATTTTCACTCTTTATGTATCTTAGCTTAGATATGCTATGTTTTGACATGTATACATTTATGTTGCTTTGATACTGAATGTAAACAGTTGTGTAAAGGACAAGAATGCTATGATCAATAAAATGATCTATTTAAAGCATACATTCTTTGTTACTGCATTGTCTGTATGTATCTTTGCTGTTTACTTTCTTTTAATGTTTTTAAGTTTTGGCATCATCAAAAAGGAGGAAATTGTTAGGAAATTTGTTGAGTAGATTTTGATGATATCATGTAAAACTTAAACTAGGAAGTTGGCACCCCATTTTCCTTGTAATTTGTATTGTAATTGATAGGGCTGGAAAAGCTGAGTCAAGTCAGCTATGCCAAGGATTACAAGAAGTCAACTGCAGACTATGTGAAGACTCCGCTGTGAGTCAGCTGAGTAATACCATGAAGGAAGTCAAGGACTCGACTGAAGGAAAGTCAGCTGGGGAACAGTTGTAAGAAGTGTCAGTCAAGTCAACCCAAGGAGCCAAGTCTCAAGTTAAAGTGACAGTTGAGTTATCCAATGACTGGAGTTGACTCAAGTCACCTGTGGAACAGACAATAGTCTAGTCAAGACAGCTGACTTAGATACGTTGATTAAAGTCAAGAATATTACTCAATATAGTAATATGTCAAAGCTGTCAATATAGTAATATTGTGCAAAAGGAATGAACCAACGGAAACACCGCACTTTGTGAGACACCCTGCAATGTTGCGAAGACATTTAATACGAGGAAGGGTCAACATCAAGGATTGCGGATCAAGACAAGCCAACGAACACAAGTGACATTTGAAATTAACCTATCTCTTCAACGAGCAAAATTTCAAATGTGCACTATAAAAGGCTGAGGAAGTTATTGAGAAGAGGTTACTTGAACCACGAACAGGAAAACAATATTCAAGCATCTAACCTGCAATATTCTACATTCAAGCAATTCTTGAAGCCTGAAACTCAAAGGAAATCGATCCAACACAAGTTGTGAAGGAAATACAACTTCAAATCTGTTGAAGAGGAAACTTTTGAAGAAATCAAAGGGTCTACTTTCCAAGCTACGATTGTAGAAAGGTTCTAGGTCGAACCATTATCAAGTTTGTTGGAAGGCTTCGTGAATCCAAGAACTTGAGAAGTGAGTCAAGAGTAGCAAAGCGCACCGCCATGTGAAGTAGCCGAGTCACAAGAGAAGCCAATCGCGTGATCAAGGTCAAGTTGTCTCGGTCGTTCACCACTTTGTAAACTGATCTGTTACATAGTGGATTCCTCCAGGAGTTGGAGAAGAGAGGATTAGAAGAATTATCTCATCTTCGAACCTCTATAAAAATATTTGTGCCATTTACTTTCAGTAAACTTACTTTCCTGCACATTTAATTTATATCTGCTGTTAAGAATTATATTTGCTATCCAACTGATAAATAACCAAGTGCTAAAAATCAAGTGTTTAAAACAAGCTAAAATCTAATCAAAGGGTGTAAAGTCTTCCGTTGTTAAAAAACCAATCAGCGAAGTTAAGTATTTGACTTGAGCAACCGAGTTATACTATCAACAGCTCTATCGAGTCTGTTGTGTGGGTAACTTAGCTGAAAAGCCAACTTAGTTGTCCATCAAGGACACAGCTGTTTGAGTCAACTCTATTTGTATTATTTTAAAAAGACTAAATCGAAAGTTTGGTAAGGTTTATTCAACCCCCTTTCTAAACCTTACTTCACACCCCTTGGGACCTACACTGTGATCAGGACAACTCTCTTTTTTCTTTTTTATTTATATTTTTGAATTTATTAAAAAAAATGGTCTCGTTGTTTTGTGCCAAAGGAGGACGGGGGGCTTGGTATTGATCCTTTCTTTGTGCAAATCGAGCTTTTTTGATGAAAATGGCTTGGAAAATTCTTAATTCTGATAGCCCAATGTTCGCCCTTCATAAAAAACGTTTATGAATTTCAGCTCTCCAACAGCACTTTACACCGGTTCTACTATCTAATTAGGTTTACGACATGTGGGTTTGGATATTATTTCTCAGTCACGTTGGATCCCGTGTTTTCATTCGAGAGTTCATTTTTGGTTAGATAACTGACTTGGTTACTCCATTGCCGATCTTATTGGTTCATGGGTTCAATTCTCAGAACATTTCAGAATACTTCTTTGATGGTGTTTGACACTTTACGGAGGATTTCCTGGTGGCTTATACGGATGTGGTTATTGATATTCTCCACTTCCCTATCTCACCCGATTCGGAGGATCGTACAGTTTTGGGGCCATCGAATGATGGCAATGTTTCTTCTAAGATGGCATAAAGTTTGTCCGGGAATCTTTTCCAGAAGTTAGATGGGGGAAGTGGATTTGGGCCTCACACATTCCGACTCGTAGGTCAATGGTGGTTTGGAAAGCTATTTTCAATCGTCTGGCAGTTATTGACAACCTTTGCATTAGGGGGTTTTGTGGTCCTTCGGCTTGCGCATTATGTTATGAGGCTTAGGATTCAGTGGACCATTTATTTACCTCATGTCGTTTTGCGGCGGGCATCTGGGGTTGGACTCAGGATGCTTTCCAAGTGGTGTTACCATTAGAAGGGGGCTTTAATCTTCCTTGCATTTTTGCCATACAACTTCAGTATAGTCCCCAGATTGCGGCTCTATGGAAAGGGGCTTATTTATCTGCCATTTGGATTATTTGGCACTTCTATAATTGCTGGATTTTTTAGGGAGTCAAGCCACAAGTTGCATCAACTATCGTCCTTCTTCGGGCTTTTATCATCGAGATGTCAGGTTTGGTATTGCGTCCCATGTCCAATTCTATTTTTGAATTGATATGTCACTGCAAATTGTAGGTTAAAGGAAATATTCGGCCGGACCCGATAAGGCATGCTGTGAGATGGCATCCTCCGCTTCCTGGTTGGATGAAAGTTAATACAGATGATTGCTCATACGGAGCTCCGGGTAGGTGTGTGGTTGGGGGTGTTTACCACAATTGTAGGGGTTTCTGCACGGGGTGCTTTATTCAAAACATTGGCATTGGGTTTGCTTTCCAAGAGAAGTTAATGGCGGCCATCATTGCGATTGAACTGGCGCATCAGAGAGGGTGGTGCAAGATTTGGCTGGAATCTGACTCCACGTATGTTTCTGATCTCTTATCCCTGAGGTTATTGAAGGTCCCATAGAAGTATTACGGACATTGGCATCGCGCTTTATATTACGTTTCCAAGATTGAGTTCATGGTCTCACACATTTATAGGGAGGGGAATCACATGGCGGATAAATTATCTTAGATGGACGTTCTCCTTGATTGGTCGCACGTGCTACCAGAGGAGATTCATTCGAACATTAAAGATGATGTGGATGGAAAAGTAATTTTTCGCATTATGTAACTTCAGGAACAGAGATTCAAGTAACGACAACCGCACGAGTGGGACGTGCTCTCAGACATGGCTTGTGCGTGCTCGATCTCTGTTTGCTAGACTTTCGACTACTCACATAATCTGTCCATGTGGAAGGGCATGACCCATGCATTTTTGGACATTGGGAGCTCCTTCTTCAGCACCACTCACGGGCTGGCCATGCCTTCTCACACGGGCCGTACGTTTGTTCTCCTTGATGGTCTACGTCTTCACACACGGGAGGGCTTGGTTTTTGGACACAGTCCGTGAGCTATGGCGATTCGATGGTCTTTTCATTTTCTTCTAGGGGTACTCTTTTTCCTACCAAGGGTTTTTCCCACAAGGGTGAGTTTTACCTTGGTAGGTTTTAATGAGCCCCCCACTATTTTTGCCACCGGGTCGGCATGTGACCTGGGTTCCTCATATCATTCATTTTTAGATAGGTTTGGGTTAATAACATTTACTGGTATTCTCCTTTTCCTTATTGCTAGTTGTTTGACATTGTAAACAACACCGTTAACTTTTTTCTTTTTTATTATATAGTTTCCATTTATCAAAAAAAAAGTTTCATAATTATATTTTTTTGACCATTGGCATTGGATTGATTTTGAAAATTTGAACACAAATACAAAAAAATAAATTCTTGCAATTAAAAAAAATATTGGCGGGTCTAGACCCGCCCCGGCGAGTTTTAGAGCGGGGCGGGATGGGTCTTGAGGCGGGGTGGGGTGGGTCCCAAGTCTTGATTTTTCTTGGCGGGGCTGGTCTCGAGTTTGGCCAAACCCGCCACATTTCCATCCCTAGTTCCACTGATATCCTTTGAAATATAAATCTGTTTCGTGTAAAAAAAATACACAAGAATACGCAGTATCCCGCACAATAAAAGAATCTAACCTAAGAACACTTTATATCCATGCAAATATATCAATTATATGCACAAATATACCTCAAAATGCATGCATATTTCACACTTATCAAATCTCCCCAATCTTAAGCCATTGCTCGTCTTCAAGCAAAATAAGAAAAATAATCACATGCAATGGGGTAGATTATACAACACAAGAACACCACAAATGCAAAATCTTATTAAGATCCATTCCTTAGCTAACATGTAATTCATTCTCAAAAAGTTCTCAATTGCAAATTAGGCATCATCAATACTCGTTCGGGCAACATCGCGACTCACCCAAGCTTTCTCCATTACCCACTCAACGTTCATCCCTCTTTTACCAATCTTCTTTTCAAAGTTAAACCACATCTTTCCCTAATATTTACATCTCTATAAGCTCATATTTTGGGATAAGAATATGTCAAGTTAAGGCTTCAAATGTGGCTAACAAGAATTCAAGGCTAAGACTAAAATTGGCTAACTAGGGAATTATGCGTTCATAGGTAGGCTTTTAGACAAAAACGCTTAAACAAAAATGTTCTTAAATTATTTTCAAAAACTGCACCCACATGTGGTTTCAATAAAGATACCAATGCACGTTCTAGAGTTCAATAAACATGAATGACACACTCAATAAAAATAAGACTGCATATGATAAAGCCAGTAATAGGCACAAAAGCTCACAGGCTTAGTTTCACATCATGCTCAAATACCCGACTTTCTTAATCAATACGTATAAGTAAAAGAAACTTTTCTCAAATTCACTACATGCTCACCAAGTATTCCACCTCATAAAATCAAGTACTTGTAGTAAAAACACACAAAGGCACTCCAGACTTATTCCATGACTCTATCTAACTCACACAAAAGCAGTAAACGTGCTAAAGCAATAAACGTGCCTATGAAACTAAAAACGAAATTATGCAAATTTATATGATTCTACATGCAACATATATTCTATGAATACATGCAAAAGTAAACTATCGCGCATTCTTGACAAACCCCCCCACCCAAACATTAAATGTTTCACGTCCCAAAAAACATAGGAAAGTTATCAAAAGAAGAGGAAAGCAAGATAAGTACTTACATCGATCACTGTGGAGGAGGCGGCGGAGGATAGTGGCCTTGTTGAATGTGCCACTGATCCAAACGATAAATCATATTGTACATTTGTTGTTGGCATTGGTTGATTTCACCAAATTGTTGCAAGCACTCTGTATGATACTCATCAACCATTGCAAACAATTGGTACATGTCATCCATCTAAGATCCCACATGGGACTCCAACCGCTCAATTCGCTTGTTGAAATCCTCCGTGGACCGACGCCTCCTTGCCAAGGGGATTTCGGTCTATCAGTCGCAACTGTTGGCTCATCCTCTGCTTGTTTTTCTAGAGCTTCTAAAGCTGGCCCATCCCACATAAGCCAACTAGCACGCTCTCTAATTGCAGTGGCAACCGAGTTGGGAAGTTCAAACCTAGTATGATCCGCATGTTGCAACAAATAATCATGTCCATCAATTTTTTTTTTCATTTTCATAGCTATCAGGACGTTCAAATCAATTTTTCGCTCGCCTCTAGCAGTCGTGTATACACTCAAATCCAATTTGAAATGCTCCACGATTTGTCGTAATTAATCCCCCCACACAGATTTCACTGTTTTGCTGATTCTTAACCCTTTCGAACTGTCGTGCAATAAAAGCTCCATCATTGGGCACCACCTTAGTACCCGAAGACATACACCATAATATGAAAAGCTCATCAGTTCGGGGTACCCCTTTACTATCACCCTAGAAAAAATATTCTCAGCGAAAGTCCATTGTACATACTGAAATACCGGATTCTAATAAGTGAGGCTTCTATTAACAACTCATCAAAACAAGTGTTTAGTGAAGTCTCTCCAAAAATCAAGTATATCATAATCGTCATGTTCCTCAACCCCATAAACCGATATTTGATAAATTTCATTCAATTGATCTAGGGTAAGCTCCCTCGCCACATTAATTATTTGGAATTTCACACCCATCAACATCCTCTTTCTCTTGACCAATTATAAAATGCTCAAAAGTTCCAGCATTAATACCAGATAAGTAGGCCAATTCCCATTCAACATGATATCCCAATCAGCTCTCCCACATAATGATCTAAAATCATCTAATAAACCCAAAGTAGTAATACATTTATTATCGGGGTACCTTGTGGAGACCATGTCGTGGAGATAGAGATATTCCCAATGAGTTCGATGTATCTTCTCCGTAAGGTTGACATTAGGAATTCCGGCATATTCATGGTAATTTTCGGAGCGGGCTTCGGAGTTGGATCCCTCCTTCTTTGCGTGTTTCTTTGAGCACCACCACCTCTTGAAGACACGATTTCTAAGAATTAAGATTGAGGGATTCACAATTTTCAAATTCACCCCCAAACTTGAAAAGGAAGAATTATAGATGAAGACTTGAAGGTTTAGGATATGAATTTCTTGAAGAGAGATTAAGTGATGAACCCTAGCTTGAGATTTGAAGATTAGATTTGAGAAATTTTGGAGTGGGGAAGGGGTTATGGAGAGAAGAATCGGAGCTAGGGTTAGAAAGGGGAGAAGTATGGAAATTTTGGGGTGTTTGTGTTTAAAAAGGAAGAAAATTCGATTATGGCACTGAGCACATGGGCCGTGTGAATTGTCACACGCCCATGTGAATTGTCTCTCATTCTGTCCTTCTCGGGGGTCGATTCACATGATCAGTAAATTTCACACGACCAAGTCGTGTGAATTGTTCTCTCTGTGTTTGCAATTTTTGTCCATTCACACAACCGTGTAAATTACATCTCAATTTGTTTTTCTGTTTTTTTATAAGGAGTATGTTGTGACGCCTCCTACACAACAACTCACGAAGAAAAAGACAACTAAAAATTAAGTTAAAACAAAAACGAAAATCAAATGAAAAATGCGATTAAAAATTATGTTGCCTCCCAAAAAGAGCTAAGTTTTACGTCTTCAGCCAGACACCTTATTTTCTTAATGCTCGATCAAGTAACCTCTTTGCCATTGTTCCATTCTCCTAATCTGTTCTAATACTTTCACTTGAGCATCTTCAAAGTAGTCATGCGATTACGCACTTTCGATGTAAGAAAGATTTTTGGGAGGGGGCTTATGCGTTACGCAAAACATGGATTTTATTCGTCGGATGTTTTGGAATTGACTGATCTCGCACGGCTTGGGCGTGTATACGGGAATGGCCATGTACTACTTCCCATTTTTCCCTATTTTTAAAATGTTCCAAAAAATATGGAGCAACATAAAAAAAGTCAAAAAGTCAACCATGAGCGTACATAAGTGAACTCAACATAAACAGTGCCCTTTTTCTCGAAAAGTAGGGTAAGTTTGACAATTTCTCATTATCAAATCCCTACTCCCATGTATTGTCTGATTAATTTTACCATTTAAAGCCTCCTTAAATTACATGTATTTAAGGTTCCTTATATTACAATTTAGTTAATAGGTGTAAAGTATTTTAGACATTTTATTATGGCATATCCTAAAGTATTATTGATGTCAAACAGATTATTGTAATCATACTCACAAAATACGAACCTTAATCATATTTCAAACACAATATTGTATCAAAGGCAAAAACTCGTGATCTTACGGATCTTTTTTCGTCAGATGGTTTGCACCCGACTCGACCTGAGATCCATCCGGCCCATTTTTTGTTTCCCCCCTTTTGTGGTTTCTTTTCTTCACTATCATTTTTGCTTTGTTTCTCTCGCTCTTTATTGTTCTCTCCATATCTCTGTGTCTGTCTCTCCGGCTCTCTTTTCTACCATTTTCTTTTCTACTCTTTCTTGCAATCTCTTATTGTCTTTTGTTGTTTGCTAACCACACCTCTAAGTAGAGATCTACCTTCTCGTTGCGATTTTGGAATTGATATTCATTGGATTTTTATTGTTGATTTGTTTGAGTCACTGTTGATCTTTCTCCTTCGGTCTTTTGTCTCTCGTCTGTTTGGTATGTTTGTTCGACATTTTGTTATTTGTTTTAAGTTTGTTTTTTGAAATTTATCAAACTATGTTTATGTATTGTGAAATTTCTGTGATTTTGTTATTTGTGTGATTTTTATCGTGATATATTTGTTGTTTTATGTTGTTCATGTGTTACTTTACTTTGTTAACCATATCAAACTAGGGTTTTTGTTAAGAATAGTTTCTTTTTCTGCACGATTGAAGCATGTAGAAGATAAGGGCATAGTTGATAAGAACATGAAGCTGTAGAAGAAAAATCACACATACATCAAACTTTTTATTGAAATTTGTTATAGAAAAATGGATTTTGACCCAATTTTAACCAATTATTTTAGTGAGATCATTTGATTGATATAGGAAATACATGATATTAATGTAATATATATCACTTAGTGAACTAATTCTTCTAAATTTTAAGGTGTCTAATAACTCCCCAAGTAGTAATATCTCAAATCATCTAAGGTGCTAAATAGAATGAGGTTCATAATTACAAGTAATAATAATAATAATAATAATCAATTAGGTGATTAATAAGAATTAAATTCGAAAACAAATGACTAGCAATTAGACAAGTAATTGATCACACAAATAAAACAACGGCATAGCGTGAAAATCTTATTACTTCCCAAATAACTATTGGAATGGTGCTTTATGGGCACTATATGGACGGAAGTGTAGATCTCACTACACCGGCTTCGATGATCAATGGACTCAAAATAGAAATAAAAGTCACCAACAATTCCAAAGGTGGACTTAGTTCAGAAGCCATGGGGATAGTCGAATGATCAGAGAAGCTGTCTTGGCTTACTCAAGAGAAGAAAAGATTTGATTTCTTAGATCAAGATTCTCATGTCAGATATGTTGGACCCAAGAAACTCGGTCTTCTCTCAATCCATCTCGGACTATTACTTTGAAAAGTATTTCATTTTACATATCATCACACACGATTAATTTTTAGTGTCTTATACTCCAAGAAACCCATTCGATCGTTATTGATATTTTGTTGGTCGTAATCATAATCGATTTAAGCCCATTATGCTACAAATCGTAGTATATGGATTAATTTGGATGATGGCAAGGTTTCATCAAAAGTGGCATATAAACATGTTTGGGAATCTTTCTTGGAGGTAAGTTGGGGAATATGGATTTGGTCTCCTCACATTCCGGACGGGGATCCATAGTAGCTTTTCACCAATCAATCGATTCACAATCAAACTTCGTCTATTGCTGTTGGATAATCTTCGTATCGAGATACTTGTGGCCCATTTGCATGTCCTTTTTGCTAATCGAACTTATTAATCAATTGATCATTTGTTTTGCGGCATGCGGTTTTACAAGACTTTTAGATCCGGAATTGGATTCGGGATGCTTTTCAATTTTCTATCACCAATTTTATAAAAATCGAAGTGATACCATTGGATTTGGGCATTAATCAAGTCTTCATATTTGCCATGCAACATAAAATTTGTCCTCAGTTAATTTTCTCATTTTCACGAAGTGGCAATTATTTGAAGTGGTTTTGGGTTATCTTGGCACATTCGTAACAATTGGATTTTCGAAGATACACCTCCTCAAACAATAGCAGCTATTGTCCTGATTCATGTGTTTATTATCGAGTCCTCATCTATTAATCAGGTTATATGGCGAATACATTTTATGATATTTTATGCCTTCGACGTATTTTGATTCGGGGCCGTGTAAAAGATAGTTCTTGGCCACCAACTACAATACAAGAGGTGCGATTAAGGCAACCCCCCATTCCGGATAGACTACGGTAAATGCGGATTTTGTGGCCTTGCCAGGTGCTCGGGACGGTGTGTGGTGGCGGGAGTTTTTAAAAATTGTAGAGGGTTTTTTATTAGATGTTTCATACATCGGATTGGTACAGGATATGCTTTCGAATCAGAATTAGTTCTTTGATAATGATTTTATTGAAAGGGCTTACAAATGGGAATGGCACAAATTGTGGCTTGAATCGGACTCTACTTTTGTTTGTGGTCTTCTTTCATCTGGTTCTTTGCAGGTACCCTGGAATCTTTATGGACGCTGGCAGATTACACTTTACTACATTTTGAAAATGGAATTCTTGGTATCTCATATTTACAGAGAAGGGAATCGGGTCGCAAATATTTTATTTAAAATAGATATGGAGATTTCATGGTCACACATCCCTCCGGATTCGATTTTGACGGACCTTCACGCGGACTCAATGGGAAAATGTTTCTACAGTATGCGATAGATTTCTATGGGGGTACTCTTTTCCCTATCAAAGGTTTTTTCCATTGGGTTTTACTTTGATAGGTTTTAACAAGGCCCCAACTTTTTCCCTGGACGAACCATACGCATATTGCAGTGATTTGGTTGTATGTTAGTGTAGTTATTTGTTCTTTCATTTGCTTGAATTTTTTTTGAATAAATTTGAATATATAAATATATATATATATATATATATATGAAAATGAAAAAGTTGTCCTCAACAATTTGATCTTTCAGGATGATCAGGTAGCCAAAAAGTAAGCCTGAAAATAATTATGAAAGAAAAACGAAATGGTCACAAGCCAACCAGATGGCTGAATGGTTGGGGCCTCGTTAAAATCTCCCCAGGTAAAATCTACCCTTGTGGGAAAAACCCTTGGCAGGAAAAAGAGTACCCTCAATGAAGAAAAAGCGTCCGAAATGATACAACAAGGAAAACTTCGAGGACGCATTAACTAACAAACCTATAATTGGATTGGCCAACATTGTTTTTCGAGAAAAGGCACGATATCTGTTGCGGGGACTCCCCACCAAGTCGTGCAATCTCTTGCTTAGTATGTCTGCCACACGATTGCCCTCCCGAAAAATGTGCGAGACCACCACATCCATCTGTGAGAGAAGGTGCATAGTGTAACGCCACTTGCTAAGGTGGCGCCATGGAACCACCTCGGACCTCCTCTGGAGAAATTCCACCACACAAGCAGAGTCGGACTCAATCCAAAGTTGGGTCCACCCTTTCGCGAATGCATAATGAACGACACATATAGACGCCACCAATTCTTCCTCAAAAGCAAAGCCCGAACCACAACGTTCCACAAAGCAACCCCGAAAGAAACCTCTGCAGTTCCGGAAGACCCCAGAAGCTGTAAGGCGTCCCGGTGCCCCCGAAGCAATGTCGTCTATATTCACCTTGATCCAGTCTGGGAGAGGTTTTTGCCAACTTACCTGCATAATCTTCGGGGCATGTCTAGGACGCCCAGGTACATGAAGTCTGCGGAGAATGAAAAGGTCTTGTTGGTCATTATGCGTGCAGCCCCGATCTAATGAAGCTGATTCCATGATAAGAACATGAAGGTGGAGAATAGCCGCGTCCACCATCCATAGCTTGTCATTGAAAGCCAAGTCATTCTGGATATACCAGATGAGCCAGATGCAAGATAAAACTGCCACACGCCATAAGAAAGCCACCTGCTCACTGAAATGAAAATTCATTAAACGCACCAGGAATTCATTAAAACTATGAGCCATAAAAAGGTGAATGTCAATTGAGTCAAAGATCCACTGCCAAAGGGCCCCTACAAATACACAAGAGACAAACAAATGATCAACACATTCAGCAGCAACACAACAAAGACCGCAGACCGAGGGGCCAATGAAGCTTTTCCTAGGACGCAGTAAATCCAATACCGCCAGACGATTGTGGAAAGCTCGCCATGCCACAATCGAATGTCGTTCCGGGATATGGGGTGACCAAATCCAGGAACCCCATTGGACCACCGGAGAATGGGGGCGCAAATGAGAGTAGGCCACTTTCGAAGTAATAATCCCATCATCAGAGTGCATCCAGACATGCGTATCCTTCGAAGCCGGAGTCATGGGGACGCGGACAATCTCCCAGACCAGATCCAAGTAAACCTTAACAAAGGAGAAGGTGAAATGTCAGGACTCATCATAGAAGTAATCTGAGATGCGTTGCTGAAATAAATATATGTATTCCTGTGGGATACCGATTCTATCTGCAATGGCGTAACCCAACCAGTTGTCAAGCCAAAATAAGACCTCGGAATTACACCCCAAGATCCAATGAGAGTCTTCCAAGAAACCCGTGATGCAAGACCTAACCACGGTCCAGATAAAAGAAGGGATGAATGAGCTTCGGGGAGAACCATCCGAAGTCAAATAACGTTTTCTGAAAGTTTTGTAAATCACAGAATCCGAATTCATAACCTTCCAGGCCAGCTTCATCAAAAACGCATTATTAGCGACCAAAATAGAGCGGACGCCCAGTCCCCCTTCGTCCTGAGGCATACAATATCGAATCCAATTAACCACCACCGAACCTTTAGATTTAACATCACCAGTCCAGATAAAGTTACGCATAACCTTTTCCATTTGCTTAAGCAGTGTTCTAGGACACTTGTAAGCCATCATTGTGTGTAGAAAGGAACTGGTGATCACCGAATTCACCAGGCAGACACGACCAACAATAGCAAAAAATATCCCTTTCCACCTTCTAAATTTGAGAATCACCTTATCAAAAACGAGTTATAAAGCCGCAACCCAGATAAAATGTAGAGAAGACCCCTAACTGAATACTCATAACCGTCTGTATACGCCCATGCACATAAGTAGAGACCTAGTTGCGAAGTACACTTTGGATTTGTGAGGGTTTAAGGCCTGACCCAAGATATCCGCATATAACGTGAGGATCTGAAGAAGAGCGTGTGCATTCGCTGAATAGGCCCCACTCATAATCACAATATCAACCGCGTACATAATGGAAGAAGGGAAAACGATCTTCTTAGGCGCCATGAACGGCCCAAGCTAATTCCCGGTAACTGCTACTTCAATAAATCTGCTCAGTACTTCCTCCACAATGCAAAAGAGTAAGGGAGATAAAGGATCGCCCTATCTAACCCCTCGAAAACAAGGGAAATAGCCCACTGGTGACCCATTCAGTAGAATCGAAATTCTAGAAGATTGAAGAATACTTCAATCCAATGAACGAAAACCTCCAAAAAGCCAAACCGATGAAAGACGTGAATCAAAAACCCCAATTAACAGTATCGAATGCCTTGCGGATATCTATTTTCAAAATCATGTTGGATTCATTCTGACCATGTAAAACATTGAAGCCTTCTGAAACCAGGGATATACAATCGTGAATCTGCCTGCCCGGAATAAACCTAAACTGCTTGGGAGACAAATAAGCAGAAATGACAGAGCCCAGTCGAGTCGCCAAAATCATGGTAATAATCTTGAAAAAAATTACTCATAACAATCGGCCTAAAGCTCTCAATAGTATTGGCATTATTAGTCTTCGGAATGAGTGCCATAAAACTAGCGTTCAACCCCGCAGGAAGGGACGCGCTAATGAAGAGAAAACGGATCGCAACGGCCACATCTTCTGAAATAACGTCCCAAAAGTGACGATAAAACATCCATTCGAAACCGTCCGGACCCAGAGAACTATCCGAACCCATCTCAAAACTCGTGTCTCTAATCTCCGACTCCGAAGGAATAACCGTCAGAAGCGCATTATCCGTTGTACCAACCCGAGGAGAAATCACCTAATCAACCAAAGTATAATCCGAAATGGAATTCCCTGTGTCCGCGAAGAGCTCCTTATAAAAGGATATGATGTGATTCCCAAGAATAACTGGATCATCTGAGGAACTACCATCGATCATCAGACCCTGTATCCCCGAGCGTCCATTACGAATCTCACAACGGTAATGGAAAAATACTGTATTGCGATCCCCATCCTTCAGCCATGCCGAGCGGACTTTCTGCTTCAAGAATTCAGATTGTAATAACAACAGTGAGACAAAGCATTTTGTGCGTCAATTTCCATGTAACGACGCGCAGCAGAAAAGCCCGCGGTCTCAATATCTGCCTGAATCTGCCGAACTTTCTCCATCTGACTCTCCAACTTATGAGTAACATCCCCAAAGACGTCTTTATTCCAAACCTTAATTGTCTGGTGCAACCTTTTGAGCTTCCCATGACCTGCAACAGAGGATTGGGCGATGCGCACGGAAGGGTCTATGAAGAAGTAACAACATCCCGAAAAGAATCATGATAAACCCACATATGCTGGAAACGAAATGGAACCGGTCCCCTGGTGGAAGAAGATGAGCAAGAAACCAAAATGGGATGGTGATCCGAGCCAATGCGAGGAAGAACCAAACCCTTAACAACTTGCCAAAGAGAGAAAATTTGACACGTTGCTAGGGCTCGATCCAATTTCACCTGGAGAAGGGATAGGGGCGTACGGGGAGAGCACCAAGTGAACGATTCCCTGTAGTCTGCATAGAAAACAAACCAGCGTCCTCTAAAAAGTCCCTGAAATCCTGACAAGAGGCCTGGGATAGAATACCATTGCCCGAATCAACAGTCCGCAAAAAATGGCGCGTAATACTTTTTGTGAAGTAATACGTTTAAGATACATAATCCTTTTGAGAAAAAAATAATACTTTAATTAGAAACATGTAATACTTTTGATATAAAAAGTGATACACTATGTTAAATATGGTGCTGAAGCTGGGGCCTTTGTACATCCGTGAAAGTAATCATTCAACGGAGGGTAGATTAGGGGCACAATGAACAAAGTGTGACCGTTGATCTGACAAGGGGAGTAGAAAATCGCATTCAACTGTAGAAAGTAATCATTAATGGAGATTTTGGTTTCCAATATTAATATTTTTTCCATTCTCTTGGAACTTTGGTTTTCCCACGAAATGAAGGGAAAAAAGAAGAAATACAAAGACGAATGAAAAAGAAAAAGAAAGAGGAAAAAGAAAAATATCACTGAAAACCACCACTAAAAAGTATTACATTTAACTGAAAGGTATTATAGTTTAAGTGAAAAATATTACAAATTTGAATTGAAAAGTATTACATTTTGAATTGAAAAATATTAGAGTTTTAAGTAAAAAGTATTACATGTTGAATTGAAAAGTATTATAGTTTTAAACAAAAAATATTACACGTTTAAGAGAAAGTTATTAAATGTTGAACTACAAAATAAAAATATTGAACTAAAAAGTATTGCAGTTTTACGTGAAAAGTATTACACATTTAAGTAAAAAAAGTATTACACGTATTAAATATTTAAGTGAAAAAATAGTATTTGTTGAACTACATAATATCCATAATTTTTAGCACCATTTTGAACAATGGGTATCACTTTTTGTTTCAAAAATATTGTATGCTTCTAATTAAAGTATTACTTTTTTGATCAAAAGTATTACTTGTCTTAAAAGTATTACTTTTTTCTCAAAAAGTATTATCGCACTTTTTTTTGCAGATAGTTGACTTTTTTTTTTACCACAGATCACCTGTTGGCCCGCATTTTTTTGTTAACTTAACCGACCCGATCCGACCTGATCCGACCCAACCCATCTCACGGATATAGATCCGTGAGACGATCCTATATAAGTCTTATATATATATATATATATATATATATATATATATATATATATATATATAAAGGGAGGATCAAGTGAGACCATGTCTCTAGGTGAGACACAATTGACTAATCTCAATCAACCCCACTATTAATCAATGTGTGTGATTTAATGGATAAAGATTATACTAAAACATTAATTTAATCAACATAATAGTAATAGGGTAAAACAACATAACAAGGTAGTTACAAAAATGAAATCAAATCTCTTTTTCTCTCATGCATCTCTCAATTTCACGTGTCTCTCTCCCCCTCTCTCTCTCACGCCTCTCTCACGTCTCTCTCTCTCTCTCTCTCTCTCTCTCTCTAAATTCCTCCATTAACGCAAATAAAAAAAACATTGAAGAACTCGAATTGTGAAAATAAAACAGTGAAGAAGATGCGATTTATATTCCAAATGAAAAAACAACAAACATGTGAGTTCGAATCATGATGATGACTC
The DNA here is from genome assembly GCA_016081115.2 of Rehmannia glutinosa. Lineage (NCBI taxonomy): Eukaryota > Viridiplantae > Streptophyta > Magnoliopsida > Lamiales > Orobanchaceae > Rehmannia > Rehmannia glutinosa. The sequence goes on along the minus strand of JABTTQ020000919.1, from coordinate 711,495 downwards.
ATCAATCGTAGAAAAAACTCTATCCAACAACATCAATGGTGTAGATATTGATGGAGAACTTGAAACTAGCCATTAACATCAACTCTTAAAAAACTATAATTTTCACGAATAAGATGATGCATAGATACTTATGAAATGATGCATAGATATTTTTGAAACCATTCACATATCTATATGATATTATATATTTGATATTATGCAACAAAAATCAACTATATATGCATTGCCTGAAAACTATTTATGCAGCGTAAAAAAACTAATATACAGTACATTATACCCAACTATGTAAGGCGTCATAAACTACGCAGCAAAATCAACTAAATATGCAATATCTAGAAACTATCTATGCAGTGTGGAATAACTAAATATGCAGTATATGTACATCCCAAAATAAAATATGCAGTATATCTTATGGTTGTAAAACAATGCAATAAAAACAACTAAATATGCATTATTTAATAGTTAATTAAGCAGCACAAGAACCCTAACTATACTGTAAAATAAAAAAATGGAAAGAAAACTACTTCCTTAATTAACGCCATTAAATCCGGCAGTTACAATCTCACCCATAAAAATGGTTACAGAAAGTCAAACTTACCAGAAAAACCGCTGGGGATAATTGATTTGAATTACAATATTACAAAATTACCCTTAAAATGACGGAAATCAGGAAAATTAAAAAAAAAACTGAATTAATCACATCCCTTCATTTTTTAAGATCAATGGGTAAGATGAGTCTTCATTTTTATATATATATAAGGATAAAGTTCTATGATACCATGGCAAAGAGTGAGTACATGCGACTGATCCTAACCATAGATCTAATATTTTCAATGACCTGTATTTAACAAGCTATATTGTAATTTATAAACTAATTAACTTAACATAAGGGCAAATTAGTCCACACAGATTTGTCCTTAACGACAAAATAGGAATCAGTTACCAAACTCAACCACGAAAATTACTCCATTATCCTAACCAGAATCATCCACGACAAGAATGAAATAGATTCACTGTCATCTTCTCTATTCGACACTACTATGCGAAAAAAATTGCAAACAATTCCACCATAGTTGCTACATTTCATAGCCTGACAAATAACACTAAATTGTTCTGTTTAATATGCATCAATTAAGTTTTTCATAAGCAACATTCAGTAACTTGACAAACAATACTAACAATGTGAACAAGCATAATAAATACTAGTCACAAAATATAACAACTACATTGCGAAAAATCATGATTTCCCACACAACATGCAAAAAAACTCTAGAGATTCCAAAACTTACAAAGGCTACAACTATTAAAAAAATCAATTTGATAAGAAGTTCATAAGCAACATTGAATACGTTTACAAGCAAAACTAACCAGTTACACAAGCATATCAACCACACTATTGTTCTGTTTAATATGCATGAATCTAATATTACATAAGCATTATTCAATACTTTCAGAAGCAAGACTAACAATGTAAACAAACATAATAAATACCAGTCATAATTAAAAAAACCCAATATGATTAGCATTTCATAAGAAACATTGAATAAATATACATGCAAAACTAACCATTTACACAATCATAACACTCTAGAGCTTCCAAAATATACAAAGGCTATAACTGTAAAAAAAATTAAATTTGATACGCAGTTCATAAGCAACATTGAATACATTCACAAACAAAACTAACCAGTTATACAGGCATATCAACCACACCACCATTCTATTTAATATGCACGAATCTAATATTACATAAGTGCTATTCAATACCTTTCACAAGCAAGACTAACAATGTCCACACGCATAACAAATACCAGTCACAATTAAAAAAAATCAATATGATTAGCATTTTATAAGCAAAATTGAATAAATATACATGCAAAACTAACCATTTAAACAAGCAAAACACTCTAGGGCTTCCAAAACTTACAAAGGCTACAACTGTAGAAAAATTAAATTTGATAAGTACTTCATAAGCAACATTGAATACCGTCACAAGCAAAACAACCAGTTACACGAGCATATCAACCAAAACACCATTTTGCTGATGGACTCTTCTGAATTTAGTTTCAGCAGTCCTGTCAGTAAACTCAGCTGGCTTCTTCCTTTACTTTTATAACCAAGCCATCATAAGTGTGCATTTGATGGTTATGTGTACGTGCAATATGTGGTGCCTTAGATTTATTGCTACCCCTATTACTTGAGGAGCCTTTTTCTAAGATCACTCTTGGAGTTTATGCACGTACAAATGAGTTGAAGCCTAATCCAACTTTGTCTCCTATTTATTTTTGTACCATCATCAATTCATCTAATATTTTAGATGATTTATTGAGTGATGCAATTGAGTTTTTGTTCTCTCTTTTCCTTAGCAGTACACTCTGCTTTGACCTTTTCAATCTCAACCATCAATCTTTTATTCTCATCAGCTATGTGACTTAGAGTACTCAGTTCCTCAGTCAGCTGAGAGTTTTTGCATTTGAGTTGGTTGTTCTCCTCATTTAGAAATGTGTGAAGATTTTATATACTCAACTCTTTCATCATTTTGCCTAATGAATCGTAAAGATATGTGGTTGATGATGTGTGTGTCTCATGATCACTATCATCATAATCAGAATCAGACGAGTTAAGGATTACCTCATTTCTTGTTCTTGGGCCATGAGATAGATGAGTGCATCTTCCTCAGTATGAGATGAGTAGTCATCATCACTGTTGTCTGACTCTTCTGCTTTCTTTTCTTTGGCCATTTCTGTCTCAGGTGGATAGGGGCAGTCAACTGCAAAGTGACCTGGCTATCTGCAGTTCCAGCACAAGTCTTCCGCCTTCTTATCAATTTTCTTATGTGCTCTTTCCTGTTTTTCTGTAGAGGGGGCTGAATGTCTTCTTGAGGACTCTCAATTGTTCCTCTGATAGTTTTTCTTGAAAAATTTGTTGAGCCTTTTAACTATTAAGGCAATTTCTTCTTTATCAATGACATCTTTTGCGTATGCTAATTTAGTGTTTTCTTTGCGTCTTGGGAGTAATAGTATCATCCAACTCTTTCCTTTTGAGCTCAAATTCATATGCTTTTAGATCTGTGGGAAGCTCATGGTTTGACATTTTTTTGAGGTCTATTAAATGCCTCATTGTCATCACTTTCATCTCTCACTCATCTGGTAGGGCTTTATGAATTTTCATACATATTTTCTTTTGTGTATTCCTTTCCAAGAGCGGACAACTCATTTGTTATCTCTGTGAACCTTGCATTCAACTGGTCCAATGATTCTCCTACCATCATCTTGAAGTTCTCAAACTTCTGCACTGCATCAGTAAGCTTATTCTCTTTGATCTGCTCTGTTCCTTTGCAGATTATAGTCAACTTATCCCTTATTTCCTTTCTTGTTCTGCAAAAATTTAACCTTGCTGAACATATCTTTGTCCAGGGTTTTATATAAAATATCCTTTGCGACATTGTCTAGGTTATGTCTCTTTCTATCCTCATTGGTCCATTCGTTCCATGGTTTCTCAATCTCAACTGCTCCAGCAACTTCATCTCCTACAACTACTACTCTTGCAACAATTGTGTTCACTTTTATGATCTTAATGGGTCAATCGTTGATGACAAACCATATTTCATCATGTAGTGTAGTGAGATGCGCCTGCATACGTATTTTCCAGCCATCCTATTCTTCAATAGAAAACATAGGAATTTGAAAAAAAAAATTTAGAAACTAACTGTGTCGATGTTTTGAAAAAAAACATCTAGTTCAATAACCAATGTGGAAGGTTCTTTGAACCAACCACTCTGATATCACTTGTAGGTCCCAAGGGGTGTCAGGTAAAGTCTAGAAGGGGGGATTGAATAGACTTTACAATTTTTTGAAATTACAAATTATAGTTTTAAGAAAACAACTAAATCATTTTAAACAGCTGGGTTGAGGTTCGGCAGGAGAGTATTTAACCACTCAATAGTTCTCTTGGAAGAGTTGTTGATAGAGTAACTCAATTGAAGAATGTCAACTGCTTAGAAAATTTGTTTTCTTTTAAATCAGCGGAAGACTTACGCCCTTGTGAGTTTTATCAATCAACACTTAGTAATTTTTAGAGAGTTCTAATGTGGATTTGGATAGCAAAGACAATAGAATATAAAAATGCAAAAATGTAAATGCAAGAATTTAAAGACACAATGTTTATGGTGATTTGAGGATGAGGTAATTCCACTACTCCACTCTTCTCCTACTCCAGGAGGAATCTACTAAGTAACATGTGACTTTTGTTACAAGTATTACAACCCTAGTACCCTTGATCACACAACCAACTACAACAAGGACTCAACTCTTCACTAGACACTGCTAAGTCACTTCAGCTCTCTGAACTTGCAGGATTTTTTCATGAACCGCTCCCACAGATCAGATTCGTGGTTCGTTTGGAACCTTACTACACTCCTTCAATCCAAGATAGTGTATACACCAGTTTTGTTTTCACTAATTTTCTCTTCAACTGAATGATAGCTTCAATCTTTCACTGAAAGTATATGATGAATTATTCTTAATGAAACTTAAGGATTGTGTTCGCCAAAAATATTTGGATCATACAAATGCAAGTGTACAGTGTAGTTTAGGGGATAATGGCAAGCAAGGTCGTATTCCTCAAGGATTGATATTCGAAACACTTAGGCTATATTAACATCGCATTCCAATTTTATTGAAGGGACCGAATATTGAGTATATAAAACTCAAAAATTAAAAGGAAAAATAAATAAATGTGTGAACCCCACAAGTATTTTCAACAACTACAGGAGCAACCTTAGGCAAATAATCCGAACATGTTTCTTCAATATTAAATGCAAGTAAAATTTTAAAAACCAATTCATGCAATTCTATGGGTTCAATTCCAAAGTTAGTCTATTCCTCCTCCTGGGTGGCGCATAAACAGTAGATTAATAACAATTGTAGGTCTCCCGACTCGATAAAATTATTATTAACTCCCAAAAGATCTATGAATTGAATAACTCCCCACAAATAGTTGTAGGTCTCCGAACTCGATACACCCATTTATGTTTCAACTCGATTTCCATCTTTGTTAGAACTCCTCTTCCGAATTTCGCACTAACAAATTTGACATGCTAATTATTGATCAGATAAAAAGCAATTAAGAATAAGCACTCAAATTCATGAAATAGAAAGCATGAATTAATTAAGAAAACAAATAATCATATTTAACATGAATCCAAAGTTTCGATTATTCCCCTAAGATCCGAAAGATATGCCAAACATTGATTACAAACTCATAGATAAATTCGAATCAACATTATGACATCGTTTAAGCACAGACAAGAGATCTTTGACATAGAAAGAAAACCTCTTCTTGTTAGGATGGATTCTCCTTACAAGTCATCGAAGCTCTTGTGCTCCCGTAGATGCGAAAGCCTTCTGGTGTTCTTCGCGACCTAGCCTTCATCTCTCAGAAGATCTTCGATTCTTGCGTTCCTGTGTAATTTGATGTGTTTTCTCTATATGATGTGATTCAAATGATGTTTGATGATGAAATTCCGTGCAAGCCTTGGGTTCCATTTATAGATGCTAGGAGAGATCACTTGTAGAGTTGGAAAATGAAGAGAACTCCGAAAAATGCGTCGTGGCAGAGTCCCACACGGCCTGGCCGTGTGGCACCACATGGCCATGTGGTCTGTTGCAAAGCCTTCCCCACAAGGTTGTGTGATCTTACATGGGATGGTGGTGTGGTTCGATACCCTTTTCACACGCCAGTGTGGGATCACACGGTCTGGCCATGTGGCCCTAGTTTCGTCCCCTGTTTTGCCCAACTTCACACGGTTGTGTGGTTTCAAACTGGTATTTTCACACGGTCGTGTGACACCACACGGTCTAGCCGTGTGAAGTGTTTTTGTCCATTTTTTTCGTCATTTTGATCTTCTCTTCGCATTCATCAATCTCAGCCGGGCATTCCAACTGATATTTCTTCGTTTTAAGCTTTGTTTCCTGTGAAAATTACAAAAATGCGCAGTATCATGCTCTTTTAAAGAAACCAAGTAAAAATATACTAAATATGCGTGCAAATGCATCAAATATATATCATTTTAAGCCCCAAAATGCACGTATATTTTACACTCATCAGATTGTAGAGAAGTTCGAGAGAGATTTTTTGAATTTTCTGGTTCTTGCATGTTCACAGTGTTGTATCTCTTCTGTCCTTCTGCCTCTCTGAAAAAACCTCACCTTTTATAGTGAGGATTTGAATTTTTTCCGTTGAAAAGATAGACAAATTAAAATCCCATCGCTGGACAGTTGGCATGTCCTTTCATGCAGCTTTGATGTTGACCTTTCCATGCAATCCTTGTGCCTTCTGCAGCTTTATGAAAATGGCAGTTTTCAGGTGCATTCTAATATGTTGATCCTCCTTACCTTCATAAACGTCTTGCACATTTGTGGTAAAACATTGTACTTTCTATGATATTTAATAAATATCTTCCTTGGACCAGTCAATCAAAATGGACTTTTTCGATTGATCCCTTCCTTACAAAAGCTTTTTTACCCCTAATGATTGATGCTTGAGTCTTCTGAGTAAGTCTATTGTCTTACTCTGCTGTCAGTCATCTGCTTTGGCATACCCTGCTGAATGTAGCGCTTTTTATATAAGGTATTTTATGTAACACATATTTGTAATATACTAGTCTCTTTAGGAGCCAAGTATGGAGTCGGGAATCGACTACGAAGAAAGCAACCAACTAACGAATCTTCCATTATGATATCCCAAGCAAACCGCATCAAAAATGAATCATTCATGATCCCCAGCAGCTGGACACCCAAACCATCTTCTGATTTAGGCGCACAAACCCGAGCCCATGAAACCGTGACAATACCCTTCTTGTTAGTATCCCCAGTCCAAATAATGTTGTAAACAACCCGTTCAATCCTCTTGACCAATGTTTGTGGCCATTTACAAACCTTCATGAAATGAATTATTAACTATTAATAACCGAGTCCACCAAACATGCACGGCTCGCCATAGATAAAGAGTTCTCTTCCAAGTACTGAATTTGGCAACAATCCGATTAGCAATAGGTTCCAAATGAAGTTTACGAAGAACCCCTACAAATAAAGGCACCCCAAGATAGAAGAAGGGAAGACGCCCTTCCGACATCGAGATATGGAAAATAATCTCCCGCTTATTGTGGACATATTTTCCAAAATAGACTGTGGACCTGTCCCATTTAGCATATTGACCCGATAGCACCTCACACTCAGCGATAAGCGGCAAAATAGTACGACCATTATTTTGAGTCACTTAACAGGAAATAATAACATCATCCGCATACAACAGATGTGAGGGAAAAGAAACACCACGCTCCACTTTAATACAAGATAACTCTTTATCCTGAACCTTCTGAGTAATAAGATAGCTAAGAACTTCCTTTACAATGCAAAATAAAAGAGGCGATAGAGGGTCCCCTTGCCGGACTCCCTCGGAACATCCAAATAAACCCACTGGAGATCCATTGATGAGAAGGATCTCAAATTTTGAAAAATCCAACTCCAAAAAAGATCAGAAAAACCAAAAGCGGACAAGGTTGCTAGAAGAAAATTCTACGAAAGCATCTCAAAATCTTTGCGGATACCTTAATGGCCACAGTACCACAATAGGGACGTATATCCAGACAATTAACGCACTCAGAAGCCATCGCAATACAATCATTAACGCACTCTTGTAGCATCGACTACGCGTAATGACATAATTTTAGTAACTATCTTAAAAATAAAGTTACTACGGACAATAGGACGAAACTGATCCACTCGAATGGCTTGCCGGATTTTTTGAATCGACACCACAAAACTTGAGTTAAGTCTAGTGAAAGAGTGTCAGTGTCAAAAACGTTTTGAACCGCTAAAAAAACCACCTCACCAATGATATCCCAAGCATGATTAACTTTCCTAGGAAACCATCAGGGCTTGGAGCGCTATTAGGTTCAATATCAAACACCCCATTGCAAATATCATCTGTTTTAGGCCAACATGTCAGCATAAGATTCTGCTCCGGAGAAACTTTAGCCGAAATAATAATAGGAATGGAGACTAGGGCCGTAGTCGATAGTGTGAAGGAGGAGTGAAAAGTCCACTATAATAGTCAGCCACATGGTCAACAATGATATCCGAATCTGGACAAATACATCCATTGATCTGCATCATAGTAATAGAATTGTGACAAGATTAGATCTTGGTCGAGGTATGAAAGAAGCGAGAGTTATGATCACCATCTTAAGCCAAGAAATACGACTTTTTGGAAGGTGAAAATCATATTCCTTGCATAATATATCAAAAAGGTCAATTGTTTTCTCCACTTCCTGACAGAATAATTCCTCAGAATAGTCAGCATCTGCAATATCAACCTGAATTTCAGATAAAGAATAATTAGTTGTTATGACTTAGCAATATACTTTGTTACCTTAAGACATAGAAGATAATAAATCATGACTTCGACTGAGACTTAAAAGATTAAAACTAAGAAGATGATTGAATCATATATATCATCAGAAAACGAAAGTATAAATGAGGAAAGTCTCCATATCTATTTTAGAACAGAATTTAGGGACCAAATTCATATAAGAAGGGCAGAGTGTGACACCCCACTTAAAAAAAAACTACCTAATATCGTCATGATGGAAATTATGTATTTTACGAATTTCATGTCTTAAGGATTAATTATTGTATTGTTTACTAATTAAGAATTTATTTAATCATTAGCTTAAATTAATTTAGGGTAAATGATTCTTATTTTATTAATCCACAAGGAGCTCTAATTTATTCAGTAGTCACTTAGCCACATATTAAAAATAGTTCTTTTGTTATGATGTATATATATATATATAAATATATATATATATATATATATAATATTGATTGTGGATATTCACCAGCCTGCTTTGTAGCTTTTGTTTTGCAGTAACTTTTATGTGCAGTAACCTTCTTCATTGGCATTTGATTTGCAACAACTTTTTTAGTAGATGTGCAAATCATTTTTTCATCGATTAAATTGATTTGCAGTTTCTATTACGTTAGCGCCTATCAACTAGAAGCTTTTGGAAAACTATAAATAGAGAGTTTTTATTATTTTGCAGTTCATTCAGAAATCAATAAAATTTCAGTTTTACTTCCATATCTCATATATACTCGCTCTCACATCTCCAACTTATTCTTATTTGCTTTATTTCCATCTTGTTTTGATTTAATATTTTAAAAACCACCACCAAGACCACGTAGGAAATCCCCTTCGTGAACCGTCGCCATGAGGTATTGTCGCAGTCAAACCTATCAAATGATTCCGTTGGTGCCTTGATTGCCCTTGCTCAAACGAAGATCTGAACCAAAAGTGGGTAAAATGTCATTTTCCTAAAGAAAATTAGGTTTATTATAATTTAATAAATTTCACGACATTAAACTATTTCACTACTTCATACTATATGCCACTTTCACGAAATCTATAATATAAGATTGTTCTGTGATTTTTTCTTCTTCCAAGATAATTTTTTCAAAGAAAATATAAATTGCATCGTTCATGGTTTGAATTTATATTTTCATTTGTATTGTAACTGTCACGCCCAAACTCATGAAGATATAAAACTAAAATCCACTTGTGAGTCCAAATAGCCAAATATAATTGTTATTACAAGCCAAAAGTATATATAGATATAACTACGAGAAAAGCTGACCAAGTCTACAAACTCCTACAAATAAAATCTATTATTACAATCATTGTTCTGGCCAAAACTCGTCATATATACATAAGGATCTCGTCGAGACATCTAGCAACATACTCAAGGTCCCAAGGGGTGTGAGTAAGGTTTAGAAGGGGGGGTTGAATAAATCTTACCAAATTTTCGGTTTAGTCCTTTTAAAGAAATTACAGAGTTAACACAAACAACTAAGTCCTTGAGGGACTGCTAAGTTACTTATTCAGCAGAGTTAGCCACTCAACAGACTCGATAGAGCTGTTGATAGAATAACTCAACTGTTTAACCTGAAACTTAACTTGGATGTGTTGGTTTTATCAGCGGAAGACTTAACACCCTTTGATTTGATTTAAACTTGTTTTAACACTTGATTTTAGCACTTGGTTAATAATCAGTGTAGGATAGCAAATAAGTTTATCGGCAGATATAAAATAGATATGCAGAAATGTAAATGTGCTGAAAAATAAATGACACAGTTGATTTTTATAGAGGTTCAAAGATGGGGTAATTCTTCTAATCCTCTCTTCTCCAACTCCTGGAGGAATCCACTAAGTAATGATAAGTTTACAAAGTGGTTCTCAGTCTAGAGAAAAGTCTTGATCACACAGCTGACTTGCTCCTTCGACTCAGTCTAGAGATGCCTTGGTCACACAGCTGGCTTCTCTTCCGACTCAGCTTCTTCACAGGGCAGCTGCCTTGCTACTTCAGCTCAGTTTCTCAAGCTTCTTAGATTTGATCACGAAGCCCTCCAATAACTTGATTCTGGTTCGACCTTGAACCTTCCTACAATCCTCCTTGAAAAGTAGACCCCTTTTGATTTTTCAAAAGTTTCCTCTTCAACAATTTGAAGTTGTCATTCCTTCACAACTTTGTGTTGGATTGATTTCCTTTGAGTTTCAGGCTTGAGGATTTGCTTTAATATCTTTGAGAATATTTGCAGGTTACAGTTTGAATATTGCTTGCTTGTTCGTGGTTCAGGTATGCAAGGTAACCTTTTCTCAATGGATTTTCTCAGCCTTTTATAGTGAACTTTCAAAAATCTGCCTGTTGAAGAGATAGGGTGATTTTCAAAAGACACTAGTGTTCGTTGGCTTGTCTTTTCTTGGTTTTCAATCTTGAGATGTAGACCTTTCCTCGTATTAAATGAATGTTCAGCTTTTCAGGTTCAGACACGAGGTGCAGTGCTTCCCATTGGTTTATTCCTTTTGCACGCTTCTGGGACGAGCACTTTAAGACCTGGCAGCATGGAAGTATTACTTATTTAAGTAATGTTCATGACTTTTGTACAACGGATTCCTTTCAGTTGACTTCTCTTGGCTGTTGCCTATTTTCCCAGGTGACTTGAGTCTGCTCCAATCATTTGAAAACTCAACTGTCACTTTCAACTTGTGACTTGGCTTCTTGAGATGACTTTGATTGACACTTCACACAGTTGTTCCTCAGCTGATATATCTTCAGTCAAGTTCTTGATCTTCCTTCTTGGCCGTACTCATCTTCACTTCAGTCTTCAGTTGATTTCTTGTATTTCATGGCATAGCTGACTTGACTCAGCTTTTCCAGCCCTATCTATTACAATGAAAATTAGAAGGAAAATGGGGTGCCAACTTTCTAGTTTAATTTTTACAGGGCATTCATCAAAATCTATAAAATAAATTTCCCAACAATTTCCCCCTTTTTGATGATGCCAAAACTTAAAAACATTAAACAACATGTAAACAGCAAAGATACATACAGACAATGCAGTAACAAAGCATGTATGCGTAGAATCAATCATTTTATTGATCATAGCATTCTTGTCCTTTACACAGCTGTTTACAAAGTGTATCAGAGCATACTCATATCTAAGCAAATTACAAACATTTATTCTAGGATACAAATACAAAGAGAGAAATTACAAAACATTTTACTAAATATACAGATGACTTACACAAAAATGTATTTACAAGAGTAAAATACATGTAGGGTTCGCAGCAACACTTCATCGCCTTCGCTGCCTCCTTCTTTCCTCTTCAGCTCTGTCATCATCAGCTCTCTTTCTTTTTCTTTCTTCTTCAGTTGCTTTCTTCTTTTCATATGCTCTTTTCGCAGCAATCGCCCTGCGCTTTCTTTCGAGCCATTGCTCTGATTGCCTTCTGTTTTCCTCTTCTTGTCTTTTCACGTATTCAGCATTCTTCCTAGCCACTTCCAGATTAGCTACGTCATCATACCTAGCCCAATAGATCCTTTCCTTCTTTCTAGGATCTACATATTCGATATTTTTGGGTAGTGGTCTAGGTCGAAAACCTCTTCCTACACCACCTCTTCCTCCTTCTCTGGGTGTATACTGTACAGAGTCTTCTGCTTACTAGCTGAATGACTGCTGGTAGTCTGCTGCTTATCATCTTCTTCGCACAATTTAAGACCCTTCTCCCAGTACAGATCTCAAGCTTGGGCTACAGACATCTTTTGGAAATAGCCTTCGGATTCGAGCGTCTTAAATTCTTCAACTGATCTTGGCTGGGATCCGTCATTTGGAATAGCATCTTGATCCTTCCTTACCGGAATGCCACCGTAATGTTTCAACACTTCTTCAATGCAGGCATCCGTCTTTTTATCGAACTCTAACATCCTTGCTTCTACAATTTTCCTTTTCTCTGACATGGGCACATCAGAGTGTTCGATCGGCAGAGTCACTGGAAGTTTGATGATGATTGAGGCTGTCACATGACCCTGTTGAGGGGTTTCAGCAATCATTAACGTCAGGTCCTTCGAATGTTTCCCCTCAGCTGCCTTTCCGTTCTTCTTCTCAGCTGCTGCTTCTTCTTTCAAATTCTTTAGGTACTCCGTTTCCCCCTTTTTGGCATCATCAAAGGAGAGAGGAACCCAGGGAACATGCCTGCGGGCATGAAGTCAAGTCTGATGAGAGCTGAGTTCTGCTTGGAGTCTGCTGTGGCATATGCTGTTTGAAATTCTGAACTAGTGGCTTTTGACTCGGCTGCCACCAGTTTCAGTTCAGCCATGAGAAGGCTGAATTTCGCATTCATGGTCTCCTCAAGACGCATAATTTCTTTTTGTTGGAATTCATGCAGGAGCTCCATTTCTGTTGTGTGGGAGGCATGCAATCTCTCAATATACGCCTGCATCCTCTGCTTCATATCAACATTGTCAGCACTCCAACCAAGCATCTTATTGTACAATGCCTTGAAATAGCGAAGTTGTTCGTATCGCATTGCACTATGCTGTTGACACCACTCCCTGATCCTTACCACTATCCCTCTCAAATCTGTTGTGAGGGTGGCATCTCTATTGTCCATGCGTAAATCTAGTGAGGCCTGGTGCCGTTCAATTTTCTCAATCTCTTCACAGATCTTCTTGAAGACGTCACGAATCTCAGCTGTCACACCTGAATTAGCTGCCGGCCATTCTACATCGAAATCAAAGTTTGCTGGCACAATAGAGTCAGTAGGGATTACATGATCTTCTCGAACGGTGAATCGGCGCTGCTCTTTAGTGGTCTCTTCCTCTAGCTCAGGCAGCTCGATCGAAAAGGGAAAAACTTGCTCAAAAGCGTCATCTCGCACATAAGGGATTGATTGTGCGGTCTGTGCCTGTGAAGTTCTTGGTGGAGTCGGTAGTGCTGCAGCTGTGGGAGCCTACGCAGATGACTCGGGTACATCTGGGCCTTGTTGAGTGGGTTGGCCAGCTGACTGAGCCTCAGCTGTCTTAACAGCTTCTTCGGCCTCAGTAGATTTTTCCAAGTGAAGTACTGGGTCATCGGCTGCAACATCAGCGTCATCGGATGATGATGAAACCTGGGGGCTTGGTTCATCATTAAAGTTGAATGTTTGACGAGCAGATTTGAAACTCAACTGACTCGTCTTCGGGAGAACATCCTCAGCTGGGTGCTTTTGATGTGCAACTGGTGTGGACTCAGCTTTAACTGGTGTGGATTTTCCTGGGAGTCATGAAGTGCACTAATCTCCTTCTCAGATTCAGCACTATAAACAGGAGGGATGTTCGGAATCTCTTGAGCTTTACCCAGGGAGGTCTCAACTTCCCTTGGGCCTTCAACACCTCCAGTAGTCTCAACTGCAGCGAGGCCTTCTACATTCCCTTCGATAGTCGCAGCTGTCTTAGGGTCTTCAACATTGGCATCCATAGGAGTCTCAACCCATTGGATTGCGCTTTCAGTGCCCAGAGTGTTAACTCCCGGGGCATTTCTATCCTATGCCTTGATCGCAACAACGTGTCATCGACCTTCAAAGCGGTGACACTTCACCGGGACAGATCGAATCGTCCGAGCTTCAATGTCAATCTATTGTGGTTCTTTCTCGGTTTCCACTTCGCCACATTTCTTCAATATAGAGTTATCTGCAGCATCCTCCGACCTTGCTACAGTGGAGTGAGTTTCCCCCTCAGTAGACACACCAACTGAGTGACTGATGATGGGGTCACTCTTCTCCAGACTCGCGGCTGCTTCCGTTGAGTGCTCACCGCCGAGCGGTGGGTAAAACACCTTCGATGAGGGGTTGGCTCAACTTGGGTGCCCAAATTCCCAGTCTCATTGCCAATTCCCTTGGACCCATCTTCCGATAGAACGGGGGACGTGGAGGCAGCAATGTATGTGGCAACTGTTGCACCACTCCCAATGGGTCAATTTGCAGGAGGGATTGAGACGACTCTCCTGGTCCTTCTGACATGTGCTGCTCATGCATCATTCTAGATTCCCTAAGAGCCTGCTAAATCTAACTTTTCTGTATCAGCAACGGGATCCATGTCTTCATCACTCTCTGAGAACACATCAAGATGAGGGTGAGTGTGTTCTAGAGTTCCAGTACGCGGGCATATCTTGGCTTTCTCGTGAGCTTCTGCTTCCTCGGCTGCTTTGGCTTGATCCTTCTCCTTGAAGATTTATAGAATATTCAGGCAGCTATCTTCATCAAGGGCCTGAAGCACAGTGGTGACTTCGAGAAATTGTAGCAATTCCTCATATTCTTCGATAAACACAAGGCTTTAAAACTGCACCTTTGAGTGATTTAGCTTCCACGCCCTCCATTCACGTAGCGGTCGCTGAATGTCTGGGTATACGGGAGAATGCATGATGACATCATCATCGTCAGCTTCTTCTTGTCCTTCCTGTTCTGGGATGGAAGGCAAGATGCACTGCTGCTCTTCACCTTGAGCAGCGTCCGTAGGAGGTGGAGAGACAACTTTTTCAACTGGAAGTTCGATTGTCTCACCGGGCTTTGTGTTGTCCTCGGTGCCCTCCTCGCACAATCGAGTCTTACAGAGGCCTCTGCGATCACCCTCGGCCAGACTTGGCGCTTTCATCTATTACTTGAAGACGCACTTCCGAGCTTCGGCGAGTCTCGGTGTTTGCTCCACCGAGTGGCGGTTCAAATTCATGCCTATTAACGCTCTGAAAGCTTGAAGATTCTACTTCTTTTGGTCTTAACCAGAGGAATTTCTGGTTCTGTTTCTTCTCCTGATTCTCTGGTGGCGGGGGCTGGGGCATCCTTCTTAGAGGGAGCTGCCTTCCTGGATTTAGTTGTCCTCTTCTTCCGTATGGCTGGAGAAGGGATTTGAGGTTCCTTCTCAGCCTCGGCTGTAGGGGCAGGAGACACGGCTGCACGGGTCGGCGACTCGACTGCAGGGGCAGGTGCGTCTTTTTTCTTTGCTGTAGGGGCAACCTTCTTCTTCGCAGCTGCAGGGGCAACTAACTTCTTGGGAAGAGAGGTAACAACTGTGTCCTTGGGTTCAACTGATTCCCCCTCACTTGTATCCGCCCTCTTTGCGTGGGCTCTCTTTTGGGCTCCTGAGAGATTCGCCCTAAACATCTTCTTATTGACATGGAAAGGTTCTCCATGTCGTAGGGGAGTGCCCTTCACTTCCATCAGGTGGCCAATCACCAGGCCATAACCAAGAGATCCTCCAAAGGATCCATCTTCCTTGAATGATTTATTTACAACGTTCTGGCAGAGTCTGTTGTACATGAACTCCGCCCAGTTGACTTTCTTGCTCTACATGATCGCAACCATGACGATCAACTTAGTTTTTGACAGCTGGTTGAAGCTGCCAAACTTCATCTCTACACACTTAGGGACGACATCCATCAACTTGTGATAGTCGTCCTTCAGCAATTTCTTCTCAGTTGTGTAGACCACCTTAGCAGCACACTCTGGTTTGGCTACCTCTTTCCATGCAGCAGCCAAGTCAACATCCGCAAGGTCCTTAGTTGTTATCATAATGTCCTTGCGGTGGACAGAGGACTTGATTCCTTTGTCCTGCACTTCCGCATTGACGTAGAACTGCACCACCTCTTCAAGGTAGATGTGCGAATACTCTAAAGTTAGAAAAGCCTTAAGACCGGACTTTTCCAACATTTCTGCAATTTTCTTCACTAGGGTTTCATCCAAACCCTACTTCACCATGCCTTCAAAATCCACAGACGATCTTGAGTGGATTTGCTTCGATAACTTGATGAAATCAAACTTCGGTGCCATTTTTAGGAATTGTTACCGATTAAAACTTGAAGAACTGGTTGGAGGACACTTAGGGTTTTCGAGAGAGAAAATGGCTTGCTTTCTATTGCTTGAAGATGAACAGTTTCCGAGTGAGAGAGAGAGAACTGGAAAAATGAATACATAAGGGTTATGAAAGGACATGTCTTTGAGTTTTTGAAATTTTGATCAAGATCAACGGCTTAGATTTAGCACGTCAAACCGCATTTAATTCCTCACATTTAATGCGGCAACATTTATATCCAATCATATGTTTACTGCGCAGCTTTTGACTGTACCCATCATTATTTTCGCTGACGTCATCTTTAAAAACATTCCCGCTCATTTAAAACGACTGCGTTTTTGTCACTTAGCTCATAAATGACTCAGCTTATTTCAAAAATGACTTAACTCTTCTTCTCTCTTTTCATTAAGTGACTCAGCTGTCAGCTAACTCGATACAACTTACTTTCCGATATGGCTGTTTCACTTGGCTGATGTGAAAAACTTGTTTATTTCTCACTTTCTATCTTCCATCTCTTCTGATTGAGTCTTCTGAGTGTTAACTCAGCTCAATTAACCCTAGCTCATGCTTAAGCTCTTCAAATCTTGATTCACATAAGGGCTTGGTGAATATGTCAGCTAACTGCTTATCAGTTGAGATATATCCCAAAGTGATGTCTTTCTTTTCAACATGATCTCTTATAAAATGATATCTGACATCAATGTGCTTTGTTCTTGAATACAACACATGATTCTGAGTGATTGCAATAGCACTTGTGTTATCACACATAATTGGAATCTCTTTTTCTTCAATTTCATAATCTCTCAGCTGCTGTCTCATCCATAATACTTGGGCACAACAGCTGCCTGCAGCTATATACTCTACTTCAGCTGTGGATGTGGCTATTGAGTTTTGCTTCTTGCTAAACTAGGAAACTAATCTGTTTCCAAGCATTTGACATGTACCTGAAGTACTCTTCCTGTCAACTCTACATCCAGCATAGTCCGAGTCTGAGTAACCAATAAGCTTGAATACACCTTCCTTTGGATACCATAAGCCAACTTCCTGGCATCCCTTCAAATATCTTAGGATTCTCTTAGCTGCAGTCATGTGGATCTCCTTTGGTGCATATTGAAATCTTGCACATACACCTACTGCAAAGGTGATGTCTGGTATGCTGGCTGTTAAGTAGAGCAGTGATCCAATAAGTGCTATGTATCTTGTTTGATCTACAACTTTCCCATCCGCATCCATGTCCATCTTGACTGATGTGTTCATTTGTATTTTCATAGAAGACTTCTCTTCCATACCAAATTACTTCATTAAATCTCTGGTGTACTTTTTTTGACTTATGAAAGTTCATTCCTTCAATTACTTAACTTGAAGTCCTAGGAAGAAAGTCAGCTCTCCCATCATGCTCATTTCAAATTTGCCTTGCATGAGGTTTGAGAACTTATCACACAACTCTTTATTTGTGGATCCAAAAATGATATCATCCACATATATTTGAACAAGCAATATACTCTCTCCATCTTGAATTCTGAAGAGTGTTAGACAACTTTGCCTTTGGTGAATCCATTATCAGTTAGAAATTGAGATAATGTATCATACCATGCTCTTGGTGCCTGTTCCAATCCATATAATGCTTTCTTGAGTTTGTACACCTTATCACCAATGGTCTTCTACTCAAAACCTGGAGGTTGTTCAACATAGACTTCTTCCTCCAACAGTCCATTTAAGAATGCACTTTTCACATCCATTTGATATACAGTGAAGTTCTTGTGTGCAGCATAAGCAAGAAACATCCTTATTTCTTCTAATCTTGCAACAGGAGAAAAGGTTTCATCAAAATCTATTCCCTCTTATTGGCAATACCCTTTGGCTACCAATCTTGCTTTGTTTCTTACCACAGATCCTTCCTCATTCATCTTGTTTCTGAAAACCCATTTTGTACCAATAACATTCTGATGGGTTTATCTCTGCACCAATTCCCATACTTTGTTCCTTTCAAACTGATTCAGCTCTTCTTGCATGGCTTGAATCCAATGTGTATCATCCAGTGATTGAGACACATCTTTTGGCTCTATTTGGGAAATAAAACAAGTGAACATTGCTTCTTGCTGAGCTCTGGATCTGGTTCTTACACCATCTCTCACATCTCCAATAACTAGATCTAGTGGATGGTCTCTCAGCCATCTCACATCAAGTTGAAGCAAGTCAGCTGGGTTCAACTGTCTCGCAGCTGTGTTGTCTTGAGCAGCTCTTTCATCAACATTCAACTGCAGACTTTCCAGCTCTCATCTTTATCTTGGTTATTTACTCTTACTTCAGCTTCAACATAAGGACTCTTCTTCATAATTGGCTGATTCATCTTATTAGCTAACTCTTCAATGTCTTCTCCATTCACATTAGGTTCATCAAAAACCACATGAATATCCCTTGTGACCATAGTCCTCTTGTTCAACACTCGATAGGCTTTGCTCTCAGCTGAGTATCCCAAAAAGATACCTTCATCAGCTTTAGCATCAAAAGCCTTTAGATTATCCTTGCCATTGTTGTGGATGAAGCATTTACATCCAAATATTCTAAAGTATCTGTTGGGAAATTTATTGCTTAGATTTTGATGAATGCCATGTAAAACTTAGACTAGAAAGTTGGCACCCCATTTTCCTTGTAATTTGCATTGTAATAGATAGGGCTGTACGAGCTGAGTCAAGTCAGCTATACCTGGATATGCAAGAAGTCAACTGAAGACTAAAATGAAGACTCCGCTGTAAAGAAGCTGAGTATGGCAAGAAGGAGAAGTCAAGAACTTGACTGAAGGAGTATCAGCTGGGATACAACTGTGAGAAGTGTCAGTCAAGTCAACTCAAGATAACCATGTCTCAAGTTGAAGTGACAAATGAGTCTCTCAATCATTGGAGCAGACTCAAGTCACCTGGGGAAAAGGCAGTCAAGTCAAGGCAACTAAAAAGAATCCGTTGCACAGAAGTCAAGAATATTACCTAAACAAGTAATACTTCCATGTTGCCATGTCTTAAAGTGCTCAATCCCAGAAGCGTGCAAAAGGAATAAACCAATGGGAAGCACTGCACCTTGTGTCAGACTCTGAAAAGCTGAATGTTCATTTAATACGAGGAAATGTCAATATCAAGGACTGCAACAAGACAAGCCAAAGAACACAAGTGACTTTTGAAGTCAGCCTATCTCTTCAACGGGCATATTTTTGAAAGTTCACTATAAAAGTCTGAGGAATCACTTTGAGAAAAGGTAACCTTGCATACCTGAGCATTAAAGCTATTATTCGAACTGTAACCTGCAAAATATTCTCAAGTCATTCAAGCAAATCCTCAAGCCTAAATTTCGAAGGAAATCAATCCAACACCAAGCTGTGAAGGAAAGACAACTTCAAACTGTTGAAGAGGAAACTTTTGAAGAATCAAAAGGGGTCTACATTCCAAGGAGGATTGTAGAAAGGTTCAAGGTCGAACCAGTCTCAAGTTATTGGAGGGCTTCGTGATCAAATCCAAGAAGCTTGAGCAAGTGAGCTGAAGTAGCAAGGCAGCCGTCCTATGAAGAAGCTGAGTCAGACGAGAAGCCAGCTGTGTGACCAAGGCATCTCCGGCCGAGTCCCAAAGGATCAAGTCGGCTATGTGATCAAGACTTGTATCCGGGTGATAACCACTCGTACTCGATCAATACTTAGTGGATTCCTCCAGGAGTTGGAGAAGAGAGGATTAGAAGAATTACCCCATCTTCGAACCTCTATAAAAATTATTGTGTCATTTACATTTCAGCATTTACTTTCTGCATATCATTTAATATCTGCTGATAAGTTGCTATCCAATTGATAACTAACAAAGTGCTAAAACCAAGTGTTAAAACAAACTTAAACCAAATTCAAGGGTGTTAAGGCTTCCGCTGAAAATCTCATCACCGCCAAGTTAAGGTTTAGACTAAACAGCTGAGTTATTCTATCAACAGCTCAATCGAGTCTGTTAAGTGGCTAACTCTGCTGGTTAACTAACTTAGCTGTCCCTCAAGGACTTAGCTGTGTATTTAACTCTGTATTATTTTAAAAGGACTAAAATCGAAAAGTTGGTAAGGTTTATTCAACCCCCCTTCTAAACCTTACTCACACCCCTTGGGACCTACAAGTGGTATCAGAGCGGTTGGTTCATTGAGCCTTCCGCACTGGTTACTGAACTAGATCTCCAATCTTTCAAAGTAGTTAACACTTGCTCTTTCAAAAGCCATTTTTATTAACAGCAAAGTTATTATCATGGAAGCAAATTTGACACGCATTCCTATGTTCACCATTGAAGAATTTGATGACTGGAAAATACGTATGCAGGCTCATCTATCAGCTTTACATGATGAGATGTGGATAGTGATAGAGGATGGGCCACTGCAAATAATGAAGGTGAACACAATCAGTAAGGAGAGTTGCTTGCAATTTGAAGGAGAGGAGGCTGCTATCCTAGACCAGCTATGGTTGAAAAACCAAGAGCTGAATGGACAAATGATGATAGAAAAAGATACAACCTTGACAATGTGGCCAAGGATATACTTTACAAGACTTTGGACAAAGCCATGTTCAACAAAGTCAAATCTTGCAAGACAAACTGACAAAGAAAATGGATAAATTAACCTTAATTTGTGAAGGATCTGAGCAAATCAAGGAAAACAAATTATCTGTTGTTGTTCAAAAATTTGAAAACTTTAAAATGCTTGCAAGTGAAACGATGGACCAGCTGGATGCTAGATTCACTGAAATTACAAATGAGCTCTCAGCACTTGGAAAGGAATATACACAAAAGGAAATGTGCATGAAAATACTAAGGAGCCTCCCAGCTGAGTGGGAGATGAAGACCATGGCTCTAAGGCACTCGATGGACCTATCAAAAACATCCAATCATGAACTATTCTCAGACCTCAAAGCTTATGAGTTTGAGCTTAGAAGAAAGGATCAAGAGGAGATAGTTGTACCCAAAACAGCTGCACTCATAGTCAAGGAAGGGAAGAGAGCTGAGACCAAAGAAATCATTGACCAGGAGGAAATTGCCTTGATGGTTAAAAGATTCAACAAGTTCTTCAACAAGAACTACAAAAGAAACAAAGGTGAATTCTCCAGAAGGCATTCGGCTCCCTCCAAGTCAAGGGAAGATAGGGCACCAAAGAAAGCTGAGTATCAAAAGGTCGAATATCAAAGAACTGACAACCCAAGAAATGAGAGAGCTGATCAAAAAGTTGAAAACCTGTGTTGGAATTGCAGACAACCAGGACATTTTGCTATTGACTGCCCATATCCTGTAGTCAATAAATACAGGAATGAAGAAGAAAGAAGAGTCTTCAGAGAAAGAAGGCAAGAAAAGAAAAGAGCAATGTTGGCTGCTGAGACTGCTGATACAGCTAAGACAAAAGAAGCAACAGACTCAAAGAGTAGTGAAGCTGACTACTCAAGTGACTCTGAAGAAGAAGCCTTAATCTGTCTAATGGCTAAAGAATAAGATCAACCTGACCAAGAAAATGAGGTACACTCTAACTCATCTCATTCAGATTCTAGTGATAGTGATTGTGACACACACACTTCATCACCCACTGATCTTTATGATTCATTAGGCAAAATGATGAAAGACTTTGAGCACATTAAATCCCCTCACTCACTATTAAATGAGGAAAACAGCCCGCTCAAAAGCCAAAACTCAGAGCTGACTAAGGAGCTGAGTACTCTAAGTCACATAGCTGATGAGAACAAAGAGCTGAAGGTTGAGAATGCTAAACTAGTAGCAGAGATAACTGCTATAGAAAAGAGAGAAAATGATCTCCAAAATGTGATTGCTTCATTCACAAAGGCATCTAAATCATTGGATGACCTTATCATGAGCCAAAAAGAATGTGGAGACAAGACAGGCATAGGATTCAATTCGTTTTTGCACAGTCAAACTCCAAGAGTGATCTGGGAAAAAGGATCTTCAAGTAATGAAGCATCTCAAAAATCCAAGACACCAAATGCTGCACACACATTCATTCCAAAGCACAATCACAAACAAACTGACCTTGGATATAAAGGAAAAGGAAAACAACCAGTTGAGTATGCTGAAAGGACAACTGAGAAGAAATCCAGCAGAGTTCCTCAGCAAACTCCAAACAAGAAGTACTCTGTGAAGAAGAAACAGAGCTACCAAAATCCCCAAAAGTTCTATCAAAGGAACACAAATGATGGGAATGGTAGAAACTACCCAAGTCAAGCTGATTGGAATAATGTGAAATATCAGCCAAGACCTATGGAATACATGCCAAAATGGCAAAGACCTAGAACTCAACAAAGGTCATTCCAAAGGCAACAGAGTTATCATCAACACACATATGCACCCAAGCACTACACTCAGAGATATCACAACTACCCAAAGAAGGCAATTGCTAAAACACACACACAGGCATACAGACAAAAGAGACAGCTGTATGGACCTAAAGCTCCCAAGCAATTTGCCAAAGTGAATTATGATTATGACACAGATAGATGGCAACCCCTTAGAGTCAAATCATTTGGCTATAGGTTGGTTAGATCATCTTATAGCACTAACCCCCCATTACCCAGACAAGTATGGGTACCTAAAAACTAATTACCTTGATTGCAGGTTCAAGGAACAGCTGAGTGCCAAGGAACCTGGTACATGGATAGTGGTTGTTCCAGACATATGACAGGAAACAAGAAAAATCTATCAAAATTCAAGGAGATTAGATGTGCAAAAGTCATATTTGGAGGAAATGAAGCTCCAGGGGAAATTAGAGGCACTGGATCCATTAAGAAAAATGGATTAGAAATCACAGATGTTGCATACGTTGAAGGCCTCAACTTCAACTTGTTAAGCATCAACCAACTCTGTGACAAGGGCTATAATGTTGGATTCAATATGGGAGTATGCCAAATCAAAGACACTGAATCAAATGAAGTAGTGTTGCAAGGATCCAGACAAAAAAACATGTATGTGGTAGATTGGTCGACTGCCACACCAAGCACGTGTCTGCTAGCAAAGAGTACAAATTAATCAAGTTGGTTTTTTGCACAAGAAGATGAGTCATCTGAATTTCAAGACAATCAACAAGCTTGCAAGGAGTAATCTTGTAGAAGGATTGCCAGACTCAGTGTACAAGAAAGAAAGTGTTTGTGATGCATGCTAGATGGGAAAGCAGATCAAATCATCATTCAAAGAGAAGTCAAGTCCATCTTCAACAATGATATTTCATCTATTACATATGGATCTATTTGGTCCAGTTGAGCCAACTAGCATAAGTGGAAAGAAATACACTCTAGTAGTGGTGGATGATTATTCAAGATATACATGGACAATCTTCATGTGTAAAAAGAAGGAAACCTGGCAGAAGTTACCTCAACTGATGAAAAAAGTTCAAAATGAGAAGAGTCAAACCATTATAAAGATAAGATCTGTTAGAGGAACTGAGTTTATCAATGGAATAATAACTCAGTATTGTGTTGAAAATGGTATTGCTCATGAATTATCAGCAGCAAGGACTCCACAGCAGAATGGAGTAGCAGAAAGAAGGAATAGAACTCTCAAGGAAGCTGCGCAAGAACCATGTTAGTCAAGTCGGATTGCCAAAAGATTTTATTTTTGAAGCCATCAATACCGCATGCTATACTCAAAATAGATGCATGATAAATAGACAAACTAACAAAGACTCCATATGAAATTTGGACAGGGAGAAAGCCAAATGTTAGGTACTTTAGAATATTTGGATGTAAATGCTTCATCCACAACAATGGCAAGGATAATCTAAAGTCTTTTGCTGCTAAAGATGATGAAGGTATCTTCTTGGGATACTCAGCTGAAAGCAAAGCCTATAGAGTGCTGAACAAAAGGACTATGGTCACAGAAGAGTCTATCCATGTGGTTTTTGATGAACCTAATGTAAATGGAGAAGACATTGAAGAGCTAGCTGATAAGCTAAATTAGCCAACTATGCAGAAGAATCCCTATGTTGAAGCTGAAGCTGGAGCAATTAATCAAGGTGAATATGAGATAGCTGAATCTCAAAGACAACTGGAAAATCTGAAGCTAAGTGATGATGAGAGAACTGCTCAAGATAACACAGCTGCAAGATGACTGAACCCAACTGACTTACTCCAACCTGATGTGAGATGGTTGAGAGACCATCCACCAGAGCTAGTCATTGGAGATGTAAGAGATGGTGTAAGAACCAGATCTAGAGCTCAACAAGAAGTAATGTTCACTTGTTTTATTTCCCAAATAGAACCTAAAGATGTGTCCTAAGCATTGGATGACACACATTGGATTCAAGCCATGCAGGAAGAGCTGAATCAGTTTGAGAGAAATAAAGTATGGGAATTGGTGCAAAGACCAACTCATCAAAATGTTATTGGCACAAAATGGGTTTTCAGAAACAAGATGAATGAAGAAGGTTCTGTGGTAAGAAACAAAGCAAGATTGGTAGCCAAAGGGTATTGCCAAGAGGAAGGAATAGATTTTGATGAAACATTTGTTCCTATTGCAAGATTAGAAGAAATAAGGATGTTTCTTGCCTATGCTGCACACAAAAACTTCATTGTATATCAAATGGATGTAAAAAGTGCATTCTTAAATGGATTATTGGAAGAAGAAGTCTATGTTGAACAACCTCCAGGATTTGAGCAGAAGACTCTTGGAGATAAGGTGTACAAGCTCAAGAAAGCCCTATATGGATTGAAACAGGCACCTAGAGCATGGTATGATACATTATCTCAATTTCTGACACATAATGGATTCACCAAAGGCAAAGTGGAAAGAACACTCGTCAGAATTCAAGATGGAGAGAGTATACTGCTTGTTCAAATATATGTGGATGACATTATTTTTGGATCCACAAACAAAGAGCTATGTGATAAGTTCTCAAACCTCATGCAAGGCAAATTTGAAATGAGCATGATGGGAGAACTGTCATTCTTTCTAGGACTTCAAGTTAAACAACTGAAGGATGGAACCTTCATAAGTCAAACAAAGTATACCAGAGATTTAATGAAGAAATTTGGTATGGAAGAGAAATCTTCTGTGAAAATACATTGAATACATCAGTCAAAATGGACATGGATGCAGATGGTAAACCTGTGGATCAAACCAGATACAGAGCACTTATTGGATCACTGCTCTATCTCACAGCAAGTAGGCCATACATCACCTTTGATGTAGGTGTATGTGCAAGATTCCAATCTGCTCCAAAGGAAAGCCATATGACTGCAGCTAAGAGAATCCTAAGATATTTGAAGGGATGCCAGGAAGCCGGCTTATGGTATCCAAAGGAAGGTGGATTCAAACTTATTGGCTATTCATACTCTGACTATGCTGAATGTAGAGTTGACAGGAAGAGTACTTCAGGTACATGTCAAATGCTTGGAAACAGATTGGTTTCCTGGTTTAGCAAGAAGCAAAACTCAATAGCCACATCCACATCAGAAGCTGAGTACATAGTTGCGGGCAGCTGTTGTGCCCAAGTCTTATGGATGAGACAACAGCTAAGAGATTATGAAATTGAAGAAAAAGAGATTCCAATTATGTGTGATAACACAAGTGCTATTGCAATCACTCAAAATCCTGTGTTGCATTCAAGAACAAAGCACATTGATGTCAGATATCATTTCATAAGAGATCATGTTGAAAAGAAAGACATCACCTTGGAATACATCTCAACTGACAAACAATTAGCTGCCATATTCACAAAACCATTATGTGAATCAAGATTTGAAGAACTCAAGCATGAGCTAGGGTTAATTGAGCTGAGTTAACACCCAGAAGACTCAAGGAGAAGAGATGAAACAAGAAAAGATGAAAATAGAGCTGAGCTCGTGAATCAGCTAAGTGAATCAGCCGTATCGGAAAATCAGCTGCATCGAGTTAGCTGACAGCTGAGTACCTATGTGAATAGAGAGAAGAAGAGTTGAGTCAGCTAATGAGTAAGCTGAGTCATTTATGAGCTAAGTGACAAAAACGCAGTCGTTTTTAATAAGCGGGAATGTTGTTAAGGATGACGTCAGCGCAATAATGATGGGTACAGTCAAAAGCTGCACGACAAAGCATATGATTGGATATAAATGCTGCCGCATTAAATGCGAGCAATTAAATGCAAATGAGACATGCTAAATCTGAGCCGTTGATCTTGATCAAATTTCAAAAACCGAAAACACGTCCTTTCATAACCCATATATACCATTTCTAAAACCGTTCATCTCTCCAGAGCAAAGAAGGTATTTTTCTCTCAAATCCTACAAAATCTTCAAAGCAAGTTCATCAAGTTCGTTCGGTAAAAATCACTGAAATGGCATCAACCTATGATTTCACCAAGCTAGAAACAAATCCACACTAGTTCTACCGTGGATTTTGAAGGAATGGTCAAACAGGGTTCCGATGAAACCCTTGTGAAGAAGATAGCCGACAAAATCGAGAAGTCTGGACTGAAACCCTTTCTCACAATGGAGTTTCAGATGACTTATGTTGAAGAAGTCGCACAGTTCTACGTGAACGCTGAGGTTCACGACGAGGGCATCAAGTCCTCTGTTCACGGAAAGGAGTTTACAATCACTGTTGAAGATCTAGAGGAGCATTGTTTGCTACCGACGGAAGGAGTGCCAGAGATATTTGAGGCTGAGGTAAACTTGGCTGCTGCATGGAAAGAAGTGGCCAAACCAGAGTGTGCTGCTAAAGTTGTCTACACATCAGACAAGAAGCCGCTGAAAGAAGATTATCATAAGCTGTTGGATATTGTTGCCAAATGTGTAGACATAAAATTTGGAAGCTTTAATCAGCTGTCCAAAACCAAGCTGATCGTCATGGCTGCGATCATGGAGGAGAAGAAGGTAAACTGGGCAAAATTCATCTACAGCAGACTCTGCCAGAATGTTGGAAATAAGTCCATCAAGGATGATGGGTCATTTGGAGGATCTCTGGGATATGGCCTTGTAATTGGCCGCCTGATGGAGGTGAAGGGTGTTCCCCTTCGACATGGAAAATCATTCCATGTTAACAAGAAAATGTTTCGGGCTAACTTGTCTGGAGCCCAAAAGAGAGCTTACGCCAAGAGGGCGGGCACTAGTGAGGGGGAATCCACTGACCCCATGGAAATAGCTATTGCCTCCCCTCCGAAGAAGAAAGATACCCATGCAGCTGGAAAGAAGACTGCTGCCCCAGCAGTGAAGAAGAAGAAAGATGCACATGTCCCTACAGCCGAGTCACCTGCCCCTGCAGCCGTGTCTCCTGCCCCTACAGCCGCAGTGGAGAAGGAATCAGTAATACCTTCTCCAGGAATGAAGAAGAAGAGGGCTGCCAAAGCGAGAAAGACAGCTGCCTCTAAGGCGATTCCAAAGGCCTTTACCTTTGAGGAACCGGAGGAAGTAGAACCAGACATTCCTTTGGTGAAAACTAAGAGAAGGAGACGACTTACTTGGCGTTCAGATCTTGAGAAGACAGCTGAGTCTGCCACTCAGCTGGAAAAGATCTCTGAGACTGCTGAAGAAGTGCAGTCTCCAGAAATTATTGATGAAACCGCCAAGTCTGCTGAGGCCGATCAGCAGAGGCACATCGAAGACGCAGCTGTAGACAGAACAACTGAGGAATAAGAAGAAGCGGAGACAGTAGAATCCCCTGCTGATAGGACTGTGTCTCCACCTGTCCCTGATGCTGCTGGAGGAGTTGAGCAGCAGAGTATGCTGCCTTCTATTCCTGAAAAGGAAGGGCAACAGGGAGATGATGATGAGGACGATGATGATGTAATTATGTACTCTCAACTGTATCCAGACATCCAAAATCGTCTGCAGAATGGAGAAAATGGAAGTTGAGTCACTGTAGGGTACAGTTTGAACACCCATAGTTTATTGATGAGGAAGAGGAACTCTTTAGGTTCCTTGAAGTTGATATAGTGCTGCAAGCCCTTGATGAGGATAACCGTATTAATATACTGCAAATTCGAAAGGAGAACGAACAGGCTAGAGCAGTAGAGGAAGGCAGAAGCTCGTGAGAAAGCCAGCGTTTGTCCTCTCACTGGAACCACTGATCATACTCATCCGCATCTTGACGTACTCTCAGAAAGTGATGAGGATATGGACCCTGCTGCTGCGAAAGAAAAATTGGAAATGTTGCAAGCCATGCGGGAATCCAGGATGATGCATGAGCAACAGCTGACGGAAGGACCTGGAGAGTCTTCCAAATCACAGCTGGAGATTGATCCATTGGGAGTGGTACAACAGATTGCCACTGTTATTGCTGCCACCACTTCCCCAGCTCACTCAGAGGATGGATCTAGGGGACCTGGCGATGAAACTGGGAACTTGGGGACCCAAGTTGAGCCAACCCCTACTGGAGGTGTCTTACCACCTGCCCCCACGGCTGAACACTCAAAGGAAACAGCCGGGAGTCTAGAGAAGAGTGACCTCATCACAAGTCACTCAGCTGGTGTGCCAGCTGAGGGGGAAACTCCCTCCACTACAGCTAGGTCGGAGGATGCTGCAGATGACTCTACCATGAATCTAGGAGGCGAAGTGGAGAAGGAACAAGAAAATTAAACACAACAGGTTGTCACTGACGAAGTTCGGGCAGATGAGTCTGTTTCAGCTGAAGTGCCAACTGCTCTGCAGGCTGAGGACGCTGCTGATGCAGTCGAGGCACATGATGGTTCTGCCCCGGGAGTTAACACTCTGGGCACCGAAAGTGCAATCCACGGAGTTGAGACTCCTGTAGATGCCACCGTAGAAGACCCTAAGACAGCTGAGTCTGTCGAAGGGAATGTCCAAGGCCTTGTTGTAGTTGAGACTACAGGAGGTAATGAAGGCCTACGGGAGGTTGAGAATTCCCAAGGTAAACAGGTAGCAACACAGAACATCCCTCCTGTTATCATTGATGCATCTGAGAAGGAAATAAGTGCCCTTCATGATTCCCAAGACAACCCTGACATAACCTTTTTGGGATCTGAAGGAGAAGATGATTCTGAGTCCTCTCCTGTTGCTAATCCAAAAGACTCAACTGAGGATGTTCTTCCAAGTACGAGTAATTCGGACCTCAAGGCTGCTCGTCAAACGTTCAATTTTGATGATGAGCCACCCCTTCAAGTCTCATCATCATCCGATGACGCCACTGATACGGCCGAGGAACAGATAACTCAAAAGGAAAAACCAGCTGAGACCGAAGAAGCTGTTAAGACAGCTGAGGCTCAACCAACTGGGTCAATACCACAAACGGCCCCAACTGAATCACAGTCAACCGCGAAGGCTCCCAACGTTGTAGCAGATTCGACTTAACCGGGCACATCACGGGCACGAGTAACCGTGGAACATATCCCATATGTCCGTGATGATGCATTTGAAGCAACTTTCCCTTTCTCACTGGAGCTGCCTGATCTTGATGAAGAAACAGCTAGAGAGCAGAAACGCTACAACGTCAGACCTGATCCAGTCATTCCCACAAATACCACGTCCCCGCGAATTTTGATTTTGATGCTGCTTGGCCGCCAGCTGAGACAGAGGTGACAACTGAGGTTCGAGAAGTCTTCAAGGCAATCTTCATAGAGATCGAGAAGATGGAAAGGCACCAGGCCTCATTGGATATGCGACTGGATAACAGAGATGCAAATCTTACAGCCGATCTGCGTGGAATAGTGGTCAGAATCAGGGAATGGTGGCAACAGTAGCAGACAATGCGTGTGGAACAGGTTCGATATTTCAAAGCATTGTACAATAAATTGTTGATCTGGAGCGCTGATAATGCTGACATGAAGAGGAGGATGCAAGAAATTATTGATAGAATGCATGACTCCCACAATACTGAAATTCAACTGCTGCGTGAATTTCATAAGAAAGAACTTCTGCGCGTCGAGAAGAATATGGAAAATAAATTCAGCCTGCTCATGGCTGAAATGAAGCTGGTAGCAGCTGAATCCAAAGCCACCCGCTCAGAATTCCGTGCAGCATACTCCGCAGCAGACTCGAAGCACAACTCAACTATCAGTCGCCTGGACTTCATGTTGGCTGGTCTATTCCCAGCGGTTCCTCTCTCCTTTGATGATGCCAAAAAGGGGGAAGAGGAATACCTAAAGACGTTGAAAGAATCGGCAGTTGAGAAGAAGGACGCAGCTATTGAGAAGCAGAAGAAAACAGCTGAAGAGGAGAAGAAAGATAAGGGAAAAGTAGTTGAGGGGGAAGGTTCAAAGGATATGACTTTAATGGTTGCTAGAATCCCTCAACAAGGACTCATCACAGCTGACATAATAAGCAAACTTCCAGTGACTCTGCCGCTCCAACACTCTGCTGTGCCCATGTCTGAGAAGAGGAAAATCGTAGAAGCAGAGATGAAGGAGGTCAAAAGAAAAATGGATGCTCGTGCGATGGACTTATTGAAACAATACGGAGGCATTTCGGCAGGAAGAGACACTGATGCCATTTCAGACGTCGGAAATGAGCCTAGATCTGTTGATGAATTCAAAATGCTCGAATCCGAAGGATACTTCGAAGGCATGTCCATGTCCCAAGCCTGGGACTTGTATTGGGAAAAAGGCCTCAAGCTGTGCGAAGAAGCTGACAGGCAGCAGACTCCTAGCAGTCACTCTGCTGATCACTCTGTTGGAAAGAAGAAGGCCCCAGTACACACACCCAGAGGAAGAGGTAGAAGCAGTGGAGGAAGAACTTTCAGACCTAGACCTCTACCCAAAAACATCGAATACATAGATCCGGGAAGAAAGGATGGATCTATTGGGCTAGATTTGATGCCATAGCAAATCTTTAAGTGGCAAGGAAGAATGCTGACTATGTGGGAAGAGAGTCAACGGAGGCAAGAAAAAAAGAGAAAAGACGAAGCTGCCAGAAGAGCCTACGAGAAAAAGAAAGCAGCTGAAGAAGAAAAGAAGAGAAAGAGACCAGAGGACGACAGAGCTGAAGAAAGAAGAAGGAGGCAGCGAAGGCGATGAAGTCTTTTGTACAATTGAATAAGAATCTGTAATTTCTATATTTTTGCGTACATATAGAACGCCGTGTTTGCTCTGATACACTTTGTAAACAGCTGTGTAAAGGACAAGAATATTATGATCAATAAAAAGATCGATTCTACGCATACATTCTCTGTTTCTACATTGTATGTATGTATCTTTGCTATTTACTTTTTGTATGTATGTTTTAAGTTTTGGCATCATCAAAAAGGGGGAAATTGCTGGGAAATTTATTGCTTAGATTTTGATGAATGCCATGTAAAACTTAGACTAGAAAGTTGGCACCCCATTTTCCTTGTAATTTGCATTGTAATAGATAGGGTTGTACGAGCTTAGTCAAGTCAGCTATGCCTGGATATGCAAGAAGTCAACTGAAGACTAAAATGAAGACTCCGCTGTAAAGTAGTTGAGTATGGCAAGAAGGAGAAGTCAAGAATTCGACTGAAGGAGTATCAGCTGGGATACATCTGTGAGAAGTGTCAGTCAAGTCAACTCAAGATAACCATGTCTGAAATTGAAGTGACAGATGAGTCTCTCAATCATTGGAGCAGACTCAAGTCACCTGGGGAAAAGGCAGTCAAGTCAAGACAATTGAAAAGAATCCGTTGCACATAAGTCAAGAATATTACCTAAACAAGTAATACTTCCATGCTGCCATGTCTTAAAGTGCTTAGTCCCAGAAGCGTGCAAAAGGAATAAACCAATGGGAAGCACTGCACCTTGTGTCAGACTCTGAAAAGCTGAATGTTCATTTAATACGAGGAAATGTCAATATCAAGGACTGCAACAAGACAAGCCAACGAATACAAGTGACTTTTGAAGTCATCCTATCTCTTCAACGGGCAGATTTTTGAAAGTTCACTATAAAAGGCTGAGGAATCACTTTGAGAAAAGGTAACCTTGCATACCTGAGCATTCAAGCTATTATTCGAACTGTAACCTGCAAAATATTCTCTAGTCATTCAAGCATATCCTCAAGCCTAAATTTTGAAGAAAATCAATCCAACACCAAGCTGTGAAGGAAAGACAACTTCAAACTGTTGAAGAGGAAACTTTTGAAGAATCAAAAGGGGTCTACATTCCAAGAAGGATTGTAGAAAGGTTCAAGGTCGAACCAGTCTCAAGTTATTGGAGGGTTGTGTGATCAAATCCAAGAATCTTGAGCAAGTGAGCTGAAGTAGCAAGGCAGCCGCCCTGTGAAGAAGCTGAGTCGGACGAGAAGCCAACTGTGTGACCAAGGCATCTCCAGACTGAGTCCCAAAGGATCAAGTCAGTTGTGTGATCAAGACTTTTATATGGACTGATAACCACTCTGTACTCTGATCAATACTTAGTGGATTCCTCCAGGAGTTGGAGAAGAGAGGATTAGAAGAATTACCCCATCTTCGAACCTCTATAAAAATTATTGTGTCATTTACATTTCAAAGATTTACTTTATGCATATCATTTAATATCTGCTGATAATTTGCTATCCAATTGATAATTAACAAAGTGCTAAAACCAAGTGTTAAAACAAACTTAAACCAAATTCAAGGGTGTTAAGTCTTCCGCTGAAAATCTCATCACAACCAAGTTAAGGTTTAGACTAAACAACTGAGTTATTCTATCAACAACTCAATCGAGTCTATTGAGTGGCTAACTCTGCTGGTTAAATAACTTAGTTGTCCCTCAATGACTTAGCTGTGTATTTAACTCTGTATTATTTTAAAAGGACTAAAATCGAAAAGTTGGTAAGGTTTATTCAACCCCCCCTTCTAAACCTTACTCATACCCTTTGGGACCTACAGTATCCAACATTTGGTTTTCTCCATATCCATATCTCATAGGGAGTTTTGGTCAATTGCCTATTTATCATGAATCTATTTTGAGTATATCATGCAGTGTTGATGGCTTCAGCCCAAAATCTCTTAGGCAAACCAGCTTTAGCTAACATGGTCCTTGCAGCTTCTTTGAGAGTTCTGTTCCTTCTTTCAGCTTCTCCATTTTGCTGTGGAGTCCTTGCTGCAGATAACTCATGAGCAATACCATTTTCAACACAGTACTGAGTTATTATTCCATTGACAAACTCAGTTCCTCTATCAGACCTTATTTTTATAATGGTTTGACTCTTTTCGTTTTGAACTCTTTTCATCAGTTGTGTTAACTTTTGCAAGGTTTCCTTCTTTTTGCACATGAACATTGTCAATGTATATCTTGAATAATCATCTACCACCACTAAGGTGTATTTCTTTCCACTTATTTGGTGGTTCAATCGGACCAAATAAATCCATATGCAATGGATCATGCAATATCCTTGTTGAAGAAGGACTAGGCTTCTCCTTGAATGAAGATTTGATCTGTTTTCCCATCTGGCATGCATCACATACACTTTCCTTCTTGTACACTGAATCTGGCAATCCTTCCACAAGATGATTCCTTGCAAGCTTGTTGATTGTCTTGAAGTTCAGATGACTCAGCTTCTTGTGCCACAATCAACTTGATTCGGCTGTACTTTTTGCTAACAGACAAGTGCTTGGTGTGGCAATTGACCAGTATACCACATATATGTGCTTCTGTCTTGATCCTTGCAGCACTATTTCATTTGATTCAGCATCTTTAATCTGGCACAGTCCCATATTGAATCCAACATTGTAGCCCTTGTCACAGAGTTGGCTGATGCTTAACAAGTTGAAGTTTAGACCTTCAACATAAGCAACATTTGTGATTTCCAATCCATTTTTCTGGATAGATCATTTGCCTTTAATTTCCCCTGGAGCTTCATTTCCTCCAAATATAACTTTTGCACATCTAATCTCCTTGAATCTTGAAAGATTTCTCTTGTTTCCTGTCATATGTCTGGAACAACCACTATCCATGTACCAGGTTCCTTGGCACTCAGCTGTTCCTTGAACCTGCAATCAAAGAAATTAATTTTTAGGTACCCATACTTGCCTGGGTCCTGAGGGGTTAGTGCTGTAAGATGATCCAACCAACCTATAGCCAAATGATTTGACTCTAAGAGGTTGCCATCTATATGTGCCATAATCATAATTCACTTTGGCAAATTGCTTGGGGGCTTTAGGTTCATACAGCTGTCTCTTTTGTCTGTATGCTTGTGTGTGTGTTTTAGCAATTGCCTTCTTTGGGTAGTTGTGATATTTTTGGGTGTAGTGCCTGGGTGCATATGTGTTCTGATAATAGCTCTTTTGCTTTTGGAATGACCTTTGTTGAGGTCTAGGTCTTTGCCATCTAGGCTTGTATTCCATTGGTCTTTGCTGATTTTTCACATTATTCCAATCAGCTTGGCTTGGGTAGTTTCTACCATTCCCATCATATGTGTTTCTTTGATAAAACTTCTGGGGTTTTTGGTAGCTCTGTTTATTCTTCACAGAGTACTTTCTATTTGGAGTTTGCTGAGGAACTCTGCTGGATTTCTTCTCAGCTGTCCTCTCAGCATACGTTTATATCCAAGGCCAGTTTGTTTGTGATTGTGCTTTGGAATGAATGTGGGTACAACATTTGGTGTATTGGGTTTTTGAGATGCTTCATTACTCGAAGATCCTTTTTCCAAAATCACTCTAGAAGTTTGACTGTGCATAAAGGAATTGAATCCTATGCCTGTCTTATCTCCACATTTTTTTTGACTCATGATAAGGTCATCCAATGATTTGGATGCCTTTGTGAATGAGGTAATTACATTTTTAAGATCATTTTCTCTCTTTTCTATAGCAGCTATCTCTGCTATAAGTTTGGCATTTTCAGCCTTCATTGTTTGTTCTCATAAGCTATGTGACTTAGAGTACTCAGCTCCTTAGTCAGCTGTGAGTTTTGACTTTTGAGCTGGTTGTTTTCCTCATTTATAAGTGTGTGTGAGGATTTTATGTGCTCAAAGTCTTTCATCATTTTGCCTAATGAATCATAAAGATTAGTAGGTGATGAAGTGTGTGTGTGTGTCACAATCACTATCACTTTAATCTGAATGAGATGAGTTAGAGTGTACCTCATCTTCTTGGTCTGGTTGATCTTGTTCTTTAGTCATAAGACAAATCATTGCTTCTTCTTCAGAATCACTTGAGTAGTCAGCTTCACTACTCTCTCTGGTCTGCTTTTTCTTTTAGACGTAGTTGTCTCGAAATATCTCGGCGACCAACATGGCTTTCTTCTTTTCCCCGTCTTCTTTCTCTGAAGACTTTTCTTTCTTCTTCATTCCTGTATTTATTAACTGGTGGATAGGAACAGTCAATTGCAAAATGTCCTTGTTGTCTGCAATTCCAACACAGGTTCTCAGCTCTTTCTGTCCTTGGGTTATCAGCTCTCTGATACTCAACCCTTTGATGCTCAGCTCTCTTGGGTGGCCTGTCTTCCCTTGACTTGGAGGGAGCTGAATGTCTACTGGAGGATTCACCCTTGTTTCTTTTATAGTTTTTATTGAAGAACTTGTTGAATCTTTTAACCATCAGAGCAATCTCCTCCTGGTCTATAGCTTCCTTGACTTCAGCTCTCTTTCCATCCTTGACTATAAGTGCAACTGTCTTAGGTACAACTATCTTCTCTTGCTCCTTTCTTCTCAGGTCAAACTCATAGGCTTCGAGATCTGAGAATAGCTCATGATTGGATGTTGTTGTGAGGTTCATTTAATGTCTCAGGGCCATGACCTTCATTTCCCATTCAGCTGGGAGGTTTCTCAGAATCTTCATACATATTTCCTTTTGTGTATATTCTTTCCCAAGTGCTGATAGCTCATTTGTGATTTCAGTGAATCTGGCATCCAGCTGATCCAAGGTTTCACCTGCAAGCATTTTAAAATTTTCAAATTTTTGTACAGCAACAGACAATTTATTTTCCTTAATTTGCTCAAATCATTCACAAATTAAGGTTAATTTATCCAAGATTTCGTTTGCAGATTTGCAAGATTTGACTTTATTGAACATTTCTTTGTCCAAGGTCTTGTAGAGTATGTCCTTGGCCACATTATCTAAGTTGTATCTCTTTTTGTCATCATTGGTCCACTCAGTCCTTGGCTTTTCAACCATGGTTGGTCTGCCTTCATCTGCTTCGCTACTACAGTTGCTATTCTTACAGCTGTGTTCACCTTAAGTATTTGCAGTGGCTCATCCTCTATCACTAGCCACATTTCATCATGTAAAGCAGATAGATGAGCCTGCATACGAATTTTCCAGTTATCAAATTCCTCAACAGTGAACATAGGAATGCGTGTCAGATTTGCTTCCATGATAATAACCTTTGCTAACAATGAAAGATTTTGAAAATACAAGTGTTAAAAATCTTTTAGAAAAGATAGAGATCTAGTTCAGTAACCAGTGCGGAAGGCTAAATGAACCAACCACTCTGATACCACTTGTAGGTCCCAAGGGGTGTGAGTAAGGTTTAGAAGGGGGGAGGGTTGAATAAACCTTACAAAATTTTCGATTTAGTCCTTTTAAAGAAATTACAGAGTTAACACAAACAGCTAAGTCCTTGAGGGACAACTAAGTTGGTTATTCACCAGAGTTAGCCACTCAACAGATTCGATAGAGTTGTTGATAGAATAACTCAATTGTTTAACCTGAAACTTAACTTGGTTGTGTTGGTTTTATCAGCGGAAGACTTAACACCCTTTGATTTGATTTAAACTTGTTTTAACACTTGATTTTAGCACTTGGTTATTAATCAGTTTAGGATAGCAAATAAGTTTATCAGCAGATATAAAATAGATATGTAGAAATGTAAATGTGCTGAAAAATAAATGACAGTTGATTTTTATAGAGGTTCGAAGATGGGGTAATTCTTCTAATCCTCTCTTCTCCAACTCCTGGAGGAATCCATCAAGTAATGATCAGTTCACAAAATGGTTGTCAGTCTAGAGACAAGTCTTGATCACACAGCTGTGACTTGCTCCTTCGACAGGCTAGAGATGCGCTTGGCACACAGCCGGGCTTCTCTTCCGACTCACTTCTTCACAGGGCAGTTGCCTTGCTACTTGACTCACTTTCTCAAGCTTCTTGGATTTGATCACGAAGCCCTCCAATAACTTGATACTGGTTCGACCTTGAACCTTCCTACAATCCTCCTTGGAAAGTAGACCCCTTTTGATTCTTCAAAAGTTTCCTCTTCAACAGTTTGAAGTTGTCTTTCCTTCACAGCTTTGTGTTGGATTGATTTCCTTCGAGTTTCAGGCTTGACGATTTGCTTTAATATCTTTGAGAATATTTGCAGGTTACAGTTTGAATATTACTTGCTTGTTCGTGGTTCAGGTATGCAAGGTAACCTTTTCTCAATGGATTTCCTCAGCCTTTTATAGTGAACATTCAAAAATCTGCCCGTTGAAGAGATAGGTTGATTTTCAAAAGACACTAGTGTTCATTGGCTTGTCTTTTCTTGGTCTTCAATCTTGAGATGTAGACCTTTCCTCGTATTAAATGAATGTTCACTTTTTCGTGTTCGACGACGAGGTACGCAGTGCTTCCCATTGGTTTATTCCTTTTGCACGCTTCTGGGACGAGCACTTTAAGACCTGGCAGCATGGAAGTATTACGTATTTAAGTAATGTTCTTGACTTATGTGCAACGGATTCCTTTTAGTTGACTTCTCTTGGCTGCTGCCTATTTCCCCAGGTGACTTGAGTCTGCTCCAATCATTTGAAGACTCAACTGTCACTTTCAACTTGTGACTTGGCTTCTTGAGATGACTTTGATTGACACTTCACATAGATGTTCCTCAGTTGATACATCTTCAGTCAAGTTCTTGATCTTCTTTCTTGGCCGTACTCAGCTGTTCCACAGTGGAGTCTTCACTTCAGTCTTCAATTGACTTCTTGTATTTCCTGGCATAGCTGACTTGACTCGGCTTTTCCACCCCTATCTATTACAATGAAAATTACAAGGAAAATGTGGTGCCAACTTTCTAGTTTATGTTTTACATGGCATTCATCAAAATCTATAAAATAAATTTCCCAACACCGGCACTAGCTAGTCAGATCAGGGAAATCTCTCAACTACTTCGTTGTCGCCTGGATTATTTCCTGAAATATTATTTTGAAAAATATATACGTGAGGAAAAGAAACCCTCAATGAATGGGTGCATGTGTGCAGGTGTGGCCTTTTAGAAACGTTTAATGTTCAGACAGATTCAATTATTCTTTATAAGTGCAATCCTTTCAATTCAATAGCAACATGCACTCAA
Organism: Rehmannia glutinosa; assembly: GCA_016081115.2. Lineage (NCBI taxonomy): Eukaryota > Viridiplantae > Streptophyta > Magnoliopsida > Lamiales > Orobanchaceae > Rehmannia > Rehmannia glutinosa. Next base: position 673,151 of record JABTTQ020000919.1, on the reverse strand, counting down.
TTAATCTGTAACACAATTAATTCAAATGTCATATTAACGGTGGGACTGTTTATTAACGGTAAACTGCCCCCGTTCTCCCTTATCACTCCTTTATTGCATTGGCATAAAGCCTTACCCCCTTATTCCACCACATTACGGCACGAATCTGCACACTGGGGCTCGCGAAGTCTAGAGAAGTCATATTCCAGAATATACCGATCCTACGACCCACTGCAACCCTTGGAACACTCCGTCCTTAGGTGATGGGATTTGATAGTGGATAGCGAAGAACCTTTTAAGACCGCAGGCCCGTGTCTAACCAGCCGAACTCAGCCCTATCCATACCACACTAGGGCCCGACACTTACAAAAACCATTACAAATACAATTTAAACATGAAGAGATTCTCAATTCCATTTATTATTATATAGTGCATATTGGAAAGATTATTTAGATCATTAATTTATGTAACGGAATTCATATCTACCATAAAAGGGACTATTCAAAATTTTAAGATACAAGAAAAGAGATTAGATAATTTATTTTCACACATATAGAATTCAAAATGTACTATATCATATCAACAAACAAAACAATGCCCTCAATTATAATATATTTGATTAAATTTACATGAAATAGAACCCACCCATTAAACTACATCTAAACATTATGTTGAGTAATAGGAAGTTACTTTTTGATTTCAGTGGTAGGTAATATAATTAGTTCCTTTGGAGTTCAAAATGTACACTTATGCTTCATGGCATTCAATATGACTAGTAGGAATCTATTAGGCTAACTTTACGGGAGAATAAAACGAATGAATATGTCAATTGAATCATTAACTAACCTGAATCTTATTCTATATTGGCATGACACTACGCAATGTGAGTAGATGACAATCATTCTTTTATTTTCTAAATATTTTACAATATATGAAGATTAGTGTGTAAAGCATACTTTTAGAGCTTCACAGCAAGGTGCCAACAACTAGTAGTAATGTTGATAAATGGGACAAACAACCTATCCATGGCCAAGAAGTTAACTCAGAAGAGACATTATATGAATGGAAACAAAAAATAATAGTAGGTTCGTTCTATATCTGGCCTTATTCCGTTTGCTACAGTTCCTATAAACTCTAAATTTTCAGCACACTATCAAATTAAGGTATTCTCTTTAAAAGAACCACTCACCAATTTCAGCTTAAAAATTCAACCTCGTCGTTCGAACGTAACCTGTTTCGAGCCCAATTTCAGACCGAATATTCCTCGATTTCACATAAACATTCAATATAATAATACCTACATCATCACTCTAAACGTTTATCACAACAATACCCGAAATTATACTGATTTAGTTATGTTAATTTTGAGCTAAGGATGCCTTACCATTTGCGAAAACTTGAAATAAAATTACTCTTCGTTCTTGGCTTCTTCTCTATTCTCGTTCGTTCATCACCTTCCCCCTTTATTCTACACTTCTTATTCTGTGTCACTCGTTTTCAAACTTCCACACATATTTCCTAATCTTTTCGTTATTTTTAACACCGTTATTTTCTCCTTTGAAACCCTCTGTCCAATGCTAACCTTGGTTTCCTTTAAAATAGTTCTGTTGTTGCTCTTATTGCCAGCTATAAATTGCATCTCACCTTAATATGCTTTGTGTAAAGGTAAAGCATGTGGTTGCACAATCTTAAAGTATGTTTCTTACTCCTCTAATCTATTATAATTGTGTACGTGTATATATATATATACACCCCCCTTATATGAGACGGTGGGGATTTATCCAAGCCTTTGAAAATATTACAATTAATGGTTCAGATTTAATGGCTAATATTAATTTAACAATTATTAAATATAGGCAATAAGGGCACAATAGACAATTTTAGCAATAGTGGAACCGTTCCTAAATTATAGGAATAGATAAGGGGAAGAAATGGATTCACAATCTTTCCAAATCACAACCAATATCCCCTCCCAAAAAAAACGTCTGTCTTCTTCCGACTACTGCAACATAACCATAGACAACTGCAAATTAATAACAGACGACTGCAAAAAATCATAGAGAGTGATGCGCGTACCCCATAAAAGAAGAAAACACCATCGGTGCCGGCGATGGAAGACAATATTAACGATTCCGACGTACAACAAGGTGAATGTATATTTATCTCTATACACTGTTAATTTTTTAAAATCTTATGTAATTGTAATTCCAGGAAAAATACTGCCCCTCCATCCATCTGTTGTTTGTGTACGAAAAAACTTGAGAAACAACGTTACTTTGATATTTAACAGTATAAATAGTATGACATTAGTGTTTATTTAGAACTGATTTGTTGTATATATTGTATTGCATATATGTTTGCTTGCAAAAATCGAACAACTGCCAAGATGCTTTGAACGAAATTTATTAGCGAAACACTGTATGTGTAGTTGTCTTTTAATGTATGTTTAATGTGTGTTTACTGTATACGAGCCATTAATGAAATCTTTAAAATACAATTTACTGTGTATTTATATATAATGGGGTGTATGTAACTGTAACTATTAAAATGTTTTCTAAAATCATAGCACACGTCCCGTGATACTACGAAAAATAGATTGCTCTACTATGATACTTTTAACCAATGTTACAACCGCCTATTATGTTGTATGTTAGTTTACCGTTTACAGTATATTCGTATACAATATACTGTATTTTACTGTACCGTTTACTGTCTACATCAATAAAACTGATCTTCCTTGTGTATAGGTATTTTGCTTTAGAAAACTAATTAATTGTTTATTGATTTAGACAATGCAGGATACACTAGAGAAAGATTAGAGATTTCACCTGGTTTAACAAAGTATTGGATCCCAATAGTTGAACAAGACAAAATACCACGCATAGGAATGGAATTTCCATCATTACAGGAAGGCGTACAATTCTATAGGGACTATGGCGCGTATAGTGGATTCGACATTCGAACAAGTACAACAAGAAGGTTCAGAAATAAGGAAATTCATGTCCAATATATAGTATGCAACCGAGAAGGGTTCAAAAATAGTAAGGTTTCACCTCCAATTGGTTCCAATGAAGAAGATGATCCGCATAGGATTTCAACGTCACGTACAAGGTCGTCAAGTCGTGTGGGGTGCAATGCAAGGTGTATATTTCAATACGCAACACCAAATTCCTACAAGATAAAATACTTTGAAGAGCGGCATACTCATTCTCTGAGATCAGAACCATACAGACAATTTATGAAGGTGAACATGAGTCTTAATTTTGGGCACCAACAGTTCATCTTGAATTGCACAAAGGCAAATGTTGGTACTGCTAAAACCCTCAGGGTGTTTAAAGAGATGGTGGGAGGATACTCCAATGTCGGAGCACTTCAAATAGACTTCAAAAACTTTAGGAGAGACTTGCGAGCCTACATATGTGGTGCGGATGCACAATTGGTAATAGATAAGAACTTGAGGAAAAAGAAATAAGTCCACGAATGACATTCAATTATGATGTCGATGAGAATGATCAGCTGACCCGACTATTTTGGGCAGACCAGACGTCAATGCGGAATTATGGTGTATTTGGTGACGTCGTTTCGTTTGATGCTACGTACAATACAAACAGGTGTTGTTTATTTGATTTGACATTACTGTCTGGATACGACCATTTTACTGTGTACATAACAAAATTTCGCTGTGTAGGATATTTTTATTCCACCGTTTTTAAAATTGCATTTATTAAAAAAATACAAAGACCTATTAATCCTCCCATAAAAATATTGTTCATTCATTTTAATATTACTGTACTTGTAGGTGATATTAACTGTGTAATAATACGAACATGTGGTGTTTATTTAATTTGACATTACTATCTGGATACGAGCATTGCACTGTGCAAATTTCAAATTTTCACTGTAGGCTATTTTTTATTCCACTGTGTCTTCAATTGCATTTATACAAAAACAGGAAGCCCTATTAATCCTTCCAAAATAATATTGTTAGTTCATTTTAATATTACTGTACTGGTAGGTGAAATTCACCGTACTACATATTTATTTCAATGTCTATTGAATTGAATTTATTTATGCAAAATGGCAGGTACAAGATGGTGTTTGCACCTTTTACGGGAATAGATAATCATAAGCGTTGTGTAACGTTTGGAGTCAAGGTTGATAATAAAGGAAGATGAAGCGTCATACATATGGCTATTCAAGAATTTCTTAGAAGCAATGGGTAAAGAACCAAGCTATATTGTTACTGACCAAGACCCCGCAATGAAGAATGCAATACAAGCTGTTTTTCAAGAACTACCATCGTCTATGTATGTGGCACATCATGGAGAAGGTAAACACCAAAGTCACCAAAGATTGCTCAAGGATAGTAGTTTCAGGCCGAAACTAAATTCTGTTGTATGGGATGATTACGATGAGCCAGCAGAGTTCGAGACAAAATGGCAGGATGTAATGCTTGAGTATGAGTTAACTTCGCATCCATGGTTTAATACAATGTTCGATCTTAGACAAAAATGGATACCAGCATATTTTAGGGACGTGCCAATGGGAGGTCTAATAAGGACAACATCAAGATCTGAAAGTACAAATAGTTGGTTTGGCAATTTCACAAACCCTCAGGCAAGTTTGGTGGAATTTTTTATGCACTTTGAAAGTGCCATGGACTCACAACGCCACGAATCCGATAAATTAGGCAATAAATGTGAAACGTTAAATCCCAAATGCAAAACACCATTACAGATTGAGAAACATGCAGCATCAGTGTACACACATGCAGTGTTCTCAGAAGTCAGCAAAGAAATTGAAGAATCGTGTTTCATTGCACAAATGTTGGTGTGATTGATAATACGATACGTGTTCTTACAAAATAAGAGACAAAACTGGTAGGGTATATGATGTCATTTGTTACAAGAACGAGTCAATGTCGAAGTGCAGTTGCAAAATGTTTGAACGACGCGGACTACTTTGTCGCCATATACTAGTATTGCTAAAGGGAGAACAGGAGATTCCATCCAAATATCTAACAAGGCGTTGGTTGAAAAATGCAACAATTCATCATTTTCCAAGGAACGGTGATGTGTACCAATTCAATGGAGGCAACACAGCATGTGTAACTCTCAACAAGCTTTGGTCAGATTTCCATAGTTGTATTGGGCTCGCCCAAGGTGATATCGAGAAATTGTCATCTTTGTCACGCTTACTATCAGAAGAAAAGCAAAAACTAGTACTCGAACAAGAGAATGAAAGGTCCGTAGTTGGCAAGCAAGCAGTTATTGAAACCTATTGTGGGACAACATCAGGAAAGGATATCAATGTATTGCCACCACAACAAGCAAAAAACAAAGGTAGTGGCAGCCGCGTGAAAAGTCGTATACAAAGTCAAAGGGAGAAAGCTATCAAAGCAAGCACAAAATTGAAGAGACGATGTGGTATATGTGGCGAAATCACAACCCATAACAGTAGAACATGCCCCAAACGTTCAAAAACCTGATTAGATATTAACCATTTTCAATCAACAAAGACTTGCATCAAGTTTTACTATGTTTTCAATGTTTATTTGCATCAACAATAATGTTTCGTTAGTACATTTTACTGTTTGGTTAGTATGTTATCACCTGCTCATTACAAATTTTTTTTTTATTCAAATTTTTGCTGTACGAAATAACTGCATAAAATACACAGTAAAAATGTATATATAGTACAGTGAAATATGATAATTATACACTGAAACAATATTGAACCAAATCACCAATGTACATCGTGAAAATACACTAAATCTACAGTAAAAATACTATTTATACAACATTCTGATGCTAATTATACAGTCAAAATACACTAATTATATAGCAATCTAATACTAATTATACACCAAAACGATATTCGATTTTAGAATTACAATCAAAATACACTAATTACACAACATTCTAATACTAATTATACACCAAAACGATATTCAGTTTTCGATTTACAGTAAAAATACACTAAATGTACAACATTCTAATACTAATTATACAGCATTCGACTATCATGGGCGAAATTTAACAAACATTAAACCACACACACAACACGTACCAATTAATTAAACTGCATTAATTAAACAATTCCAACAAAAATGATATTCAGTTAGACCATGAAAAAACAACCAACAGCAAAATCGCCTAACTAGACCATTGTAGCATTCACAAAGATAATTCGACACGAAAAGCTAAGGAGATAAATAATCCAACAAAGAGGACCGCCAAAATAAAATAGAAACATAGAGTTAATACACGTTCATCCTAAAAAAGGCTGATAAAATCACATGACATGCTTTCCCAACCAGAACTTCCTTGCCTCCATCAGAATCTTTTCTCTTAGCTCATTGTTCTCTTGGCTAATAATCGAGTAGCAATACTTAATGCGAAGGTTAAATATTAGATTCCCACCACCCTTTTTTTTAGCCCGATCCCAACCTCTTGCGCCTCCGCCCATGTATGTCTCCATGTGGCGCATTGCAAAAATCCCACAATCAACTTTGTTCACTGAGTCCCTCCACGGCATAGACAACCTACTCAGTTTAGCATTTTTGACGGCCCATGACATCTGATCACAACCCCTCGAAGAGAGATATAATGAGAACACCCGCATCTAGAAACAAATACAAGTAAACACTGCATTAAATCAACAATAAACAACACATGGGTGTAAAGCAGTAAATACTTGATTAACTGTACAGTGGATTTGCACTATATATACAGTAAAAAAAACAAGTGAACAGTAGACATTGAGTAAAAATATATATCATGTATACATTAAATTGCATTAAATACACAGTAATACTACAATATGCGTACAGTGAATTTGCAATGGAAACCATACAGCCCGTAAAAAGTTGAAAAATCTCCAATGATATGTACTAATAAAAAAAAAAAATCTTCCAAGTTTCAAAAACATTTTTTGCAATTATTTCATTGAACTTAACAGAACTTATTACTTCCAAAAATTCCCACACTAGGAAACTCCAAGAATGTCGAGCATTGCAGAAATAATGTGTTGTGTATACATTGAAATTGCACTAACAATACAGTAAATAATGCATTTTGCATGGACTTACCAAAGTATGTGGAACTTTATACATTAATTTTGCATAGTTGATAAAAGCTACTAAGAAAATCTACTAACCAAACCCTCGGGGGTTTTCTCGTATTTATCGCAAGATGTACCGCTAACAGCCGAGTTGTCTAAAATGTGACAGTTTCTCTTTATATCAAACACGATGACAAATAAGTGCTCACTCTTACATATAGGGAAGAAAAACTGCACAAAAAAAATACCAATGAATAAATCAACCACAAAAATGATGCTAGTGCACGTACAATTAAACTAACCAACTCAATTTTTTGTAGTTTTGCAGTGGTCTCAACACCCACTTCAGCATCAAAGCTTGTAGAGAAGATTGCCAACGCAGACTTATCATCAAGCCTATACTTGGGGACCACGATACTATACGTCTACAAAACCGCCAAAAAATATTTATTAAACCCCAAATACAACAATGAATCTTACAAATGAATTAAATAATATCTTACAGTTGAGTAGGTTGTAGCAAAAAATCTTGTGGGTGCACTTTCGCTTCTCAAACTCTCGCGCGCATTTAAAATCATCGACCACACGGAAACCACATCTACAGATACATACTCTCCATGCCTTAGTGACTCCATCTCTCTCCTCTATAGCGATCTATCACCAACTTTGTATACCAACTCCTCCCTAACACAAGTCATAAAATATACATGAGTTTATTGTTAAGAATGAATGTCACCAAATGTAAAACTTAGGAAAAAAATGAAAAAGTTAATTTACTCGCCTCTCTGTTTTCTCAAACATCCATTTAGCCACCATTTGCTTTGCATTTCATCGGGGATCCAAACTCGGATCTATCTCATGTGAACTAGTACACAAACCAAATGACCGGAGCGCCCACAATGAACTTTTCTTGACTTCTTTTTGGCCGATTTTCGATGCGGCCTTACCAACCTCCTTCCCAACATTTAAACCATTCCCATATGTTTCCCTCTTTAGCATGCCCACCGCATCATTCCTATCTTGATCATCCTTTAAATTAAAAAAAAAAAGATATTATAATATGGAAATCATAAGCATACAAAAAAAAAACCAACTACACAAAAAAAATAAACATTAATACAAAGATACTAGTACAAACTAAAACATTAGTACGCTTAAAAAAGTTACAACATTAATAATAAAATAACACAAACTCACAGAGGGCTTATCGCCTGGTACCGTCTCTTGTTCCAACGGTGCCTCTGAAAAAACATTCGAATATTGTCTTGATGTTTCCATTACGGAATCCCACCCTTCCATAACACCAACTTGTGTTAACCCAATACTGAAGCTTGGACCGTCAAACGTCTTCGTAAACTCGTTCCTCCTCAACACATCACTTTCTATTTTCTGCAGTATAGCAATGTTCTCAGGATTATTCCAGAAAGCTTCGTTCTATTGTGTCGCACTACCGTCACCAACGTCATCCGTACGTTGCACATCCCCCGCTTGCCACTAAAAAAATCAAGTTCCTGGCAAACGTCCTCATCCTCCCAAAAACTGAATCAGAAGACACATCTTCCGGTGCATTCTGTAATATGGAAATAATATCCACGACATCCGTGGCAATACGAGACAACTTGGACGCCAACTGTGATGTCAACTGCTGCAAAAAACCAAAAGAAAAAATTACATGTAAGATTACAATTAGTTTACATATCACTTCATAAACGTAAACAATTGCAAGAAACATGAATTCAATTAAAACAATTTATTGAGAATACAGTGAACCTGCTCTAAAAACACATGTAAATTAGTATCTTCAAATATTTATTAACTAGGTATGTAATTAGTATCTTTGTAAATATTTATTATCTAATTAGAACTATCACACTAAGTAGCACACTAAACAATTAATTATACAAAGGAACTGACTCTAAATACACATGATTTTGTGATATCGAAACGATGCTCGCTCAAAAATACACAGAAATTTGTAATAAGCCCCACCCTCAGTGGTGTTTCAGTATTTTTCCTTAAACAGAAATGTAGATAACAATGACTACGCAAAAGTATCACACTAACTATCACAACCAACTAACAGTAAATTTAGTAACATGCACAATACATGAAGAATTCAAACCTCATCCCTAATGTAAACATAATTTTACAAAATAACATAAATAAACAAAACTAGACCAATACCTGAACACCGCCATCAAGCATATTGGAACCTTGGATATTGTCATGTTTCTCAGCCGGAGCATCCATCATGGCATCATTACACGGTAGGATCGCTCTCACCATCATAAGGGCCATCAACAAAACCAAATCCATATCCCCATTGTTTAACTCAAACGAATTGCGCTCCTTTATTTTATCGGTGCTCCAACCCAAAAAACTTGGAATTCCTCTTGGCATGTCCCGAGCGCCAACCACGACTCTATCCATGTAAAGCACCTTCAAAAAGAACGGGATATTAAAAAAATTAAAATTATAAAACTAACACACTCAACACAATAGCCAAAAAAAAAATTACCGTGAGAAATAACAGAGGACCGTTGAACTCAGTCTTCTTAATCGATGACCCCCAATTTATCCTCTTCTCAATGAGCGTTTTCAACGTGTAATGACACCAGTTAAACTTCCTAATGTTACTAATGTCCTCCAAACAATTCAAAATCAATGGATTAATATACCCACCCTGCATAGCTCCAATAATAATTTGATCAACTAAAACCGTAAAATATCTCTTAAACCATACCCCTCCATCCACGCAACCCGCCATTTTACCACAAACTTCAGTAGGTGTCATTCTGTAGTGTTCTCTGCCAAATAAAGATGGCCATTCTTCATACAATTGAGAACTCTCGGCGCTTGACTTCTTATCAATTGCCAAAGGACCGTTAGGGAACCCCAACACCCTCAAACGTCCTTCCAAATAATATGAAGATACTTCCCATTTGCCAACACCAGTTCACTACTCATGGGATTGAAATTTTCAGTCAGCCAATAGATTAGACGCCCCGGAAACTCAGAAATTCTCAACATAAATAAGCTCTCAAACCCCATCTCGACAACATCATGTTTTTGTTCATCCGTAAAGGAGGCCATAGCTTCAACCAAAACCTTGGGCGAGGTCCTAGTAGTCAAAATGGGGAACATATCCTTAACACTCTTCTTCACAACCCGATCGCCCTTTTCCTTTTCTTTGGCTGAGCATTAGCTTCCCCAGCCCCACTACTAGTACCACCAATATTAACTTGCGTTTTTTGTTGTCCTCTCGCCATACTCACAAATTAGCACCTACAATTAAGAAGACAAAAGAAATAATCATTATTCCACTTCAACATAAATGCAAGGACAATCTATGCATTAAAGTGTTCTACAACAGCAAAAATGCACTACACTAAAACAATGCACTGCACCAAAGAATAGTATAATTGTATAAATAAAACACTAAAATGTACTTAAGATTACAGTATAATATCTCATATTTCTGATCATATTTATAAATTTGCACAAAGTGCAGATACACAAGACACACATCTTTGCAAAAATGTATTACTTATACATTAAAAATGTATTAATTAACCACTAAAAAATAACTAAAAATACAGCAGATTATCATTTACAAAAACTGCCCATAAGGTTCAATAGACTAACAAAGAAGCACGATGAACAAAACCTGAGATAAAATAACCCTAGAAATTGAAACACAATCCCAACAACTAAGCCAAAACAACATAATTGTATAAAAAACACTAAAATGTACTTAAACTTACACTAAAATGTATTAATTGCATTTATGGGCATGCTTCTAACTAGATAATTTATCATAACACAGACTCTGACACCCCTTCACAAACAAACAGGCATTTCTAATGAATCATTAAAGCTATAAACTATAAAAACTTGAACATAAATGCACAAAATCATCCAGAGCTACAAATTGCCTAAATGCACATAAAACAATTGATACCCAATAAACAGGGTGTTCAAATTATCATATTAAATACGATTAATTCCCAATAGGAGCTTCCAGTGAAAACGAAGGTTTACAACAACAATATGAATTACACAACAAGAACATGCTGTAAACATTCAAGTAAAAGAATAACAAAAAAAAAATTACTCATCCCAAACAGACATTATGGCATAGCAATAGTTCACAAAAACCCTATAAATTGAAAACACAGTCCCAAAAATGAAAATACTAGAATTTAAACCAAAAATTCTTTTCAAAATTAGCATTTTCACAATTTCCCCCAAAAAAACAAAAAAATAGAACCCTAGAAACTACACACACTGATTTTAACAACATTTTCAACAATTAGGTAAAAATTACAAATACAATATGTTAAACATTAAGTACCAAACTTACCGATGGTCGAAAGGAGGAGAAGGGCCAGGGGTGGTGCGTCGCCGGTTGAAAAGAGTGGGACTTTTCTCCACTTCGAGCGGTCGCGGTTGAGCCGGCCCAGTGAGAGAGACGACCGGAAACTGTGGATGCTCGAGGCCGTCGGTCGCTTGGAGTGATTGAGGCGGACGGTTGTAGTTGACGGCGACGGAAAAAAGTGGGGTGGGGGCGGACGGGAGTTGTTGACGGTGATTGAGAAAAAACGGGAGTGTTTGAAAGGGTTTGAAAGTGAGAGAAAATGTGAGTTTGAAAGGAACGGGAGTGTTTGAGAAAATGTGAAGAGACGAGTAAATCAGAGAGAGAACACACATAGATACGATGTTTGAAATTCCCAAAAAATAGCACGAATTATTAAAGGAAGAAATCAATTACCTTTTACAAAATTACTAAACGCCCCTTGCTTAATATTTCGAAAATTACCACTTTGACCTTTTTTAATTGAATCAGTTAAAATCCATCCTAAAAAAAAGGGAATAATCTTAGCCATCCAAGATATCAATCCAATGGTTGGGATAAATCCCCACCGTCTCATATAAGGGGTTGTCCCATTTGAACCAAATCATATATATATATATATATATATATATATATACTTATCTACTATCTCTATTATAATATATACATGTGTCTATATATATATGTGTGTGTTTATGTAACTTCACTAATCTAATGTATATTAGATACGTGTGCATATATATATTAATCTAACTTTCTAATCTAATCCATGCATGTTATATACGTATATATATATATATATCTAATTGATCTAACATATATTATAGACGTGTGTATATAGATTAAATTTTAAATTTTACAATTTTAATTAGTATTCAAATCAATATATATTATCAGTTAAAATCGTAGGATACTCGGTACTTCAATAATTAAATTACGCGGTATTCTTAATAATCTATAATAAAATTTGGGTTGCACTCAAATTTATGTTATAAGAGAATACCTAACAAAATAAATTCATACGTATATAAAAACAAATTAATATATTACAAGTAGTCGAAATTTCAGGGTCCTACATCCTTCCTTAATTCCTTAAAAGAATTTTGTCTCCAAATTCTCTTCTTAAAATAGTTCTGGGTAGTGCTTTTGCATATCTTCTTCTGTTTCCCAAGTGGTTTCTTCTAACTTATTGTGGTTTTGCCACACTACTTTAACCAAGCGAATGTTTTTGCTTCTCAACTCTCGAACTTAACGATCTATTATTCGCAATGGTTTCTCCTCGTATGTCAAATTCTCCATTACTTGAGGAATGTTGTCCTTGATTATGTGCTCTGGATCAGGATGATATTTATTTAGTCTTGAGACGTGAAAGACATTGTGCATTCCTGCAAGTTTTGGCGGAAGCTCTAAACAATAAGCTACAGTTCCTATTCTTTCAAGTATTTTAAAAGGGCCAATGTATCTGGGACTTAATTTTCCCTTTTTTTGGAATGAATCATACCCTTTCGAGGAGACAGTCTCAGGAATACTTCGTCTGCGGTTCCAAACTCTAAATCTTTTCTTATTTGATTTGCGTAGCTTTTCTGGTGGCTTTGAGCTATACGGATTCGTTCTTTGATTATTCGAACTTTGTCGATAGCGTCTTGCACTAGATCGAGCTTGGGAAATGGAGACGACGTAATACTTTTCTTCATAGGAGTCTATTTATCATTAATTTCCCAATGAATGGGTGACCTACACTTCCTTCCATATAGAGATTCATAAGGCGCCATCCCGATTGTTGCCAGATGAGAATCCCAGTTCATTGGGAAATTGATGATAAATAGACTTCCATATAGTGCTTCATAAGGCGCCAATCAACGGGTGACCTACAATTCCTTCCATATAGAGCTTCATAATTCTGCTAATGCCAGATGAGAATCCCAGTTCGCTTGAAAGTCTAATGTACATGCTCTAAGCATATCTTCAAGTATTTGGATGATTCTCTCAGATTGTCCATCGGTTTGAGCATGAGAAACAGTACTAAAGCTTAGCTTAGTTCCCAAAGCTTCATGTAGACTTTTCCAGAATCGGGATACGAATCTTGGATCTCTATCGGAAACAATGTTAGTAGGTATAACGTGTAGTCTCACAATCTCGTTAATGTATATTTGAGCCAATTTATGGAGAGTATCCGTCTTTCTAATAGGTAGGAAATGTGCTGACTTAGTAAGCCTATCAACTTCACCCAAATTGCATCATCGCTATTTCTAGTTCGAGGCAAATCTGTGATAAAATCCATAGTTATATATTCCCATTTCCATTCATGTATGGGCAAAGGTTTTAGGAGTCTAGAAGGTCGTTGGTGTTGCGCTTTCACCTGTTGGCAAGTTAGACACTTCGAAACGTATTCTGCAACTTGATTCTTCATATTTTCCCACCAGTAGTGTTGCTTTTAGTCATTCTACATCTTATTTCCACATGGATGAATTGTATACCTTGAGCGATGAGCTTCAACAAAGATCTCGTTCTTTATAGTATCGTTGTTTGGTATACATACTCGATTTCCAAATCATATGATTCCATCATTCCCTATGCTGAATTCGGGTCTCTTTCCTTGTGTGATTTTCTCTTTTAGTTTTTGGAACTTGAGATCTTTCTCTTGTGACACCCTTATTTCTTCCAACAAGGTAGGTCTTAGTGACATGTTAGCACATAAGAGATGTGTAAATGTTATTTCAGGACTCCAAAAAATCAATTCTTCTAACGATTTTCATTCTCTGATCATTAGTATAGCCAAACTTGCTTTTATACTCAAAGCATCTGCCACTACATTAGCTTTTCCTGGATGATATGGAATGGAAAAATGATAGTCTTCTAAAAGTTCCATTCATCTCCGTTGCCTTAAGTTTAATTCCTTTTGTGAAAACAAATACTTAAGACTTTTATGATAAGACGCTCCATATAAATAATGCCGCCATTTCTTCAAAGCAAAAAAATAGCACCAAATTCTAGATCATGTGGTGGATAGTTCATCTCGTAAGGTTTGAGCTTCCTTGATGAGTACGCGATCACCTTTCCATTCTGCATAAGTACAGTTCCCAATCCTTCCTTGGAAGCATCACTGTAGACAACAAAGTTTTCATTTCCTTCTGGAAGTGCTAAAATAGGTGCTGTTGTAAGTCGTTTTTTCAGTTCTTGGAAACTAGATTTACATTTATCGTTCCACTCAAATTTAACTTGCTTCTGAGTGAACCTAGTTAATGGACTGGCTATTTTGAAAAAATCTTTGATGAATCTACGATAGTATCCAGCCAGACCTAAGAAACTCCTGATCTCCATTACATTCTCAGGTCTTTTCCATTCACAATTGTTTCTACTTTCGAGGGGTCTACCGAGATTCCATCACCTAATACTACATGACCCAAAAAGACAACCTTGTCTAACCAAAATTCACATTTACTAAGTTTGGCATAAAGTTTATTCTGTTGTAACCTTTCCAACACCACTCTTAGATGTTGTTCATGTTCTTCCTTGGTCTTGGAATATACCAGAATATCATCAATGAAATTGACTACAAATTGATCCAGATAAGGATGGAATACCCTATGCATGAGGTCCATGAAAGCCGCAGGGGCATTAGTTAAACCAAAAGGCATAACCACGAACTCATAATGACCACATCTGGTTTGGAATGTTGTCTTTGATATATCTTCCTAACGTATTCTTAATTGATAATATCCTTGTTGTAGATCAAATTTTGAATATACCTTGGCACCTTGGAGTTGATCGAATAGCTCATCTATCCGTGGAAGAGGGTATTCGTTCTTGATGGTGATGTTATTCAATCCTCTATAATCAATACATAACCATAGGGACCCATCTTACTTCTTGACAAATAACACTGGGGCTCCCCACGGCGATGTCTTGGGTCGGACAAATCCTAAATCCAATAATTTTTGTAACTAAGACTTCAGTTCCTGGTAAGACGTCGATGGAGAACTCAATTTTGGCCATTCGATATTGAGTTTTGGCTATTGGAGATGTTCCTGGTAAGACGTCGATGGTGAACTCAATTTTTCCTTTCTGGAGGTAGCAAAGTGAGTTCTTCAGGAAACACAGTAGGATATTTAGATACTATAGGTATTTCATCTATGTTTTTTCTATCTTTCGGCTTATTGATGATAAAGGCAAGATAACCTTGAGCTCCCTTGAAAAGCGCTTTTCTCGTTTTGATTGCTGAACTAATTGGAGCTACCATATTCTGAGTCGCTCCTATCAATTCTACTTCAGGTCTCCCGGGTTCATATAACTTAACTGTTTTGGTACGACAGTCCATTTGCGCGTGGTGCTGGGACAACTAATCCATTCCCAATATGACGCCATACTCATGGATTGGTAGTAAAACTAAGTTAGCCAGAAATTGTTTTTTGCCAATGACAACATCGCATGATTTATATATTGAGTCAGTCACCTGACTAGTGCCCATCAGTGTGGAAACTTCTAGACAATATGGTAATTTTTCGATAAGTGAATGCAATTTATGTGCATAATGAGGAGCCACAAATTAATGCGACGATCCAGGATCAAGCAATACTCCAGCATAGTTTTCAGATACAAGTATCATACCTTCCACTACATTCATGTCTTCTGGTGTTTCTTGTCATTCAAGTGCAAACACTCGTGCTGGTATCTTAGGTGTTGGCCCATTTTTCCCACGATCATTTTTACTCCTAGTCCTTGTGCGGGTTTCTGCTTGTCAATTGTTTGTGCCATCATAGGACAATCTTTTACTTGATGTTGAGCGCTTCCACATTTTAGACATCTCCCAAGTTTACGCCAACATTGGGATGGATCATGACCTGTTTTGTTACAATGAGGACAAGGTTTTCCTTGTATGTCTGGGCGTAATTGTTGTTTACTTGCACTCGTACTTCCATAGCTAATCCTATGGAATTTTTGATTACGTGCCAATCGACCAAAGGAGGGCGGTTTAAAATTGTTGGCAGCCCTTTTCTGTAACCCAAGACGACTAATACCACTTTCAACTCTAGCTGCTACTCTAAGTACAACAGTATAGGAATCTAGTTCAACCGATAATAGTCGATCTTGTATCTCCATTTTCAACCCACGTACAAATTTATACAACTTATCCTCTTCAGTGTTGACCAAGCTTGGTGCATACTTAGATAGGCAATGAAATTCAGACTCATATTGGGTTACCGTCATACTTCCTTGTCTCAGATGATAAAATTCATATCTTCTAGCTTCTCTAACCACTGGTGGTATGTATTGATCCTTGAATTCTCTTGAAAAGTTATTCCAAGTTCTCCGTGTTCTCTCTTGATTCCATTTTTCTTCAAATGTTCTCCACCAATTGCGTGCAGTGGCTTCTAGGCGAAAAACAATCAAAGTAACTTGTTGCTCTTTCGTATATTGTAACGCCGAGAATATACTCTCCATTTTCTCTAACAAACGCTCAGCCTTGATTTCATCTGGCTCGCTTAGGAATTCAGGAGGGTCAAACCTTAAAAATCTCTCCAACATCTTATCGTGTGCAACCAATACCGACTCAGGGGGGTCTTGATGTTGGGGCTGATTTGCTTATTGCTGCATAAATATCAGTATTTGTTGCAAGGGTTGTGTCGTTAGGTTGTCTCCTATAGCGGGTGGTTGTGCTTGGGGTTCTTCATGTGCGGGAGATCGCTAACGATGTCGTTGAGGTTCATCCTAACGGTTCAATTGGGTTCTTCCTCAAACACATCTATCGCCCATATATATTAAAAAAATTAATAATTAATCAGTAAAATGTAAGAACACAACATTTAAACTACATCAAATAGTCACAAGTAATCATCATTTATACACAAAATGTGACGATTACATTTATGATAGTAGTATTATATACAATATTCCACACCATCCTATCACATTACAGCTAGATAGTACTACTATTTATATCCAGTAGCAATTACTATATATACATATCACCCATCCGATATTTGTATACAAAATGTTGAGCCCTATTTTACTAAGAACCTATCCATTAGTCACATTACTACGTGCATCGTCATCATTATGTTCCGCGTCACCCATTCCATCATCCTCATTGAATTCTATCGGCACCTCTTCAGGATCATATTCTTCTTCTAACACTGCTGGCGGCGGTACATTTGGTGGTATAGTGTTATTACCCACCACTTCAATTCATGGAGTAACTCTTGCCAGGTTCACTATGTGAGCATGCATAACCACAAGCTGATGCAAGTTTGCTTGTCTTTCCTCAGCAGCTAAAAAAAAAGATCATGATCTTGGACATTTTGTAGACGATGCAACCCAACTTGTCCTTCAACCTGCCCCTGTAATGCCTCAAGTTGTTATTCCTGCTATTGTAAAAGGTACCCCTGTCTCTGCATCTCTTAAGTTAAATGATAATTCGCATCGCCAACGTCTTCTAAATTCTCTTCTAATGCAACTATTGTATCTTCTTGTAATATATCGATTCTATATTGCTGCATTTCCACCTCATCTGTAGCATCCTTCAGCATTTCTCTTTGCCTCCTTACTTGATTTCTAACTTGGTGCGGTTTGTTCCTAAGTTGACGTTTTGCAATAACACACGAGCCATTTCCACTGCCGAGTGTCGCTTTTTGTAATCCAGTTTTCATTTATGCTTGTCCTTAGTAGCAGTCCAACATCTAGCATTAGCAGATGACTCTGGCTTAGGATCCATTCTACCACTTTCCTACTCCGTTAGTAGAATAATCAAACAAGTCACTTAAAATCACATATTAAAAATATCATAGAGATTTTTATATTCAAGTTTTCAAGTTGTAATTCCAATATCTACTCATCTTAACTACATTCCAAGGATCCTATCCTGGTTAGCATAGGTGTAAGCCATATTACAACCCATGCTCTGATACCACTTCTAGCACGCCCAAACTCACGAAGATATAAAACTACAATCCTCTTGTGAGTCCAAACCACCAAATATAATTGTTATTACAAGCCAAAAGTATATATAGATATAACTACCAGAAAAGTTGACCAAGTTTACAAACTCCTACAAATAAAATCTATTATTACAATCATTGTTCTGGCCAAAACTCGTCATATATACATAGGGAAGTTGTCAAGAAATCTAGCAACATACTCCTGTAACTGGCACTAGCTAGTCAGATCAGGGAAATCTTTCAACTACTTCGTTGTCGGCTGGATTATTGCCTGAAATATTTTTTTTGGAAAATATATACGTGAGGAAAAGAAACCCTCAGTGAGTGGGTGCAGTTTGCGGTGTGGCCTTTTAGAAACGTTTAATGTTCAGACAGATTCAGTTATTCTTTATAAGTGCAATCATTTCAATTCAATAGCAACATGCACTCAATCAATCTGTAACAAAATTCATTCAATTGTCACATTAACGGTGTGACTGTTTACTAACGGTAAATAGCCCCTGCTCTCACTTATCACTCCTTTATTGCGTTGGTGTAAAGCTTTACCCCCTTATTGCACCACACTATGACACGACTCTCCACACTGGGGCTCGCGAAGCCTGGAGAAGTCATATTCTGGAATATATCGATCCTACGACCCACTGCAACCCTTGGAACACTCCACCCATAGATGGTGGGATTTGGTAGCGGCTAGAGAAGAATCTTTTAAGACCGCACGCCCTGCCTGACCAGCCGAACTCAGCCCTATCCACACCACACTAGGGCCCGACACTTACAAAAACCATTACAAATACAATTTAATCATGAAGAGATTCTCAATTACACGTATTATTATTTAGTGCATATTGGTAAGACTATTTAGATCATTAATTTATGTAACGGAATTCATATCTACCATAAAAGGGACTATTCAAAATTTTAAGATACAGGAAAAGAGATTAGATAGTATATTTTCACGCATATAAAATTCAAAATATACTGTATTATATGAACAAACATAAAACAATGCCCTCAATTATAATATAATTGATTAAATTTACATGAAATGGAACCCACCCATTAAACTACATCTAAACATTATGTTGAATAATAGGAAGTTACTTTTCGATTTCAGTGGTAGGTAGTATAATTAGTTCTTTTGGAGCTCAAAAATGTACACTTATGCTTCATGGCATTTAATATGACTAGTAGGAATCTATTAGGCTAACTTTACGGGAGAATAAAAAGAATGAATATGTCAATAGAATCATTAACTAACCTGAATCTTATTCTATATTGGCATGACACTAAGCAACGTTAGTAGATGACATTCATTCTTTTCTTTTCTAAATATTTTACAATATATGAAGATTAGTGTTTAAAGCATACTTTTAGAGCTTCACAGCAAGGTGCCAACAACTAGTAGTAACGTTGATAAATGGGACAAGCAACCTATCCATGGCCAAGAACTAAACTCATAAGAGACATTATATGAAGGGGAACAAAAAACAATAGTAGGTTCGTTCTATATCTGGCATTATTCCGTTTTCTACAGTTCCTGTAGACTCTAAATTTTCTGCATACTATCAAATTAAGGTATTTTCTCTTTAAAAGAACCACTCACCAATTTCAGCTTAAAATTCAACCTCGCCGTTCGAACGTAACCTATTTCGAGCCGAATTTCAGCACCGAATATTCCTCGATTTCACCTAAACATTCAATAAAATAATACCTACATCATCATTGCCTGGTGAATTCGGTGATCACCAGTTCCTTTGTGCACATGATGATGGTTTACAAGTGGCCTAGAACATTGCTTAAGCAAATGGAAAATGCCATGCGTAACTTTATCTGGACTGGTGATATTAACTCTAAAGGTTCGGCGGTGGTTAATTGGAGTCGATGTTGTAGGCCTCAGGCCGAAGAGGGACTGGGCGTCCGCTCTATTTCGGTCGCTAATAATGCATTTCTGATGAAGCTGGCGTGGAAGGTTATGAATTTGGATTCTGTAATTTATAAAACTCTCAGAAAACGTTATTTGACTTCGGATAGTTCTCCCCGAAGCTCATTCATCCCTTCTTCCATTTGGACTGGGATTAGGCCGTGCATCACGGGTTTCTTCGATGACTCTCGTTGGATCCCGGGGTGTAATTCCGAGGTGGCTTGACAACTGGCTGGGTTACGCCATCGCAGATAGAATTGGTATCCCACAAGAATACATATATTTATTTCAGCATCGCATCTCATATTACTTCTATGACGAGTCCTGGCATTTCAACTTCTCATTTGTTGAGGTCTACTTGGATCTGGTCCGGGAGATTGTCCACGTCCCCATGACTCCGGCTTCGAAGGATACGCGTGTCTGGATGCACTCTGATGATGGGATTATTACTTCGAAAGCGTCCTATTCTCATTTGCGCCCCCATTCTCGAGTGGTCCAATGGGGTTCCTGGATTTGGTCAACCCATATCCCAGAACGACATTCGATTGTGGCATGGCGAGCTATCCACAATCGTCTGGAGGTATTGGATTTATTGCGTCCTAGGGGAAGCTTCACTGGCCCCTCGGTTTGCGGTCTTTATTCAGCTGCTGCTGAATGTGTTGATCATTTGTTTGTCTCTTGTGTCTTTGCATGGGCCCTTTGGCAGTGGATCTTTGCTCATTTGACGTTCACCTTTTTATAGCTCATAGTTTTAATGAAATTCTGGTGCATTTAATGAATTTTCATTTCAGTGAGCAGGTGGCTTTCTTATGGCGTGTGGCAGTTTTATCTTGCAGCTGGCTCATCTGGCATATCCGGAATGACTTGGCTTTCAATAACAAGCTATGGACAGTGGACGAAGCCATTCTCCACCTTCGTGTTCTTATCATGGAATCAGCTTCATTAGATCGGGGTTGCATGCATAATGATCAACACGACCTTTTCATTCTCCGCAGACTTCGTGTACCTAGGAGTCCTAGACAGGCCCCGAAGATTTTGCATGTTAGTTGGCAAAAACCCCTCCCGGGCTGGATCAAGGTGAATACGGACGGCAGTGCTTCGGGGTCACCGGGACGCCTTACAGCTTCTGGGGTCTTCCAGAACTGCAGAGGTTTCTTTCGGGGTTGCTTTGTGGAACATTGTGGTTCGGGCTTTGCTTTTGAGGCAGAATTGGTTGTGGCTATGTGGATCATCAATTATGCATTCGCGAAAGGGTGGACCCAACTTTGGATTGAGTCCGACTCTGCTAATGTGGTGGAATTGCTCCAGAAGAGGTCCGAGGTGGTTCCATGGCGCTACCATAGCAAGTGGCGTTACACTATGCACCTTCTCTCATAGATGGATGTGGTGGTCTCGCACATTTTTCGGGAAGGCAATCGTGTGGCAGACCTACTAAGTAAGAGCTCGCACCCTGGGACTTGGTGGGGAGTCTCGCCTACGGATATCGTGCCTTTTCTCATAGAAGACTGTTGGCCAATCCAATTATAGGTTTGTTAGTTAATGCGTATGAGTTTTCCTTGGACGTTTTTCTTCATGGGGGGTACTCTTTTTCCTGTTAAGGGTTTTTCCCACAAGGGTGGATTTTACCTTGGAAGGTTTTAACGAGGCCCCAATTATTCAGCGATCTGGTCGGCTTTTGACCATTTCATTTTTCTTTCATCATTATTTTCAGGCTTACTTTTTGGCTACCTGATCAGCCTGTGATCAGAACAACTCTCTTTTTCATTTTTATATATATATTCGAATTTATTTAAAAAATACATAGTGGACGACCAAGGTGTATTTTTTGGTGTAGAAATACACTTCAAACCTTATAGACATACTCTACCTTATACTATACACATATTATGTATTATACTATGCATTATACAAGCATTTCACCAATACTTTATTACATCTTCCTACAATTCCCAATACCCAACCACACTAACCCAAACATTCTCTTCAAAATTTCCGCAACACCCATACCTTTGACTAGCCTAATGTCTCCCATGCAAATGACAATTTGCAAGACAATAAAAAAAATAGAATTAAGAATAATAGGGTAGTCATTTTCAACCATTAAGGAATTGTGAGGGGATTTAATTTCATTTTCATCCTACATCATTCACCCAAATTTCCCAACACTCTCATTTCAATACACTACAACATAAATGATATTAGGTAACACCCAAAAAATATTACCTAATGGACATAAAATATTACTATAGACAATAGGTAGCACTTTTATGGTGCTGCACTTGCCCGTGCTACCTATAGTCTAAGGTATCACTTTTATTAGCTTTTAGTGACACTTTTTATAAGTGTTACATTAAGTTCTCTATTGGTAACACTTTAAAGCAATATTTCTAAAGTGTTACATATGAATCTTATGTAACACTTTTTGTAACACTTTTTATATTTGTAACACTTTAAAAAAATAATTCTAAAGTATTACATATGAATCTTATGTAACACTTTTTTGTAGCACTTCGTAGAAATACTATTTTTTGCCACCAAGTAAATTCGAACACATGACCCGTTAAATGTGGAAGTGACAGTTTGCCACTAAGCTAAGTTGATTCTTATTACAACTTTTGCTTTGTTTTATATATACACATACACACACACACACACACACATATATATATATATATATATATATTAAAATTATATAAAAATAATATTATATGTATATATAATATATTTAATATAATAATGATTGTATTATATAATATATGTATTAAATTATATTATACATTGTATATATCAAATTTTATATTATATAGTATATAGTTTGAAAATCATATTATGTTATATATTAAAGGACACAAAATTAAAAATATATAAAATAAATTTATCGACTGAGCAATATTCAATTGGTAAAAATAAAAAAATATATAAAAATATAAAATTAATTTACCGACAGATAAAAAAGTTCTAATAGTAAAAAAATTAAATAATAAATAAATAATGAAAAAATAATTTACCGGTGGAAAAAATTCCTAAGTAATTACCGACAACATCAATTTTCATTGGTAAATATTTTTTAAAAAGTAATAAATTAAAAAAAAAAGATTAACGATGAAATTGGTCTCCGTTAGTAAAAATTAAAAAATAAAATAATAATAATAAAATACATACATGTGTATTTTTCGTCGGTAATACGATGGAATTAATTACCTTCGTAAAAAATAAAAAAATAAAAGCAAAACTAAAATACTTTATAAAAAGAAAATAAAAATTCAGTAAAAAAAACAGAGTTCATGATGTCTACAATTTTTAGGTTTGGTGATTTTTTTTGTCTTCAACTATTTTGTGACATCGATTAATTAAATAAATCATTGACATGATTTAATGATAGTTATATAATTTTGTGTTACTAAAATATAGCCTAAAAAGTGTTACAATTAATAAAATATAGTGTTGCCAAGAGTGCTTCTTAAATAAAGTGATACCCTATTTGCGTTTCAAAAGAAATAACGAAAAAAAGTAATACTTAAAAAGTGTTACATATAAGCATTACATATTGATAAAATGCTACAAATGTGTTACATAAATAATATAATGTAAAAAGTGTTACAAACATGTGTTACATATGTACCTTATGTAAAAAGTGCTACAAATTTGTGTTACCTAATGTCATTTATGTTGTAGTGATACTTAGACAAAAAAGCGACAAAATCCTCTCTCATTTCTTCCATAAGGGCCAAACCCTCTCAAGCAAAGGTAAGAAAATTTTCTTTTTTTCATCTTCATCCTATCTCCTTAAAACCTTAAGCCTATTCATTCATCTTCTAACTTGATAAATCTTTCCTTATTGAGGTACTCCTAGAAGTCCATTTCATGAAGAATAGAAGAAGAAGAAGACTTGACTCTATGCTTGATGAAGACATTCAAGACAACACCAAATTTAGGTGAGTAGTAACAATTTTGGTAGACACCTTGTTCCTTTCTTCCTTTTCTTGACTTAAGACCTCAAACTCTAACACCAAAATATTATTTTGGAGTTGCATAGGGGTTGACCTATAGAGCTCAAATTGAGGTTAGAGTCTTGAAGAAATAAGTTTATTTTTGAAGACTACTTGAGGACATCAAGGTAAGTATTGGTCCCTTTTGGTTCTAGTGCACCTATTCCCTTCTTGATTTGAAACCTCACCCTATTAACCATGGAAAACATGTTTCTGGACTACTTAGGGGCTGACTTGGAGAGTTTGGATCCAAGAATTGGGAGCCAAAAGAAAGAACTTCATTTTGGAGGACTAAACTTGAATCTAGAAAAGGTGGGTGGAAAAGTCTTTCATAAACTCAAATAATTTATAAAAATTGGTATGTAGTAGTTTAAAAATTCCATGAGCTTATATGAATATATATTGCATGTGTATTTTAAGTATCTATGTCCAAAAATTTCATCAAAGTATGGTTGATGTGCAAATCTTGCAAAAATAAGTGCATTCATATACAAATTCATGAATTTCTTGATGATTCCTTGAATGATATGTTAATGCATGTTTATGTGCTTAGAATTCCATTTTATATTTGTTTTATATTCTGAAAAACTTGAATATATATTAAAAATTGAGCTATTGGACCTTGTATGCAAATTTTGCAAAATTTGAGGACTAAATTGTAATTTTAAAAACTGCGAAAGGAGACCTCTGTAAAATTTGAAAATTGGGACTGTGCTAAATTAAAAATATTATATTTTAAGATAATAACAAAATTTAAAGGTTTTGAGTTAACCAACACTTGAAAGTCTAAGGAATTAAATGAGGAATTTTGAAAGTTTAAGGACCAAAAATTGGATTTTCAAAACTGTTCAGTGACCTTTCCGTAAAATTCGAAAATTTTGAATTATTTTAACTGAAAAACTTATATTTTGAGTAAATTCCAAAAGTCCAAGTATTTTGAGTAAAGAAAACCAATTTTTGAAACTTGAAGGACTAAAGTATAAAAATTTCAACTCTTAAGGACCAAAACGAAATTTCCAGAAATGGTACAGCCCATGTACTTGGAAAATCACTTAACCTTAATTTTATAATATTTTGAGTCCATGGTTCAAGTTTCATAACAAACGGACCCCAGATAAGCCCTTAAGGATAAAATCAAAATTTTAAAATTGGAATCACATCAAAAGCCCTTCCGGTTTGTGAGATCCAAATTTTTTTATGTTCGGGT
Source organism: Rehmannia glutinosa (assembly GCA_016081115.2). Lineage (NCBI taxonomy): Eukaryota > Viridiplantae > Streptophyta > Magnoliopsida > Lamiales > Orobanchaceae > Rehmannia > Rehmannia glutinosa. The sequence goes on along the minus strand of JABTTQ020000919.1, from coordinate 647,704 downwards.
TCAAAAAAGATAATTTTGACAAAAAGGGGGACCAAACTGAAATTTCTTTAAAACTTGACCCAAACTCTTTGAAAAACTGATTCTCTGGACAATTTGGAGAATTTAGAAACTGACCTTATATTTTTCCGAGGTCGAGACCAAGACTAATTCGATTTCAAACCCGATGAATATTAATTTTCCAAAATGGGGGCTACTTATGATAATTTGCTTTTATCAAGGACCCCAAATAAATTATTTTTCTTACTATAGCCCTGAAGTTGATTTAATTATATTTTAATTATATGTTAATAATTTCTTAAAAATTTCCGAACCTCGACGGAATCCTTATTCGAATCTTACGCATTACGCGTGGCGGCTTCCTCGCCTTGTAACAATTTGAACTTCCAACAAGGTTGAATATACACGCATAATATACCAAGTCCACCAGATCATTCGAAGCATAGATTATCCTTCCGATAATTAGCTTCATTAAACATATTTATACCACCAACGATACTGCACACTCGCGTGAAATAAACCAAACTTATTGGTACCTTGTATTGCTCTTGTATCAATCGTTATGTTTTAATTCTACTGCCTTGTTGACATGTTGTAACTCCGTGAACATACTTGTACTTGAGTCAACTTGGTGTATCAAGCTCACTGTCGGAGTGGACTAGTTGCGCATTTGAATCGGGCAACATGACTGTAATTCCTTACCGGTCCCACCGTCCTAATCCCACAACTGCGGATGGAGTGTCCAAGGAAAGTGGGTCGTAGTAATGGGTATAATAATGATTATGACAAACTCTGGGCTTAGCTAGTCCCATTGTGGATTTATCGTTCCTAGGGAGCGATAGGGAGATACAAGGTAGAACGGAGGAATCACCATCAGATCCACACGATTCCGAAGTTACGTGATTATTTACTTGCTTTGGTTGGCGTTACATTTTGTACACAACCACTACTTGAATTCTTGAATATCGATTATTTACTTGCTTGGGTTGGCATTACATTCTATATGCAACCACTACTTGAATTGCTCGAATATCGATCGTTTACTTGCTTGGGTTGGCGTTATATTTCATACACAACCACTACTTGAATTACTTGAATATATCATTCATGGTGCTTGGACGTTCATGAACTATTTCCAACAGTTATATCCTACTGCAATATTGGAACATTATGTTGCTTGTGGATAATGTATTACGCACGCATCATATATGAATCATGCATTCTTTTATATAAATAGTTTCTTGCATCCATATAAACCACACATTCACACGAACACCCATCCACTGAGATTTGTCTCACCCCCACATTTTCAATGACCAGATGATGATTATCCACACATCGAGGATGTGGAACATGAAGAGGATCAAATGATGGAGTGAACCAAATTCGTGCCCCATTTAGCTTGTTGTTGGACTTTCTTTTATTTCAGTTATGTAATCTAAAGGCGTATGACCCTTGAACAAATGTTGGACTTTATTTGGGTTGTAACTTAAGAATTATTCTGCTGCTATATCAGATTGTTAAGATTTCTGCTGCAATGTTAGACTCTGATTTGAGATGTTTTAAAGAATGATTGACTATTTAGGTAGTAATATTGTATAAATCCTTTGTTGGTTTGATTTACTTGGCTTAATAACCGGTTTAAGTTATCGATCACGTAATGGCCCCACTAGGGGTGTGACAGTTTTAGTGGTATCATAACTCAGCTAGTAAGATGAAAACTTACTCCGAGCTGACCTAGGATAGGACCCTCTACCTATGTTGGGAACTACCGCTATTGACTAGTCTAAGCTAAGATTCCAATCCAAAGAGAAAGATAAACCCTCAATGTTAGGTTCGATAATGGATTATGAGAATCGCATCTCTAATGTTGAGACTAAGTTAAGAATTTTATGATAATTGGAGACATTGAATTAATGGTTATTTACACTTGTTCGATTTCTGATTAGTTATACTCATCATTCACTGTTATTTTTGTCCACTTATACTTGTTTTAACAAACACTAGTCATGTTTTGTCCAGGAATGGAACCGAGATCCCAAATCGGTCCATGGTGTGGAAGCTTCGCGCCGAGAGAGACCACTACGAGGAGATGGAGACATACTGGCAAAATGAGTTCAAGAAGATTAACATCCAGTTACAAATGGAACGTCAATATGCACATGACCTAGAGAGCACGTTGGCCCATCGACAAGAAGAAAAGAATGCCCTAGTTTATGAGGTCGAAGAGTAAGAAAGTACCATCTGAGCCTGAGAAGACCAAATCTGGGTGCTCCAGAAACACATTGACAACATGCGCCAGGAAACCCGATGCGCCAGTGATAGCAAGCTCAGGTGGGAGACGGAGGTCTACCTACTACGGAATAAGATCGATCGCTATGAATAGGTCATGATCTTACAGTCGATACCATCCAGAGCCTCACCAAGGTTGTACTCCAATGTGGCCAATATTTTTGATCGCTATGAATATGTCAAATCTCTAGGGCTTTTGGTAGCTCTGTTTAGCTTTCACATAGTATTTTCTGTTGGGAGTCTGCTGATGGACTTTTCTAAATTTCTTTTCAGCTGTCCTCTCAGTATACTCTATTGGCTTCTTTCCTTTTCCCTTATATCCAAGGCAGTATGATTGTGATTGTGTTTTGGTGTGGATGCTGGTGCAACATATGGTTTTTTGGGCTTTTGGATTCCCTCATTGCTTGAGGATCCTTTCTCCAAAATCACTCTGGGAGTTTGACTATGCACAAAGGAATTGAATCATATGCATGTCTTTTCTCCACACTCTTTTTGACTCATTATAAGTTCATCCAATGATTTGGATGCTTTTGTAAATGAGGCAATCACATTTTTAAGATCTTTTTCTCTCTTTTTAGTAGCATCTAACTCTGCTAAGATCTTGGCATTTTCAGCCTTCAGCTTAGCGTTCTCATCAGCTATGTGACTTAGAGTACTTAGCTACTTAGTCAGCTATGAGTTTTAGCTTTTAAGCTGGTTGTTTTCCTCATTTAAAAGTGTGTGTGAGGTGTTAATGTGCTCAAAATCTTTCATCATTTTGCCTAATGAATCATAAAGATCTGTGGGTGATGAAGTGTGTGTATCACAGTCTCTATCACTTGAATCTGAATGAGATAAGTTAGATTATATCTCGTCTTTCTGATCTTGTTCTTTGGCCATGAGGCAGATCAAAGCCTCTTCCTCAGTATCACTCGAGTAGTCAGCTTCTCTACTATTTGAGTATGTTGTTTCCTTGCACTTGGCTGGCTCAGCAGCCAATATAGCTTTCTTTTTTTCTTCTCTTCTTTCCTTAAAGACTCTTCTTTCTTCCTCGTTTCTGTATTTGTTGACTAGTGGATTAGAACAGTCAACATCAAAGTGTCCTGGTTGTCTGCAATTCCAACACAGGTTTTCAACTCTTTTAGCTCTATGATTATTAGTTCTCTGATAGTCAGCTCTTTGATGTTCAGCTCTCTTGAGTGACCTGTCCTCCCTTGCTTTGGAAGGTGTTGAATGTCTTCTTGAGGCCTCTCCCTTGTTTCTTTAGTAGTTCTTATTAAAGAACTTGTTGAATCTCTTTACCATGAGAGCAATTTCCTCCTGGTCAATAGTCTCATTTGGCTCAACTTTCTTCCCTTTACTGGCCAACTGTGCAACTGTCTTGGGTACAACTGTCTCCTTCGGCTCTTTCCTTCTCAGCTCAAACTCATAGGCTTTGAGATCTGAGTACTGATCATGATTTGATGTTTTTGAAAGGTCCATAGAATGTCTCAGGGCCATGACCTTCATTTCCCATCAGCAGCGTGCATCCAAACCCGTGTGTCCTTTGAGGAAGGGGCAATAGGAAATCGTACAATGTCCCAGACAAGATCTAAATAAGCCTCAACAAAAGAGAAAGTGAAATGCCAGGAATCGTCATAGAAATACTCAGAAATACATTGCCCGATGAGATATCTGTACTCATGTGGGATTCCAATTCTATCAGCAATGCAGTATCCCAACTAGTTTTTAATCCGAAATAAGACCTTGGAATTATTCCCAGGTATTAGCGTAACTCCGCTAAACTGTCCTCAATTCAAGGCCTAATCACAGACCAAATAGAAGAAGGTAAAATTGTTAGATAAATGTTTTTATCATGATTTTGATGATTTTGTTCAAATGAGTTTTTAAAGCAAAACAAAGTCCCTAAATGTTGTCTAAATACTTCCGATCGATTTAAAATGTTTTTACTATTTTTCGGAGTATTTCTTGGAGTTTATTTTCGATAAAAAATTGGACAACACATTTGTTTCAGGCTCGACCGGTCGCCCTATAGGGCAACCCGGACCTGAGTTGAGTTTTGAAACAAAAAATGGGACGTAAGAAAAAAAGGGGAGGGCGACCGGTGAGGGCGACCGGTCGACCCCTTGGGCGACCGGTACCTGGGAGTTGGTTTTTTGGTTCAGTCTTCTCTGTTTCGTAATTTCTTCAACTCCAACCGGTCACAGCTAAGGGCGACTCGGTCGCACCCCCCTCCGACCGGTCCCCCTGTGTAAAAATTCGCAGAATTCAATTTCAATCTTATCTCTGCGCGACCGGTCAAACCCCATGTTTATCAACAAACTATCCGTTGCGTTTTCAGACAGCTTTTCCCTATTTTGTGGGATTGATTTCTAACAGCTATATTGATCATTTTAAATGGTTTCTTTTGCAGCAAATCACTCCCCAAGGAGGAGCCAATGTCTGGAAATGAAAGCCAAGTCCTCTCCTATAAATAGAGGCTTCATTCAAGCAATAAGATACAACACTCTACACAAGCAAAGAGCAATTGAGCAAACACTTTCATATATCTTGTTGTATTAGCCTAAGCACTTTCACTTGCACTTATTTGAGGTCTAGGCTTTCAATTCTTGATTACACTTGTACTCATATTGTATCAATCATTATTGAGTTGTAATCTTGATTTTGGTCATCATTCAACACAAGACATCCTTGTGGGTATTCTTGTGGTAAGAATACACTTGGGTGATCTAGGTGATAGGTGTTTGAAGGTTGTGGTAATCTTCAAAGGTGTTGTAAGAGGGTTGTGGTAATCCTCAAGGTGGTGAAAGAGGGTTGTGGTAATCCTCAAGGTGTTGTATTAATTTGTGGTAAATTAATAAAATCTTTTTTTCTTTTTGAAATCCATCCCGGATATACTGAGGTGGTAGTAGATTAGGCCCTAGGTGGGTTGAACTACTATAAATCGATGTGTGCTATTTACTTTTCGCACTTAGCATTTCATTTTTGCTTGAGTCTCACGAAAAAGAGGGCAAAATCTGAAAAATCGGAATAATCTATTCACCCCCCCTCTAGATTATCGTAGCCACTTGGACTTACAAATGGTATCAGAGCCAAACTCTTTGGCCAGCTCGTCCCGAGTAAATAGGAAAGATCTATGGCTACAAATTATGCTCATCTCACCACCGGCGCCTCCACCAACAAGCCACCGCTATTCGACGCCAACAACTACGCATTTTGGAAAGACCATATGGAGTGCTTCCTACAAGGGTTCGGGTTCGACATTTGGAATGTGGTCATTGAAGGAGTTGATCAACCAACAAAGAAATCGGAGGATGGCACCTTGGCTCCTAAACCTTTCAAGGAGTTTGATGAAAACGGCAAAAAGGCTTTCTCTCTAAACGGTAAGGCCTTAAATATTTTGCAATGTTCTCTCACCACCACCGAGTACAATCGCATAAGAGGCATAAGGTCGGCACATGAGATTTGGGAAAAATTGGAGACAATCTATGAAGGGACTAAGAAAGTCAAGCAAGCAAGAAAGACCATGCTTGTTAAAGACTTTGAAAACTTTAACATGTATGATGGCGAAAGCATCTCCAAGATGGTGGAAAGGCTTGACAATATTGTCAATCCTCTTGTGGCCCTCGGTAAAGTCATTTCCGAAGAAGACAAAGTGACCAAGGTATTGAATGCTCTTCCCACTCATGGTTCGAAAAAGTAACGGCAATCACGGAGGCACAAAATCTTGAGACACTTAAGTTTGACGAGCTTATTGGAAATCTACTCATCTATGAAGTCTATCTCAAGGAGAGGAAAAATTCCAAACCATCCATAAATCAATCGGGTATGCAAATTATTCCTAAAGGTCTTGCTTCTTCTTCCAATAATGCATACTATGATAATGATGATGATGATGAGGAGACGGCCGCACTTGTTCGAAAGTTTGCAAAATTTGTGAACAAAAATAAAGCAAGAAAACCAAGAGATAATGCTTGCTTTAAATGCGGAAAACCCGGGCACTTCATTGCCGATTGCCCAAAGCTCGATGAAGAGGAGCAAAAGAAAAGGAAGCCTTTCACGAAAAAGAAGGCTTTAAATGCGGAGGTCAAAACGTGGGATGAACTACTCGAACATGGTCTCATGGCCATAGACGATGAAAATAATGAGGTACGCTCTAATTTTTCTACTTCCTCCATAGTTGATGACTTGCAATGTGATTTTGACGAATTGCAAATTGAGTTTCAAAATTTAATTGTTAAATATAAGAATTTGAAAAAGGAGTATAAGGAGCTTAAGGTTGAAAAAGAAAAATTATTTACATCTTATGAATCTTTAGACAAAGCTCATAGTCTTACTCTTACTAGAGTTCACTCTCTTGAAACCAAAAGGAATTGCTCACAAAAGATATTGAATGTTTGAAAAATGATATGCATCATTTCAACATAAGCACGGATAAAGTCACTAAAATTTTAGATGCACAAAGAGGTGAGCATTCCAAATTGGGACTTGGTTATAAGCCATTTCAAAGTGTTTTTAAGAAAAACAACCAAGGTCCAACTTTTGTACGTGCTAGTAATTCTAATACTCCTACATGTTTTTATTGTGGCAAAATTGGACATTATGCTAATAATTGCAAATTGAGAAATAGCTCTAGACTTGTTTGGAGACCCAAAGGTCTCAAGACTAACCCCCATGGACCCCAAAATTATAGGGTACCTAAAAGAAATTCTTTTGTAGGTAATAGGGGCTATAACAACAATGGAAGATTCAAAATGGCTCGTGGACAGCGGATGTTCACGCCATATGACCGGGAGGAGAGAACTTTTTACCAACATCAAACTCCAAGAAGAGGGTATGGTCATGTTCGGCAATGGCAAAGGAAAAATTCTTGGAAATGGAGAAATTGGTAACTCTTCTTTCTCTCTTAGTAATGTTCTTTTAGTTGAAGGGCTTAAGTTTAATTTGATAAGTGTTAGCCAACTTTGTGATTCAATCTTTGATGTTTCCTTTAATAAAGAAAAATGCCTTATACTTAAAAATGGTGAAATTATTTGTGAAGCAAATAGAAAAGGCAACCTTTACAAAATTTGTACAAGTGATTTGGTTAGTCAAAATGTTTCTTGTTTAGTCGCATTGGACATGTTGGATACAAAAATTTGAAAAATATTTACAAAAATCAGCATGTAAAAGGACTACCCAAATTGAATTTTGAAAATCTTGGCTTATGTGACACTTGTCAAAAGAACAAATTAGTTAAAAGTAGTTTTAAGCCCAAAAATGAAATTTCCACAACCAAACCCCTACAATTGCTTCACCTTGATTTGTATGGGGATATTGGTACGGCTAGTCTAAGTGGAAAACATTACACTTTTGTTATTATCGATGATTTTTCTAGATATACTTGGGCTCTTTTTCTTACCAATAAAAGCGATGCCGTTAATGAGTTTGTTAAGTTGTGTAGACTTATTGAGAATGAAAAGGAAGACACTATTAAGTCTATTCGAAGTGATCGTGGTGGAGAATTTGATGGTGAATTCCGAGCCTTTTGTGAAACCAAAGGATATGCTCATAATTTTTCGGCTCCAAGGACACCTCAACAAAATGGAGTAGCCGAAAGGAAAAATCGAACACTCCAAGAGATGAGTCGGTCAATGCTCAATGAATTTTCTCTTCCAAAATATTTTTGAGCCGAAGCCGTAAGTACCGCTTGCTATGTCATTAAACGAGTTTATATTCGTCCTAAAATGAATAAAACTCCATATGAGCTTTGGAAATGTAGAACTCCAAATATTATTTATTTCAAGATATTTGGTTGTAAGTGCTTTATTTTGAATACCAAGGATCAATTAGACAAACTTGATCCTAAGGCCGATGAAAGAATATTTATGGGGTATTCAACAAAAAGCAAAGCATATCGAGTTTACAATAAAACTAGTGGAGTTGTTGAAGAATCCATCCATGTCAAATTCAATGAAGCTTCGGGTGTTGAAAGAATTCCCAATGATGAAAGTGATGAAGAGGACATTATTGAACCCATTGTTCAACTTGATGCTCAAAATGTTCAAACTTCTACATCAAATGATCAACCGTCTACCTCAAATGGTCCTCAAGAAGATAGAAGTGATATCTCGGATCTTCCCGTTGCATTGAAATTTAAGGGAGATCACCCAAAAGATCTTATTATTGGTGATCCCCTTGACAAAGTGTTGACCCGGAGAAAATTTGCCGAGAAAGCTCTTATTTCTCAAAAGGAGCCTAAAAATGCTAAGGAGGCTATTGTGGATGAGGATTGGTTCCTAGAGATGCAAGAGGAGTTGAATCAATTTGAAAGAAATGATGTATGGGAATTGGTACCTTGTCCTCCTTCTCAAACCATAATTGGTACAAAATGGGTATTCCGGAACAAACTTGATGATCAAGGCAACATTGTTCGAAATAAGGCAAGGTTAGTAGCTCAAGGGTATTGTCAAGAAGAAGGTATTGACTATGATGAAACTTTTGCACCCGTAGCACGTTTAGAAGCTATTCGTATTTTACTTGCCTATTCTTGTTTTAAAAATTTCAAACTTTACCAAATGGATGTAAAATCCGCTTTCTTAAATGGTATTATTCAAGAAGAAGTCTATGTAAAACAACCTCCGGGGTTTGAAAATTTTTCTAGGCCTAATGATGTTTATAAACTTAAAAAGGCCTTGTATGGTTTAAAACAAGCACCCCGTGCATGGTATGATAGACTTAGCTCTTTTCTTTTGCAAAATAGTTTTATAAGAGGTAAAGTTTATACAACTCTCTTTGTTTTTGAAAAAGGGCAAGATTGTTTACTTGTGCAAATATATGTTGATGATATTATCTTTGGTGCTACTAATGATTCTTTGTGCAAGAAATTTTCTAAGTTGATGCAAGGTGAATTCGAGATGAGTATGATGGGGGAGCTTAACTTCTTTCTTGGACTTCAAATTAAGCAATGTCAAGAAGGTATTTATATTTCGCAAGCAAAGTATACAAAAGAACTTTTGAAAAAGTTCGGCATTGAAGAAGGAAGAACCGTTTCCACCCCCATGGCAACAAATGTCAAAATTGACAAAGATGAAAAAGGTAAGTCCGTGGATGAATCAAAGTATCGAGGTATGATTGGTAGTTTACTTTATTTAACCGCTAGTAGACCGGACATTCTTCATGTCGTATGCCTATGCACTCGTTTTCAAAGTAATCCCAAAGAATCTCATATGAGTGTCGTTAAAAGGATTTTTTGATATTTCAAAGGCACTATTCAATATGGTTTATTTTATCCAAAGAATGAAAATTTTTCTCTTAAAGGTTATAGTGATTCGGACTATGCGGGAAATATTGATGATCGGAAAAGTACTTCCGGATCATGTCAATTTTTAGGCAATTGCCTAGTTTCTTGGTTTTCAAAGAAGCAAAACTGTGTTTCTCTTTCAACGGCCGAAGCCGAATATATTTCCGCCGCCTTTTGTTGTACACAACTTCTTTGGATGAAACAAATCTTAGCGGATAACAAATGCTCTTTTGAAAACGTACCTATATTTTGTGATAATATATCCGCTATAAATATTGCTCAAAACCTAGTTCATCATCACCGCACTAAACATATTGAGATTCGACATCACTTTCTAAGGGATTGTGTTTCAAAACAAAAAATTGAGATATCTTTTGTACCATGTCAAGATCAATTAGCGGATATTTTCACAAAACCGCTATCTTCCGAGACTTTTGCGTCGATATGAGCTCGGTTAGGCATAATGCATATTGAATGAGCCTTACGTTTGCATTTTGCATGTTTCTAAAACTTAGGGGCGAAAAATCGGATTTTTGGTTGAAAAATCGGATTTTCTTAAAAATGACAAGACAGTGGGCTAAACAGGTTGAGGGCAACCGGTCGCCCTCAACGTCGACCGGTCGCCCTAAGCCATAATTTGGATTTAAACCGTTTTGTCTTCTGCATTCGCCATTTTAACATATTTTTGCCATTTTTCGTCCCCTTTGCCAAATTCACACATATTTCACTCAAAATTGATTTTCATGCATTCCATTCACAACCTGGACATTATATAGCTCGATTATCATCCTCATCGCTCATCTTTACCGAACAAATGGTAAGAATTCTACTTCCTCTACTCAATTGGGTTGAACCCTTGAGTTTTTTGGCTTACTTGTAAATTGTTTGATGTAATTGTCGTATGATCATGATTAGCTTGGTTGTTATGTTGTAATATATGATGTTTGACTTGAATTGGTGTTGAAAATTTTTGGCTTGAATCATTTACAAGGGTTATATACAACTTCTTTTAATTTTCATGCCAACTAAGTGTTCGATGAAATGTCGCAATGAAAATTTCAACTTCTACATGATTCTCTTGCTTCCAAAAGTCTCCAATATTTATTGAGATCATGTTTTGGCAAATAAAATGAGCGTATGAACTCTTCATGATACATGTCTCCCATTTTCCTTGGATTTTTTAAGCTTAAATTGCTCAACGGTTGATAAACCGTCCCTTTGGCGCACTTTGATATAATTGTATGATGTTTTTATCATCCTAACATTCTTTTTGATGATTCCAAAGGGGGAGAAAGAGGAAATTGGCTCGTTAAGCCAAAAGAAGCTAATAAAAGCTTGCAATAAAAAGCTATGGCTTCCTAAAGCCAAGAATACCTAGTCCATGGCTTATATAATGGACTCAATTGTAAAAGATTATAAGTATTGTGGCGGGGGGAGCTTCTTTGCCTATGATGTTTATAGTCATCTTTTATAAGCTTGTTATAGCTTGTGCTTCTAGCTTATGCAATATCTCTTGTTTATATGCTCATAGATAGGGGGAGCTTTGTTTGAAATATTTTCAACGGATAGTTCACTCGAAAAACCGGAAAATTTATTTGTTTTCAAAATCGTCCTCGAGTAAATTGTTTTGGTTTGTAATCATCAAAAAGGGGGAGTTTGTTAGATAAATGTTTTTATCATGATTTTGATGATTTTGTTCAATTGAGTTTTTAAACCAAAACAAAGTCCCTAAATGTTGTCTAAATACTTCCGATCGATTTAAAATATTTTTACTATTTTTCGGAGTATTTCTTGGAGTTTATTTTCGATAAAAAATTGGACAACACATTTGTTTCAGGCTCGACCGGTCGCCCTATAGGGCAACCCGTACCTGAGTTGAGTTTTGAAACAGAAAATGGGACGTAAGAAAAAAAGGGGAGGGCGACCGGTGAGGGCGACCGGTCGACCCCCTGGGCGACCGGTACCTAGGAGTTGGTTTTTTGGTTCAGTCTTCTCTGTTTCGTAATTTCTTCAACTCCAACCGGTCACAGCTAAGGGCGACCGATCGCACCCCCCTCCGACCGGTCCCCCTGTGTAAAAATTCGCAGAATTCAATGTCAATCTTATCTCTGCGCAACCGGTCGAACCCCATGTTTATCAGCAAACTATCTGCGTGCGTTTTTCGATGACAACTTTTCCTATTTTGTGGGATTGATTTCTAACAGCTATATTGATCATTTTAAATGGTTTATTTTGCAGCAAATCACTCCCCAAGGAGGAGCCAATGTCTGGAAATGAAAGCCAAGTCCTCTCCTATAAATAGAGGCTTCATTCAAGCAACAAGATACAACACTCTACACAAGCAAAGAGCAATTGAGCAAACACTTTCATATATCTTGTTGTATTAGCCTAAGCACTTTCACTTGCACTTATTTGAGGTCTAGGCTTTCAATTCTTGATTACACTTGTACTCATATTGTATCAATCATTATTGAGTTGTAATCTTGATTTTGGTCATCATTCAACACAAGACATCCTTGTGGGTATTCTTGTGGTAAGAATACACTTGGGTGATCTAGGTGATAGGTGTTTGAAGGTTGTGGTAATCTTCAAAGGTGTTGTAAGAGGGTTGTGGTAATCCTCAAGGTGGTGAAAGAGGGTTGTGGTAATCCTCAAGGTGTTGTATTAATTTGTGGTAAATTAATAAAATCTTTTTTTCTTTTTGAAATCCATCCCGGATATACTGGGGTGGTAGTAGATTAGGCCCTAGGTGGTTTGAACTACTATAAATCGACGTGTGCTATTTACTTTTCGCACTTAGCATTTCATTTTTGCTTGAGTCTCACGAAAAAGAGGGCAAAATCTGAAAAATCGGGATAATCTATTCATCCCCCTCTAGATTATCGTAGCCACTTGGACTTACAAAAACATGCGCCAAATAGAGCCGTCCGAGAGCAAATACGTTTTCGGAGTATCTAAAAAACCACTGAATCTGACGTCATAACTTTCCATCCAAGTTTTGTCAGGAAAGCACTATTTGCCACAATAATCGAATGAACCCCAAGAACGCCTTCTGTCCGAGGCATACAACAGCGAGTCCAATTGACCGTCACTGAACCCTTAGAATTGACATCACCAGTCCAAATAAAATTATGCATGGCCTTCTCCATTTATTTAAGCAATGATCTCGGCCACTTGTAAATCATCATAGTATGTACGAAGGAACTAGTAATCACATAATTAACCAAGCAAACTCTCCCAGCAAGAGAGAGAGTCGCCCCCTTCCATCTTCTAAGCTTTAGAATAATCTTATCAAAAATCTGCTGCAAAACGACGGGCTTTGGAGCACCTTTTTTTATAGTTAAATTGCGAAATATATTAATAAATGAAAAGGAGTGATGTTGTTTACAAACCAAACAAATAGTTATAACAACCATAAAAGCATTGCTTATAGTTCAATCAAGTGAAAGGAAACCCTAATGCTCTCTTCTCTCTCTTCTCTTCAATCCGACTGCCCCACTCAACGTCACCGGTAACTTTTCCGATCGACTTCCTTCATGGCTTCATCGGAGTTATTTTATGGTTTAACTTCCAACTACTTGTCTCACCATGCACGATCTCAGCTTTCTAGCTCCATCAAGTTCAGCACATGCCGCACGTCCTATCATTCAATGCGTTGCACAGCCCGTCGTTGGGGAAGTCGCCTACGCCTGCTGCATGTCCCTTCGCGCAAGACGTCGAACATCCCAGTGATGGGAAGTTGCCTGCGTTTCCACCGTTTTCCTTCTACGGGCTGCCGTGGAATTTTACGCCATCCAAAAATCCACCAGGCCCACCCATGATGATACAGACATCTATAGGTTTGGAACCACAAGAGGCTTACCTCCCCTCGCCGGCGACATCTGTTGTGCCCATGCATGTAGACGACATTAAGGGGGTCGCACCCCCTACCTCCTTGCCACCAGCAGCTATTGGGGGGCTTTCCCTTACCCCCATGGCTGCCACTAACCATGGAGGGGTCGACCCCTCTATGGGATCTTATGAGGGGCCGACGGCTGCTCTCTCTTCTAAGGCCGCCACCTCCCAGGGGGTGATGACCCCTGGGCCACAGTCTGCCATCCTCAGTGCAATCCTCCTGCATACCCTCCCTCGAATGCTACTCAACTGGCTGGAAACTCCTCCACCATGGTCTCCCCCCCATGCATCGAACCCTCGACTTTTGGCTCATAACGCTAACGCTCAAATTAATTTGAGTAACTCTTTCGCGAAAGTTGTTTCAGGTAATATCCATCCATTGGATTCTTCTTTCCCCTAGGCCCCAGGTAATACTTCCTCATTTTCTCATATGGTTTTTGGTAAGATGCAATCTATCCCTAAACCAGTTAGGAAAGGGGATTATTATTCTGTTACTATTGATGAAAACGTTTACCAGCAACGTCTTGCCGAGTTTTCTTACTCTTTGATTGAGCGGGTTATTTTGGGGAAAGGTAACAAGCCATGGCCTACTATGCTTCTGCATAAAAGGCTATCCGAGCTATGGGGCATTAAAAATGACTAGAAACTAATTCCCTTGGGCAAGGGATATTTTTGTGTTAAATTTTTTAATGGTAGGATCGAGCTCGGGCTCAACTACGTATCAAGTGGGAGCTTAATCCGGGAACTATTCAGCTTTCTCCTTGGGTCCCGGATTTTAATCCTTACAAGGTGCACACTTTTGTAGCTAGTGTTTGGGTTCGCATCTTTGATCTCAACATGGAATACTGGGTTCCAAACACAATCCTAGGGATCGTCGGTGCAATTGGTAATCCGATACAAATTGATCAGCGATCGCTTGATGGATCTCTGGGGCATTTTATTCATGTGCTGGTTGATATTGATCTCGCAAAGCCATTGGAGGATCACATTATGGTGGAACGGGTCGGCCAGTGTTCATTTGTGTTGGTAAGCTATGAGAAACTCCCTGTATTTTGTTCTAAGTGTAATGTTATGGGACATTTGATGGCTTCATGCCATCTTACTTCTACAGGAACCTCGGCTATGGAAAAGCGCACCAGTCCTTACCATGGACATTCTAGGGCTCCAGAGGGACGTACAAATTCAGTTCAAATGGGGCATTCAAGAGTTTGAAAAGTTTATCGTCATGTGCAGCAGGACAAGGGCAAGGTTTTTGATGACTCGATGGTAAATATGGGTTCAACTATGCGGTCGGGATCCCCTTCATGTGCAATAGTCACTTGCCCTACTGACATACACCTTGGTAATGCATTTGAAGCTTCAGATGACGCCCCAGAGCAGCAGTCCATGGACTCCCCTCCAGATTTACCCACTAGATATCCGGTTCCCAAGGCTCCATCCTCCACCACCGGCTCCTTCTCTAGAAATCTACCTCTTACAATCCAACACCCGTTGGAGAAGCCTATCTGAGCTCTTAGTCGCGCCTTTTGGGACAGCTCCCTGGATTCGGCCAAATCTAGATTGCTTCAGAGTGTTGCTCAGGGCCCATATCCGGCTATTCATGATCTCACTATTGAGTCGGATCACCCAACGCCCAATGAGTTTGATTTTGCGGCTTCAAAATGATGGGCGGATTATGCAAATGAGGTTGCTAACACTAAATCATCAGATTCTGTGACACACCACACTCTTGTTTTTACCGTGCGTTCAACACGGGCGACTCCACCCCCTCCGTCTCAATGAATTGCATCTTCTGGAATATTTGGGGGATTGGGAACATTGTTTCTCGTATTGTATTTAAGGATTTATGTCAGAAGCATAAACCTTCTATTTTGGCTATCTGTGAGCCTAAGGTGGACATCTCTTCGATTTTGGATTCCTACTGGAGTAGTCTAGGATTGAATTTCGTGACTCAGAATTTTCGAGCTAACGGTCGGGCTGATATTTGGGTATTCTGTGATTCAGGCATCTCTGTTTTGCAACAGGTTTGATCTTCTTCTCTGTGTATTGTTCTGCGGGTTCAATTGAGTTATATGATTTTTCATATTGGTTTTGCTCATGGTTTATGTGATCATATTGCTCGGCGCACACTTTGGTTGGATTTGAGGAATTTGGGTCTTGATGATCTATTGCTTATTGGGGATTTTAATGTCGTTTTGGGTCATCATGAGGGTAGATAATGGGTAAACGGATTTATACGCCGGGTACTTCAAAGACATCTAGCATTCGGAACCCCGTATTTTGCTATGTATAAAGAACTTTAGCGGAAACGGTGTTTGCAATGGAGGATAGCAAAAGGACCTTAAGAATAGACGAGTTGTTCATTATTTGGTGTATGGCGTCGGGGACAGAGGTTGTGCCAAATTTTGGGGCTATGATAGCCCGACATTTGACTGAGTGAGAAAATAAGAAAGGGGAGGAATTTGTATTGGTAGGCTTATTACTCCTATAGCCGAACACTTTAATGTTAGCTTTGAGGGGTACGCGAGCCCAATGGGGAAAAACTAATTGATATGACTATTTTGTCTGCTATGAAAATGATTCAATTTGATGTGCGTAATTACTGGTTCAATCATGCGGATAGAACTAGGGTTAGGCTCCCAGACCTAGAGGCTACTTCTATAAGAAATATGGGTAATTGGTTAATGAGAGGTGATCAGGGGACTGCTACTCAGGATGAGCAAGATGAGCCTATGCAGGAAAGGGATATGCCAGAATCATCTAGACAAGGGGGTAACCAGCCATGGAGCATGAGTGACAGGCTTGAAAGGGTGGAAGCCGATGTGGGCAAGTTAGTAGATGATACTTATCAGTTGTCGACCACAGTTGATGAGTACCATAGTGAATACTTACAAAGGTTTGATGCTATCACCCAGCAGCAGCACTACATGTATGAGATGATGTCTTGCATGGATCAGTGGCACATCTCACAGGGCCACTACCCTCCACCTCCACCACTATAGTGATCCCGTAAGTACTTTTTATGCATTCTTCTTTTCTTTTGATAATTTTCTCATATGTTCGGGATGAAGCATATTTTAAGGTTGGGGGGTTGTCAAGAATGCGTAAATTAGTACTGTTGCATTTTTGCATTACATTTAGGATTGCATGTAGAGCATAAAATTTGCAAAAAAAAATTCAAATTTTTTATTTTTATTTGATTTTGTTATTTATTTTTGCATGTTTATTGCTCTAGCACGTTTGATTGCTTTTGTGTGTGATTTTGGATCAAGATTTCGAAAAAGTACAAAGCTTCCGTATGATTTTTACTATGAGCATTTGATTTTATGAGATGACATATTTTTGTGAATAATGCGATGAATGGTTGAGGATGTGTCTTTTATTTGTTTGGCATTAGTTAAGAAAATTTGGTATTTGAGCATGATGTGAAAAATAAGCCTGTGAGCTTTTGTGCCTTTAACTTCTTTCATCTTATACAGACTTATTTTTTCTTGAGTGTGTCATTCAAGATTGTTAGAACTCTAGAACTTGCTCTGGTATCTTCATTGAAGTCATGTGTGTGTGCAATTTTTGAAAATAATTTAAGGCCATCTTTGTTTTAGCCTACTAAGTCTAAAAAGCCTACATATGAACTCATGATTCCCTAGTTAGCCATTTTGAGCCTTAACTTTTTATTGTTAGCCACATTTTGATCTTTATAAATTGAGAAAAACAAAAATTATCCAAAAAAAAGGATGATTTTTTTACCCCTAAAAATTACTTGAGCTTATAGAAGATGAATAGTTTGGGGGAGATGTGGTGATATATTAAGAGAGAAAGTTGGAAAAGAAAGAGGAATTGAGAGCTTAAGGCTAAAGAAAAAAAGCGAAAAGGCCTAAGAATGAAAATAGGAGAAAAAGGGTGGAGTTGAGTTGAAAAGAAAAAATATCTTGAAAGAATGATTTTTAGATGAAATTGGGTTGATGAATTGCAAGTCTGTGTGCTTAAATTCTATTTGCTCAAGTCACGTCACTTAATCCAAATTTCTTACCCTTATCAAAGAGCCTACATTACAAGCAAATGAAAGTCCTTTTTGATTCTTAAGTTGTGCACACTAAAGTGGTAGAGATGTTAGACGATTTGCAAGCTTATGGTAGTTCTACATTCACCGAATTGATTTTGAGCGCAAACACTTACGATACAGTTTGAGAGAAGAGTGATACCCTACTACTACTACTTGTGAGTCACGATGTCAAGTACCCGAGAGAGTATTAATTATGCCTAACTTGTGATTGATGACTTCTTGATAATGAATTGTATGGTTTACTTGAATATGAAGTCAAATGAGATTAAATGTTTATAGTGTTTTTGTGTGTTCTTTTTATCCCTTTATATTATTTTTCTTAATTTGGTCGAGGACGAGCAATGGTTGAAGTTTGGGGGATTTTGATACGTGTAAAATATACGTGCATTTAAGGGCTTATTTTGATATATAATTGATGCATTTGCATGTATATTTAATGTGTTTTACTTGGTTTCCTTTGTTGGGCGTGATACTGCGTACTCTTGTGAATTTTGCAGAAAATGGAGCCAAATTGGAAAAAAGGTGATAGCATGTTTCAAAGGATATGTCAAAATCCAAGGTACGGGCAAAGATGTGAAGGAAAAAAGCATGGACGGTCGAACAAAAGGAAATTTCCTAAGATCAAAGTCTTTGCACAAAAATATAAGTCTTTACATCAGAAAATACACTACAATATATAGGATTACAAAGATCAAAGGTCTTCTAAGAGAGGAGGGCTAGGTTACAAAGAACACCACAAGGCCTTTCACATCTACAGAAGCACAAGAGTTTCGAAAGCTTGGAAGGAGGATCCATCCTCACAAGAAGGGGTTTTCTTTCTTAGTTTAGAGCTCTTGTATGTACTTAAACGATGTCACAATGTTGATTTCAAGTTTGTCTATGCATTTGTTATCAATGTTTGGCTAATCTTTCGGATCTTAGGACATAATCAAAACTGTGGATTCATATTAAATATTGATTGATTGTTTTCTTAATTGATTCATTTGTTCTATTTTATGAATTCAAGTGCTTATTCTTAATTTCTTGTTATCTGACCAATAATTAGCATGTCATATTTGTTTGTGCGAAATTTGGGAGAGGAGTTCTAACAAAGACGGAAATCGAATTCAGACATAAACGGGTGTAACAAGCGGGAGACCTACAACTGTTTGTGGGGATTCATTCAATTCATAGATCTTTTGGGAGTAAATAATAATTGTAACATATAGGGAGATCTATAATGTTATTAATCTATTGTTTATGCACTGCCCGGGATGGGGAATAAACTAACTTAGGAATTGAACCCATAGAAACGCATGAATTAGTTTTGTTAAACATTAATTGGATTTAATCTTGAAGAAGCATGTTGAGACTATGTGCCTAGTGTTGTTTTCGTATTTGTTGAAAATACTTGTGGGGTTCGAATTTATTTGCTTTATATTCAATTTTCGATTATTTCTTAAAACTCTTGATATTCGATCGCTTTAATAAAATTTAAGTATGATGTTATTATAACCTAAGTGTTTCGTAATCAATCCCTGAGGAATATGACCTTGCTTGCCATTATCCTATAAACTACTCTGTACACACTTGCAGTATAGAGATCCAAATATTTTGGGCGAACAGCCACCGGTCCAGGGATCTTGTGACATTGCTCCAAAATATTACAAAAATAATAGGGATATTTGGAAAAATGCCACTTTTTAATAAAATTTTTGGAAAAATGCCACTCAACCTAAATCCTTTAAATTATACCCCCCTCACCCCTGTGAAATGTCCAAGATACCCTTTTACTCAAATTTTTTAATTTTTTTCACAAAGTGCTATTCTTCCTCCTAAAAGTGAAACCCAGTTGATCATTGTTCATTTCTCAAGGCCATTCATGACCGATTCTCCCATCTCCTCTGAAATTTAGCATTTTCCGGCGAGGGTGGATGACATTGTTCCCGTATCCGGCGTTTTTTACGGCAGCGTTCGATCAGAGGTTTAATTGGACGGAAAGCATCGGCTTTTTGTGGATTTTTGTATTCTAATAATGGCAGACCATCGTCATGTTGGATCAAATAATATTAACCTCTTCAGCAGCCGCAGTCATACAATATTTACGTTGGTAAGTTCATTGTCCTTGGTGTTATTTATACTGTCAGTTATAATTTTTGCAATTATGTTCCTTTGTTCATTTGTGTGCGCTTTCTCCATTTGTGTCCTTTAGTGCATTTATGTCTTCCCTCCATTGTCCATGGGAGTTGGATTCAACTAATCGTCGTTGGTATTTTAGTGGGAAGAAAACAAAGCATGTGGTTATCCCTTCCGATGTCACATTCTCTCAATTATTAGAAAAGACATCTTTCCAATTTGGTTGTTAGGGCCCAATCACATAATGTAACATGTTGTTGCTAAAAAAAAAGCCACCACACAGTGACAGTATCACATACAAGCAAACTAGATAGGTAAATGTATAGATAATATATTTTTGTTTGAATATTTAGCAAAAAGGGACTGGAAAAAGACTGGGAAATTGTAGTTTCCTATGCAGATTATAAAGCTTACAAAGAAAAAAAGTTGCAGTCATCATACTATATTATTACCAAAATGAAATAATGTATACTTTTTTTTTTTTTTTACTGTTTGGAGTGGCCTTTTTTTCCTTTTAATGAATGAAAATGGTTGCATTAGCCTGCATTTATATCCCAGTCTTTGGTGAAGAATATGACCTCTTTTGGTTTGCCTTTCAAAAGAATCTTCTCAATTTTACCCTATTCTTTTTTTTTCAAAACGATAGTCATTTCATTAAAACGAACCTCAACAAATGGGGAAAGGATCAAACCAATTCAAATCAACATTACTATCTACGGCTAAACGAGCTAATCTATTACAAACTGAATAACTCTTCAAATCAAGGATATCAAACACACAATACTCAAACAAGTACCATAATAAGTAGATGTCTTCGGCTATTTTCTAAAATCATGCTATTTTATCCAATTTTTTCTTCTATAAGTTTTAAAAAATTTAGAAAACCAATACATAGTAATTACACTCAAATCATGTGATTAAATTGTAGATTTTGGTCGATTTGGCAGAAATTATTATGTACAACAGTTGGTGAGTCTGTTGTCTGCTATGTAGTCGATTTGCTGGTTGGTGTGTGGTTGGTGTGCGGTCGGTACTTACAGTCGTTGTGTGGTTGCAGTCGGTTGTGTGGTCGATTGTGTGGTCGTTCGCTTTGTAAGTTTCTAATTTCAGTCTGTTACTTTATTATTTCAGGTTCTGGTTCGTGCTCAAAGTTGGAGCAAAATGAGTTGTTTTATAGATTGAAGAAAAGTGGAATGGATGAAAGAGCATTTAATGTTTGGCAGGAAATTAAATCACAAAAGTTGATTTTACTTTCATCATAGATTACTGTAATAATTTGTTGTAATATGAACAATGCAACTAATTATTAGGCTCTTAATATTTGACTGAATAATCAATAATGGTGATGAAATTGGTGATAAATTATCACATTCAAAAACATAAAAAAAGGCCAACTTTAGAATCACCATGCCCTTCACATTCAAAATAGCCTCTTTATTGTTTATATGAAATACAATTTTTTTCCTTCGAAAGCCCAGAATCTTGTCGGAAAAGTAGGTGCAATACAAGTTGTCCCTGGAACTTGATGCTTATCTGTCTCAAGGAACTGCCCAAAGCAAGATGTCTTGAATTTTTAAATATTTCTCCCTTCAACCGATCACTAATAACTTCCATTGCCTTGAAAAGAAACCTACAGGATAGCTTACCTTTAAAATGATCATTTTCATCTGGAACTAGAGCCATATTATCTCTGTTTCAAACAAAAACAACAAAGTGTAAGGTCAAAATAACATTCGAATTGGGGTTGGAAGATAGTCGGTATTACAACTACATTACATAAGGGTTGGCTTCATGGTTGTACACAGTCGAGAACACGGTCGGAATTGCATTAAGTACATACATACCATCGGAAAATAAAGGAACATAACAAACAGAGGTCAAAAAATGCAAACAACATCCAAAAACAACAAAATCCTACTGAAAACATCACAAATAAACTTCAAAATAATATTATCCTGTTTTTAGAGAATATCAAAATGACCCAAATAAATTTAAATTACTTAACATTATTTTTGGGCAAAAATGCAAAGATATTTGACCAAAACCCATTAACCCTAAACCCATAAAAGTCCAAAAGCTGACCAAAAACGAAATTGAATGCAACAACCACCAAAGATGAAAACTTGAAGCATAATACAACACATTTTCTAAAGAAAACAAATTACAAAAAAAAAATATAGAAATGAAAGAAAAAAAAAACCTAGAAAACCCTATATTTAAAGAACAATATAGCCAAAATCGAACTTACCAGAGAGAATATAGGGTCGCCGCCGTCTAGTAGTCGAGATTCGCCAGAAAAAAGTCAAGATGGGAATGAGAGAGAGAGACCCAGGGAGCTTCATATGTGGGAGGGAGATAACTGTTAACTTTTTTTTTCTTCCTCAGACATGTGAGAATGGGAGAGAGTGATTTGGGTCTTTTTCTTTCTAGAGGGTTACCTTGGACATTTTACAAGGGTGATGGGGGTATAATTTAAAGGATTTAGGTTAGGTGGTATTTTTCCAAAAATTTTGTAAAAAAGTGGCATTTTTGCAAATTTCCCAAAATAATACCGGTGCATGAAATCATAATAAAACCCGGGTTGGGTTGGGCCTGTCTAACCAAAAAGACCCGTTACCCAAGTTTTTGTCCAACATTAAACATATAACTGCACAGATTTCAATGAATTCTTTTTGTTTTTTCCTCAAAAATTTTAAACCGCCACAAATTATTCGTTGTTTATTCATTTTGTATATATAATATATTAAATTAATATTCTTATCGAGATCTACAATTTGACACCAATTTTGCATTCAAATAAAAACAAAGGTACAGATTTGAACTTTAAATAAAAATAAATAAATCTCATGCATCAACAAACGCAAAACATCAAACCGGCGAGAACAAGCCCTCACAGCTCTGATAGCACTGTTAGAAAATATGGGCTCAAACATAAATAACATATTTGCATATATAAAGTCGATCTAATATAACTATTTGCAGTAGAATTGTTGATGGTTAGAATTAAACTCGTCTACAAGCCTCCTTTTGATTGGACCACGAACAACGAATGAACCCCATATATTGGTTGAACCATGAACAACATCATGAATCGTCTTTCTCGTTAGTGTAAATAACTACTAGAGTTATTACTTTGAGAGAACTTTGGTGATGGTCCAAGAAAAAAACCGTAGAGAGAAACTTTATTAGAGAGATTAATTTCTTTTTGTGTGGAAGACATATTTTTCTTAGACTGATATTGTAGGAAGAAATATCAGTATATATCTCAATCCAATATCTCAGCTAGAGTCCTGATTGGAGAGGTTCGGAGATAAACATTATCTAAATATGACTCTCTATTATCTCAAATATGGATACAATCTAATTGCACCCAATATGTAGGGATAATATATATTTCAATCTGTTATCTGAGTTAGAGTCCTGATGTGAGAGGTTTCTATATAAACCTCATCTAAATATGAGTTCCTATAATCTCATATATGGATGCAATCTAATTGCATCCAATACTTTTCATATGGCTAACAAAGATGTGTTTAAAAAAATGTCTAGAAAATATGTTGACTTGAGTCAAATGGCTAATAAACTTGGGGACTCGGAATTTTTTGTAATTAGCTCAAACATCATGGCATTGTAATTATTCCAAAATGAAAATTGTGAGTCGAGAGATGAATAATGTATTCAGTCGGTTTTTTTTAGCCATTCCATCAACCAAGATGCTTTTTAGTCATCTTTTTCAAACACATCTTTTTTAGCCATTTTGGGATGTGAAAAAACCCAATTTGCCTTTGAGTCAATTTAACTGCACAAAAACACACATCCTTGTGACTTGGCATCGAGTTACAGTAACTCGACATCCAGTTCTCTCACTTATTATAACTCAGTTATTTTGTTTTTTCTCCAAAAAAATTTGAATTCATATAAATTTTTCGTTTTAAATCCGTTTTGTATGTATAATGTATCAAATTAATCTTCTTTTCGATATCAATAATTCAACACCCATATTTTTGCATATTTAAAAACGAAAAATACAGGTTCGATTTTTTAAGAAAGTTTGAAAGAAAGAGTAAGAGGATACATAGAGATAAGTGAAAGAGATAGAAATAATCCAAATATCAAACAAATATGCTAGAAGGGTATGAATGTCATTTTACACCCCAAAATGGCTAAAAAAATGTGTCTACAAAAGATGGCTATTTTTCATCTTTACATTTTGTAAATGGCTATTTTGTACCATTTACACTAATGTATTTCTATAGAAACTACCAATCGTCGTGAGTTGCATGTGAATGGTTCACACTTCAGAGTCGGAATTAAAAACAAAGGGAAAATCACGGGTCTCAATTCCATTAATATTCCTTTGTCTTGTTTCTTCCAACGTGCCAAAATCCACTAACTGCAAAAATACTCCCTCTTTAAAGTGTTATTGTCTGCTTCTCTCCTTTGGAAAAAAATCCACTCCCTCAATCTTCACTGACAAGAACGTGAAGCAGGAAAACTGAAGACAATCACGAGACTCCAATCACTGACTTTTCCATCCAAAAACACTAGAATATTACGCGAGGGGAAATAGAAACACTTGGGCCAGTCCAAATATTTCAGCCCAGATAAATAAGGGGAAGCTGAAAAGAAGTTGCTATCAGTATTAATCGGTACTTAGGAATGGATAAGAGAATGGTGGACTCCTCCAAATCTTTGGTTGATAATGCAGCACAATTTGACAAATCTCTAAAAGTGAGTTATGTTTTTTACATGTTATTCATGCACGTGTCTTTCTAATTATTTAATGCTGTTCTCTTCTTTGATATGTGGTAAAATTTGAGTCATTTGGCTGCAAATGTTTTGAAGGAACTGAGGGACTTCAGTTGTCAGCTATACCATGCTGCTGATTTTTGTAAAACAGCTTTCATGAATTCCCAAGACAAGACACTGTAAGTCTTGTTGTTCTCAACTATTCAATTTGTTGTCATTTGGCTATGTTGCAAGCTTGTTCAGTTTCACTACAAATTCTGCAATGATAAGGTTCTTAAACTATTTATCATCATGTCTCAGATTTTCCTTTTATCCTGCCTGGAATATACATAACATTTATTTGTGCATACAATACACTTACATTCACTTCAAACATTAGTCCGTAAAAGCTCTTGCTAGTGTGAACAATGCATTTGGTTGCTACTTTGATACTTGATTTTCGACTTATTGCTCTGTAATTTGAGACAAAGAGGTGTAGCTTTTTGGTATTATTCAGCAACAGCTATTGTAAATCTGTTGGATATATATGAAAATTTTCTTTTATGCAGCATTGTTGAAACTACAAAGGAGTACATATACCAAGCAGTAGTTACAGTCGTCGATCATCTGGGAAGCATCTCAGCTAATCTTGAATATTGCATGTATAAGAGCAATTTTGTTCCTGAGACAGAACATAAAATTGACAGCCTGAGACAGGTTAAGGACCCACTCATCCTCAGAAAAGGAAAACTGAAAAAAAGAGAAAAAAAACTTCCAACGATTTCTATGTTTGTTTGATAAACCTGATTAAATGGATTTTGTGTGGTTTGAACAGAGAATTGGGACATGCCAGCAATACTCTCAGAAACTTGCCCTCCCAAGATTTCACTTGACTGCTGAGTTTTCAAGATACCACTGTCGCTATATATCGCTGCGTAATAATTTTTGTCTTCAAGTTTTTTTCACTACTCAAAATAGATTTGTTATTCATGTTTTACTATACACTTCTTTTCTGATGCCTTCTTTTGTCCATCAGCTTTAAAAGATTCAGCATTGATGACTGCTGTATCCAGGTTATGAGATTCATCATTTTTGTGGTCAAATGTGATGTCTATGTAAATAAATTTGGAGTATAGAGATTGTAACTTTTACCATACTAACACTGATACAGGGATTCTGAAAGTTGCATTGATGCTAAGGGTGGAGAGGAAAATCAAGCTGAGACAAACACTTACAATTGCAAGCAATCTCTGGTTGAGAGTTCAAACAGTGACATGGAGAAAAAGAATGGATTTTCACCTCCAGTTAACACAACCAGATACTACAAAAAATGTATGAAAACTATCAAATTTTGACAAACTAAAAAATGTTTAGCATAAAAAAAGGTGTTTCTCTGATCATTCTATCCCTTTTATTCACAGTGCTACCAGTGCATGATGGCCTATCAATATTATCAAAAGCTGAGCACTCAACTTTCCAGTTTCAGGTGGGATTCCTTTGTTTTTCAATTGAGAAGAATGCACCGTGTAATAAAAATGAAGACATGCATTAAATTTTCAATATATTTTTGGCAACTGCAGGAGGCTCAAAAGCCAAAACTCAGCACGATAAAATGGAAAGTGATGCAGAACAAGGACATATCATCACTTATTAGGCGTGGTAAACGGATTCTTGCATAAACATTTGAAGAATGTCAAGTTAGTTTGAGGTGGTAGAGTTTCATCTTCAACGTGATGCTGAGAGCTTTACTTAGACTGCAACTGAGAGTAATTGAGCTGTGAAAAAAATATACTGATGCTTTCCAAGTTCACCTTGCAATGCCACAGTGTATAACATCAAAATTATTGTGGAGGAGGCATGGATTAGTTTCTTGTTTAATTTCAATGGTGAATGAAAGATTGACCGTTTTCACATGCATTTCCAAGTTAAAACTAGACCTTCTGGATCCTTTTGATGTACTAATGAATGTCACATGAACAATAATGACGTCATCTTTTATATATGT
Source organism: Rehmannia glutinosa (assembly GCA_016081115.2). Lineage (NCBI taxonomy): Eukaryota > Viridiplantae > Streptophyta > Magnoliopsida > Lamiales > Orobanchaceae > Rehmannia > Rehmannia glutinosa. The sequence continues at coordinate 621,349 of JABTTQ020000919.1, read as the reverse complement.
GATATTCACCGAGTGAATTGAAAACACATTAAAGAATAGAATACGTATGGAAACTAGACAGTGAATGCGATAATTTTAGAGCAAAGTTTATGCCCAAATAATACTACTTTATTCAAGTAGATTTCATATGTTCAGAATTCTTATGGTATACCCATAAGTTCCTTGCCCTGTTTTCATGGGTTCACACACGTCTAAGACTAGGTGATGGATTTCATAGAATGATCATTCAATACTAATAAACTTAGGATTATAATAGTATATAAAAAATTGGATGAAAACATATACAGATGTATAAAGGTATATAAATTTATATATAAATGTTGATATATGTTTGTATATATGAAGTTAACTAAAAGTCGGAATCTAATGATCACTGAAGGCATTCAAAATCTAACCGTAAATTTTACATCTCGAGCAATATTTCGTTTCAGCCAATTCTACGAAATATTAAACCATCCAAAGAGTAATAATATAGACTAGGAAACCATAAATCACATGCCACCTGCGTGCTCAGTCAATGTGGGATGAATCCCTTCCCAACATAAGTCCCCAATGTGAGTTACATTTATGTTATGGGGGTAGTTTTGTATTTTCCCTTTCTTAGTTGATAGCTAGGGTTTTATCTATATATTAGTAACCTCCCTCCCCATTTGTGTTGTATTGTTTTTCATTATATTTGTTGTATTTCTCAAGAGTTCTATCAATTCATCTTCTTCATTTTTCTATCATATTATGTGTACCAATTAATCTAACATGGTATCAAGAGCAAGGTTTTAAAAGCATCATCGACTTCGCGGATCCAACTGTTATCAAGAGCAAGGTTTTTTTTCCGATGGGTGTACCAGTGTCAGTTCGCGGATCCGGTGGGTATATCGCGATTACACAGTGAGTATGTTGCAGCTTTGTGTTATTTTCATTCGATTTTCGATCTGTTAGCACTTGTTGGGTTTGCTATCTTTTTGGCCTCAAGAATCAGATTATTTGCAATAGTTTTGTTGGTAGAGTTGGCTTGATTTGTTGGATATTTGCATCGATCTATCTAGTTGTTTGGTTGGTATTTCTGTTTGATTTTCTATCATTATTCATTATGGTTGGTGAAAGAGATGATTCATTGCAATCGATTAGTGTACGCTTGAATGGAAAGAATTATTCATATTGGAATTATGTCATGAGAAATTTTTTGAGAGGAAAAAAATTGTGGAGTTATATTTCTGGAACACAAAAGCAACCTGTTGAGAAAGATAATACTAAATATGTTGAGGAATTTGAGGTTTGGGAAGTGAACAATTCAAAATTATCACTTGGGTTAACAATTCTGTGGAGAAATCTATTGGTATGCAATTGGCTAAATATGATACTGCTAAAGAAGTTTGGGAACATTTGGAACGGTTGTATACTCAATCGAATTTTGCTAAACAAGCACAGATTGGAAATAGATATTCGATCTCTTGAAAGAAAAAGATATGATTTGTCCAAGAATTTTATTCTGCTATGACTGATCTTTGAGATCAATTAGTCCTTACTGAATCTAGTGAATTTCGCGCATTTGCCCCTATATTGCTCGTAGAGAGGAGCAACGATTGATTCAGTTTTTGATGGCTCTTCGGGATGATTTTGAGTCCCTTCGTGGGAATATATTGCACCGTCTTCCTCTACCATCGGTTGATTCTTTGTAAGTGAATTGCTAGCAGAGGAATTACGCCTCAAGTCTCAGGCGGGGAAAGGAGTTCTTCATGTTCCTCCTTCATCCGTTCTTGATGTGCCCCATCATCCACCTTCTGTTCCTTTCAGACCTCACCCAAAGGTTGCTGATAATGAATGTAGCTACTGTAAACAACCAGGACATTGGAAGGCTCAATGTCCCGAGTTGAATAAAGGAGGACAACAACGCTTTCAACAGAAAAATCCACGACCTCCCCAAAATCAGTTTGTTCACCCAAATCAACGTGGTTTTAGGCCGCCTCCACCGACTCGTGCTACTGCACCTGTACCCTCATCAGATTCTATGACGTCTGGCACTCTTACTTCCAATCAGCCTTCGATGGATACAATTGCCGAACAGTTTCAGAAATTCCTTGCCTCGTCTCATGCTTTGTCTGCCTCAGGTTTGTCAACTCCGAGTTCGTCAGGTATATCCTCATCTATTTGGGTATTAGATTCTGGAGCTTTTCATCATATGTCCCCTGATATATCATGTTTTACTTCCATTTCACCAACAAATGCTAAACATGTTGTTACTCCTGATGGTACTTTGTTACCCTTAGCAGGAATTGGATCTGTAGCCACCCCTCAATTGTCTCTTCCACATGTCTACCATATTCCCAAACTTGCATTAAATCTTGTTTTTACGTTGCCATTATGTGATTCAGGTTACTTAGTATCATTCTCTCCTACTTCTTGTTGTGTGCAGGATCCAAATTCCCGGAAGCTGATTGGGACAAGCCGTAGGCACGGAGAGTTATACATTTTGGATGAGCTCAGAGTACCCTCTATCGCAGCTTCTACTGTTGATTTGTCTTCTTTTCGTTTGAGTCCTTCATCGTCTAGCTTTTATTTGTGGCATTCTCGTTTGGTTCATGTTTCGTCTTCACGTTTAAGATTTTTGGCTTCTACAGGTTCATTAGGAAAATTGTCATCTCATGATATTTCGATTGTAGTGGTTGTAAATCGCAAAATTTTCCGCTTTACCTTTTAAACGAAGTGTTTCTTCTTCTCTACTGCGCCATTTGATTTGGTTCATTCTGATGTGTGGGGACCTGCTCCCATTTCCACAAAGGGGGGGTTCTCGATATTATGTCTCTTTTATTGATGATTATTCTCGTTATTGTTGGGTTTATTTTATGAAGCATCGTTCTGATTTTCTGAGTATATATACTTCATTTCGAGCTTTTGTAAAAACTCATTCTCTGCTATCATAAAATGCTTTAGATGTGACTTTGGGTGGGGAATACACATCTAATAATTTTCGTGAATTGCTTGCTTTGGATGGGACTTTACATCAAACTTCTTGCACGATACTCCCGAACAAAATGGTATTCTTTGAAAGAAAACATAGGCATATCATTGAAACTCGCCGCTCACTTTTACTATCTAGTTCGGTTCAAGTGAATTAAGGGGAAGCCGTTCTTACCGCTGTCCATTGTGTAAATAGGATTCCATCATCCATTACATCTGATTTATCACCATTTCAGAGACTTTATGGTTCCACCCCTAGTTATTCGTCTTTACGAGTCTTTGGTTGTGCATGTTTTGTCCTTCGTCCTCATGTTGAACGCAGCAAATTATCTTCTCGTTCAGCTATTTGTGTTTTCTTAGGATATGGAGAAGGTCAGAAGGGATACCGTTGTTTTGATCCTGTTGCTCAAAAATTAAATGTGTCTCGTCATGTATTTTTTCTTGAGCATATTCCATTCTTCTCTATTCCCTCTAGTCCTCATAGCATCTCCAAAACTGATCTTGTTCATATTGATCCATTCTTGGATAACACAGATAGAGACTCATCAGATATTGTTGCTCCGTCTACGCCTACGGCACCCCAATCGCTTCCTGAAATTGTGGATCGTTTCCCTCCTCGATATCCCCAACGTACACGTAAGTCCACTTAGTTACCTGACTTTGTTTATTCCTCTTATTCTCCCGCCTTTGCTTCATTTTTGTCCTCTATTCACCAAATTTCTAAACCACACTCCTATAAAGAGGCAGTTACTGATCCTTTATGGCAGCATGCTATGACTGAGGAACTTTCTGCTTTGCATAAAACAAACACTTGGGATTTGGTATCTTTACCACCTGGTAAACGGGCAATTGGTTCGCGTTGGGTTTATAAAATTAAAACCAAATCTGATGTGATGCCCGGGGCCAAAGAGGGCGGGGAGTGATCGCCGTGCAAGAAGGCACGGACAAGGAGCGGCTCCTGGCAGGCTTCTAGGCGGAGGGGGACATGAATGAACCGATCCCACACTCGAAGAAGAGGAGATTCTGAGACTGTGTAGGTATGAGACTATACAGTTGAGGAGAACTTAAAAGATTTGATAGGTACTACTCATATCAACAAGATGCATCTTCTTTTCTGGTGCTCATCATGTAAAAACTCCGAAGTTAAGCGTGCTTGGCCCGGAGCAATGTCATGATGGGTGACCCCCTGGGAAGCTGCTCTCAGGGTGCGCGTGAGTGAGGACAAAGCACGCTGGGAAGACTTGTGTTGGTTTGTGGGGACAGTCGTCGATCTGGAAGGCGGGCCGTTACATCTGATGGTTCAGTTGAGCGATATAAAGCACGATTGGTTTCTAAAGGTTATTCACAACAGTATGGTATGGATTATGAGGAAACATTTGCCCCTGTTGCAAAGATGACTACCGTTCGTACTCTTATTGATGTTTCTTCTGTCCGAAACTGGTACATATCTCAATTGGATGTCAAAAATGCCTTCTTGAATGGTGATCTTCAAGAAGTTTACATGATCCCACCACCTGGAGTTCCTCATAATCAGGGCGAAGTTTGCAAGCTTAAGAAAGCATTGTATGGTCTTAAACAGGCTCCACGGGCTTGGTTCGAAAAATTCTCTGTCGTGCTTACTTCACTTGGTTTTAGTTCCAGTAACCATGATTCTGCCCTCTTCTTCAAGCGTAAATGTGCTGGTATTATTCTTCTTTCCTTATATGTTGATGACATGATCATCACCGGTGATGATGTTGATGGGATTGCATTGTTGAAATCTGAGTTAGCTTCTCGCTTTGAAATGAAAGATTTGGGACCTTTGCGATATTTCTTGGGTATTGAGGTAGCCCGCTCCCCTCGAGGTTATCTTCTTTCACGATCCAAGTACATTGGCGACATACTTGATCGGGCTCGTCTTGCGATACTCGGACGGTTGATACGCCTCTTGAACTTAATGTTCGATATTCTCCTTTTGATGGCACACCATTGTCTGATCCTACCTTATATCGCACTATCGTTGGAAGTTTGGTTTATCTAACCATTACGCGTCCAGATCTTGCATATGCTGTTCATATTGTGAGTCGGTTGTCACTTGCCCCACTACGATTCATTGGGCGATTACTCGTATCTTGCGATACCTCCGTGGCACACTTTTCGAGAGTCTTTTGTTTCCATCTACATCTTCATTAGAGTTGAGGGCATATTCTGATGCGGATTGGGCCAGTGATCCTACTGATCGTTTTTGTATTTTTCTTGGAGACTCACTTATTTCTTGGAAGAGTAAGAAACAAAATGTTGTGTCTCGATCCTCCACAGAGGCAGAGTATCAGGCAATGGCTTCTACTACAAGTGAAATAGTTTGGTTACGTTGGCTTCTTGCAGATATGGGTGTTCATTTGTCCTCACCTACTTCCATGCATTGTGATAACCAAAGTGCTATTCAGATTGCTCACAACTCAGTTTTCCACGAAAGAACAAAGTATATTGAGATTGATTGTCATGTCACTCGTCATCACTTGCAACATGGGACCCTTGACTTACCATTCATCTCATCATCTTTACAGATTGCGGATCTTTTCACCAAGTCGCATCCGCTTCCGCGCTTTCGTTTTTTGGTTAGCAAACTCTCGATAATTTCTACTACATCATCATGAGTTTGTGGGGGGATGTTAGAGTTACATTTATGTTATGGGGGTAGTTTTGTATTTTCCCTTTCTTAGTTGATAGCTAGGGTTTTATCTATATATTAGTAGCCTCCCTCCCCATTTGTGTTGTATTGTTTTTCATTATATTTGTTGTATTTCTCAAGAGTTCTATCAATTCATCTTCTTCATTTTTCTATCATATTATGTGTACCAATTAATCTAACACCCAACACGTGGGTAGACTGTGCACAAGGAACTAAGAAACAAGTCATTTCCCCAAGAGATGACCTTTCTAGACAAAACCATAAAGAAAACGCACTTACGTTCGAGCCTCATTCTTATAAAATATATGAGACACTAGACAATTTAAGCAGATCAACAAGATCAAGACTCAAGATTGATTGAGCATAAGTACTTACTTGATTTCGTGCTTTCAATGACGATCCAACACATTCACTGTACGCTCTGCCACTTCTTACTCAATACTCACCCTGATTCTACGCACTAAGTGATGATGTAAACCATTTCTGTGCTAGAAATCTGCCTAAGTATTTTTCCCCTGTCAAACATTCTCAATTATGGCTAGATCTGGGGACAAGACAGCAATAAGACAAGCATTAGAAATATGAGAAGCATGTTATCCAAGGATCAGCTTTTACTGTATTGGCAATAGTAATATAAATTGTGCTTAAGGATTAACAAATCCAATGGCATCCCACAATGAGATTGTTATGTTAGTACGAGAAATAGATCACAACAAAGAAGAGGTATGTTATCCAGAAAAGAAGACAGTCATCTTGTCAAAGAAACATAGAAATTTCAGATGAACAAGATTACATCAGCTAAAATTACACAAGTACTAGGACAAAAAGTTCCATCTTACTCTGATCAACACTGAGGCGCGTGACTTAAACTTCCCTATCCAAAACTGGATGGAAGAGCAGTCATAAATAAACTAACTCAACCAACTCCTCATATGTTCTAGAGTATCTATACAATTAAAGGTAAATCTCTCTCTACTCTTTTAGCATAATGTTTCATTTCTTCATCAGTATAGATCCTTGTTTTATAGCTTCAATGACGAGCTGTCGGACTTCTCAAACCACTCATCTCAATCTTATCAATGTATGAAAACTTCTTTGTGTTAATATTACCAGGTTTGGTCATGATCTTTTCTTCTTCATCCTTAATGTAAGACTGTAAGTTACCGGCCGAATGATTCTTCCTTATATCTGTCTGCGGAGGCTCCAAATTCCAGCCCATGAAATCAGACAGTGTCATTGAAGTTGGTGTCTCTGCAGCTGAACTTAACTTCTCTGCCTCTTCGCTTGGGCTCGGAAAGCTACTTAGTGTTGGCGATGGTATCGAATCCATTGACTGCTTCCAAGTCACTACTGCAAGTGAAGGATCTTGAGCAAGAGAATCGGCGTATAGGACGTCCTGTATACGGGACATTACTGTGTTGGCCAAGCTTTCCAGTACTCTAGAATAGCTCTCCAGAATAGACAAGCCTACATCCTAGTCACAAGGAAACCATTAGTGAGCAAATATATTTTAGTTTTAAGAAATATGTAACAAGAAAAAGTGGAAATTAATGCTGGCTTGTTTTTATACTTTGTTGAATTGGATTTTGCTTATTTCGAGTGAGGATTGAGGAATTCCTGGGAATTGTTGTTTGAGTAGGAGTAAAATTGTCTCTGCTCTTTCTTCAAATAACTCTCTCTTCTCCAAGCTTATTGCTGAGCCCCAGGTGGATTTCCCATCCTTCTGATGCATCTTCCTTTTCCATATTACAATTGATGCCTCAATTCTGTTCTTTAGGTCAAGAACTTTGTGCTCTGATGACAAGTCCATGGTCGAAAGGAATTGCAGCGGATCGAAGAACTCAACAGTAATGCTTTTATAGATTGATTCACCAAGACTTGCTCTACCATTCTACAAGAATGCACATAATCACAGCATTAGATCAATTTGCCATAGGAACTTTTGCTATAAGTGTTTTTTTCTTTATTTTGGACAAAATCTCAGTTGTTTATACACCTTGGGGAGGGATTCAATGTAGTTGTCAGGGATCTCCATATCGGATAGTATTTGAGCATTTATTGCCATAGATGCTTTCAATACTTGATTCACTGCTTCCTTTTGCTTTTGCAAAAATTGTCGCGATTCTTCTGATAGTCCATTTGGGGGAACCTTGACAGTAGGTAGCCACCATTTGTCATTCCTTTGGATCCCTTTTTCAGACTCATCTGCATCTCTGGACACATACTTGAACTCTTGCTCCTCCACAAAGTTATCCAGGATACCCTGATAATTATCATTCCATAACAATTTCACAAGCATAACGAAATGAATTATTCATCATATAATCGAAAAAACAACTCCAAGCATGAAATGTTTGAGGAAGAGAATTTAGCATATTCTTACAAGGAGCATCACATCAAGCTTGCGCAAGGCTGGAATGTTAAGAAGAAGGTCTCTACGTTGTTGTGTCACCATTATCTACCGAAACAGGGGAAGTACTTGAATGTCACCATAAAAATACATGTTAATTTGTTCGTTAATTGAAAGCTCCATTTGTTGGCATAAAATGCCAAACACACACAAATCGGAGACAAAACATTACCTCCATATTTGTTCCATCCTTTGATTTCTGTTGAGAAGGAACAAATTCGACTATGTAATCTGTAACTGATAAAAGCCAGTCAATTTCTTTTTTCCACCTTGCCTTCCTTTCTACAGACATTGGCTCTAACTTCCATTGTTCTCCAAAAACAGAAGCTGCAATTTTTTTAATCAAATGAACTATCAAATTAAATATTTGCTAAGAGTACCACAATATGATTCACTCTTAGAATCTAGCAACACTGAAAAGGAACAGACAACAAAGGAGAAAATAAAAATGAAATGATTGATTCTTTTTTCATATTTTTTCGAAATAAGATGAGAAAAGTGTATATTTTAATCAATTCAACTCCCAGTTTTCCATTTCCTTGTGCATATCCACATCATATATATTAAGTTATCCCTTTTTAGAGAAAGAACAACCATATCTGACTCGGGCTTACCAGCAAGATTCGTTATGGCGTTTGAAAGGGCCAAAGCAGAAGAAACACCCTTCCCACCACCTGACATGTCCTCTCCCAGAAGCAGCTTCGAAAATCTTTCCTTCATCAATTCCATATCTAAACCAAACAAAACAAGACATAAAAACAGAACCCCTTGTATCCAAATATGCGGACGATGAAACCATGACGACGCAGCAACCTTCCTTTACATTCATAAAGTTAGAAAAAACCAGGAAAACAAAACGCATCCAATCCATTTTTCAAGCACGTTTTTATACATAGACATTTTTCCTTCGGACACGTAGAAACAAGATGAATAAATATATGAAAACAATATTAAGATGGAATACCTGTTGAAACCTGCTTGTCTTTCTTGGAAATCCCTGATGCAGCCCCATCCTTCTTTAATGGAGAAACAGGGACTATACTTTCCAAAACTGTACCTATCAATGCAGCGGCAGCTGCACCTTCATTTCTACTTTGTATCTTTTCATCCATGGCCTCTCTTCCATTTCCATTCTCATGAACAAAATTCTGACCCTGTCTAACTGGATTTATATCAAACATCTTGCGGAAGTGGAAGGACCTGGATTTCTGTATGCCGCGTTCTTCTTTTGCCATAAATAAGATTAATGCAAAACGAGATTAAACAAAAAGCATAATTCGTCGATCAATATTTCCAGTTTCACTTTTCTACAACAACAGGGAAAATGCACCAAGGAAAACCCCCTCCTGGAAACGGTGTCGGATGAACGGGAAAAGGGTTTTTCTGATCTTCCCTGGTTGAAAGGATTCAGATGATTTTTGGAATAGTTTTTGTTTTTGTTTGAAGTTTTCTTTAGGGATCTTTAATGGGACGTGAGGTGCATGTTTGATGAGCACAAAGGGGAGGTTGGTACAAAGGAAGAGAAGAGAGAATAAAGAAAAGAAAGCGGAGTGGGTCATTTGGTATTTTTTGGTTTTGTGGCTTTCACTTTTCAACGATTTGCAAAAAGCCCGGCAAAGCATACATGGTCAACCAACCAATGCGAATTTTTATTCCTACATATATACCATAAATATACTTATTGGATAAATTCTTGACATGAAGGAAAATTTGATTTGGTTTAGTGTGGAAGTATTGAATGATCTGAATTATATTCTATATCCACAATACTTTGATGTAACATATTCCATATATTCAATTTTCCTCTAACAATTAGTCCATATAAGAATTTCATGAAAGAAAAAAGTGATGGAACACAACTCGTTGTGATTGAATATGCTTTCGCTGTGGAATTTTTTTTTCCACTAGAGAATAGTGATTGTAGAACCCCATATTTGTAATAGCCCAAAAAATATAATAGAGAATATATAAAAGCTTGGACAAGAATTTTGGGAAGCTAGAGCTAGAGGACTGTTGAAGATAGAAAACTGAAATCATATTACGAGAAAGAAAGCTACTTCATTCATTTGCTCAATGCATATATAAATTGAGATGGTATTAGTTAGGTGCTTACACAAAAAATGTAATAATCCGCCTTCGAGATCGACGACTATCCTCACAAACCAACACAAATCTTAATTTCCAGCAAGTTTTGTCCTCACTCACGCGCTCCTAAGGAGCAGCTCTCTAAGGGTCACCCATCCGATAATCACTACGGGTCAAGCACGCTTTCGGAGTTTTTATGTGATGGGTGCAAACTCCACCCCTACTACTATATTACTCAACAATATAAATGGTGCAACTTAACTTAACTACGTAGACTCTATTTAATTGTAGTTATAATTTTTTTTCCCTTTATTCTTGTAGCATTTTAATAAAAGACGGACAAATCGCACGCACACTATTCATGTAACACAAAATAATAGGACAAACAATGTCCACATGCTAAGGGGTAGCCAACCACTCTATATATAATACGATAAAATTACAAGTTTGTAGCCCATATCTCAAGCTACCATCATATATATATATATATATATATATATATATATATATATATATATATAGAGAGAGAGAGAGAGAGAGAGAGAGAGAGAGATTAGATCAAATGAGACCACATAATTAGAGTGAGACAGTGTGGACTAATCCTTTCCACAAATCTGTAATTTTAGATGGTTGAGATTTACCCAATTTAATAAATATTTTTGATTTATTTTAAATCGAAAGAAAAGATTGTAATTGTGTAATTACACAATTTTCATTCAATTTTGCTCTTTCTCCTTCATTCTCTCGAACCAGAACAAAAATGGCAGTTTTCAATTAGCCATAGAAGTCTGCAAAAATACCAGAGACTTCAACTTCTGCCGCCAATCGATCTACTCCGATCCACGCGCCCCCACCGCCGACCGTGTAGTTCTCGCTTCCATAACCTTCACCAACGCGTATTTCAACCTCCTCCGACAAAGCTTACAGGTCACAGACATCTTGAGAAGCCACCATACCAGGTCCCGTTATTGAAGAAAATGAAGCCCATGCAAAGTTTCAGGATGAACCAGTGGTGGAGGACGTGAAAGAAGATGAGGAGCATGATGATAATGTTGATGATTCCGATGATGAAGATGATATCGAGAGATATTTTTGGGGTTTCAGAATAAAGGGCGAGGATTGGAGGATTGGTGAATAAGACGATGCTGACGTGGAGAAAACGAGGGCCTGTGAGGAAGCAGTGAGGATTACTGTATACTTAGATGTTTTTCGATGTATACTTATATGTGTTTTGCTGTATAAGTAGTTAATTTTTTATGTATGTATTTATGTTGATGTATACTTATATTTTTTGTTGTACACTTATATGTGTTTTGATGTATACTTATATGTGTTTTGTTGTATACTTATTTTTTTGTTTGACAATTGTAATATGCAGTACAAATATGTTAAATATACAGCATAATAGTGTTAAATATACAGTAAATATATGTTAAATATACAATACATTAATGAGCGTGATTTTCTCTCTCTTTATAACTGATTTACTTAATTCACGGCCCCCACATGTTAATGAGCGTGATTCTCTCTCTCTCTCTCTCTCTATAACTGATTCCTTAATTCACGGTCCCCACATGTTTTTGTTTGACCATTTTAATATGCAGTAAAATTATGTTAAATATACATTAAAATAGTGTTAAGTATACATCAAATATATGATAAATGTACAATATACTGCATGCCAGAGCACATGTGTGATTTTCTCTCTCCAGCGCGATTTTCTCGCTCTCCACGTGATTCTCTCTATCCCAATAACTAATTCCATATATTTGAACGGTCCCCATATATTTGTTTTGACAATTATACCCTTATTTTGCCTTAATTAAATGTTTAATATAATTTTTACCCCTATTTATCTTAGCCATTGATATAGATAAAGGAGGGTTGAGATGAGTCCACATTGTCTCACTATAATATGTGGTCTCATTGGATCCTCCCCCTATATATATATACACACACACACACATTAGAGATTTCAAAAGTGATATACAATACAAAAGCATAATATAGTAGACACGAAAAACATATCACACAAAAATCCCAGCCCAACAGGTCGTCATCCATGTACACAATTCTCAAAATCTGTAGGAGCTCCAACAGCCTGGCTAGTAAGTCCACGAGATCAAGCATCCCCAGGCTCACATATAATGCATGAACTACGTTAGCTAAAGCTCAACAAGTAAAAATCATGCATGTCAACGGAATAATATAAACAACAATGTTTTTCCAACATGTAATGCCAAAATGCAAACTCGTGAATCAGAATATTTCACTCAAAATTATTTTCTTTCGTTGGGCCCCTGACCCAACTACTATGTACCGAAAAAGAGCTCTGCATACAATAAACAAATGGTCAATACTATCATTATGAAACTATGTGTGTCCATGCTCCCGTGGCCCAATCAAGGGTCCCCTACTTGTGTCTCCCATGTCCGCCAAGAAGTATCTCACTTCGCAGGGTCATAATATAGGTACCCATAAATGGTCCTTCCTCCTGTGACCCACTAAGAGCCTATCTCCCATCTAGTCATGTGTTCATTAGGAAGTACCCCACTTGTTGTACCTAAATATATATCATAAGCATGTACAACGTGCCTCGGTGCACTAGCTGTAGTCAGCGAAAAACAACATTTTCCACTCAATATAAATAATATTGTACATGCAAGATCTCAATATGAGTGTGTATTATGCATGCATGTGCAAATGCTATGAATGATATGCTCAATGGCTCACGAGAAACCTTTTCTCAATATTATGCAAGTGAATATGCATCATATCGTGCCCATATATATTTAACAAGATAACATAATCACATATAATAAAAATAATTCAAATAATACTATGTTCATTTATTGTAGTTGCAAATGTGTATTTACTTACCTTGCATTGTCTTTTCTTAATGGTTTGCAACCCCCAAATATTATAACCCCGTACCAATTCTCTACTTATTATACATTATCCCAATACCGACCATTATAAAGAACTAGTATTTAACCGGTGCGATGCATGGAGTGTTTATCTATGAGGCCTTTTTTTGCACTGTGACATGTTCATTTTCCTAGGGGTGTCAATCTCTGATCCGACGCGAACCCGACCTGAATTTACTGAGAAAAACATGAACCTAACTTGAACACTAACACGGAAAAGAAAAGAAACAGATGGAGAAATCAACTTAATCGACACAAAGTTACCAATTTGTCTAAAACGTAGTTGTTTATGTTTTACTTAATCTTTGATCTATTTTAAGCATAACCCGAAATTAACCTAAAACCAAACACGAACCCAACCCAATGACCCAAATTGACACCCCCTACATTTTCCTAATAGTTCTATGAGTTATATCTCCTGCATTGTAATAATTTTAAATAGCATTAGACATTAATATATGATAAATATTATTTAATATTTTTTATTGATAAAGTCAAAAATAAAAAATATCATACGTTCGAATTATGAAAAAAAATACATTTAAAACTATGCAGTGTGTTTGATTTTCAAACACTAATTTTTCATAAAATCGCACGAGGTACAACTTATTCGCACATTTCATTTTAGTCATGTTTAGATCCTTAATAAGTATGAAGGTTGGTGCCATAGTTTTTTTCAAGGTTGTAGTAGTTAATGCGGATTCAAAAAAAAAATCAAAAGTTGTTTGTATGTGTAAATTTGGGGTTTTCAATAGAGAGATTAGATAATAAGAAAGTTGTTCCCGAGCAGAAAATTTCTACTTGCTTTGCTTTATCATTATTTTGACCATGACTTATATATGCTTTCATTTCGAGATATTTTTGCAAAGTTGGTCGTACAATAAATTAAAAATTAATACATGTATATGAGAACAACATATAATAATATTATTTATCCACGTTGTTAAGTCGATTTTTAAATTTTTTGAAATTTTATTGTGGGGATTTGTATTGTATTATTTGGATTTTCTAATTATTTTTCTCTATTCAAGTTCTCATTTGGTATGTTTTATACTGTGCGATGCACGAACATTAATTTTATAAAAATAGTTTTTAGTGATTTGCAAAAAGTTAAAAATTTCAATAGATAATTAAAATATAAAGATAGTTAATTTGATCCTTCCTATTGCTCCTAGGTGTTAAAAATACGAAAAACAAATTTGAAATAACAAAAACTCTCTTGAAATCATCACCACCATCCGATAACATACTAAAAATGCAGGACCTTAAACTAGGCACTAAACATTGAATCGGAATCAATGCCGTAGTTCTCCTTCAACTTCGTCCATAAAAACAATCGACTCGCCCCCGCTTAAGCTCTTCAACACTGACCATTACCCCATTACCCCTAGGTACTAAAAAACATCCCGAATATCGTCACCGGTTTATTGAAAAAGCAAAATATTGTCAAATCTCAACATTCGAAACCGGTACCATTAAAACTTTTTACTAGTCTTCTAACCATATCCATGGGAATGATGACTCGATTGAAAACGCTGCAAGGCGTCGAAAAACCACCAAAGCCTATATTTACTACATCTTCCCTTTGTCTATCACTTAAACTACTTATAACCTCAAACAACTCCCGAGGTTTACACTTGAAATGAGAAATGAAATCCCATTTTAGCTTGAAATTAAATAAGATATTTTTCAAAAAACAACTAATAATTAACAAACCAAATCATTGTTCACACTGAAAAACAACTAATAATTAACAAAAATACATTTATACCTAGCTTTCTTCTTTTTCTTCCCACCTTCACCTCGTCGCCACAATTTTTTTGTCTTCACCGCAAAACAAACAAAAACAATGTACAACATAATTAACAAACTAAATCATTGTTCACATAGAAAACAACTAATAATTAACAAAAAAATACATTTATACCTAGCTTTCTTCTTCTTCTTCCCACCTTCACCTCATCCGCCACAATTTTTCTCGTCTTTCTTTTGCAAAACAAACAAAAAACAATGTACAACTAATAATTAACAAACCAAATCATTGTTCACATAGAAAACAACTAATAATTAACAAAAAATACATTTATACCAAGCTTTCTTCTTCTTCTTCCCACCTTCACCTGTCCGCCAAATTTTTTTGTCTTTGCTTTGCAAAACAAACAAAAAACAACGTTAACGAGAAAAACACGACAAAAAAGATTATTACTAAAAATACTATATATTACCTTTCTTCAGTCACATCTTTCTTTACTTTCCCTAAAATCTTCATCTTCTTTACAACCTTCTGCTCCTCCTCATCAATTTCTTCTTTCTTTGGTGTTACATCCTTGTCTACTTTCTTTTTCCCTGCTCTTTTTTATCAACAGACCTCCGAGCTTTAGCTTTGAAATACCCTTTTTTCTTTCTACATTCTGTTTTTTTATCTCCCTCACCCGTAACAGGAATTATTGCTGACTTATCAGCCATTGTAATTCCCTACAAAAACATGTGGAGCAATATCATCATTACAAAAACACATTATACACTTCACATACATTGTGATACTTTTTAGATGAAAAGTTATACTTGTTATATAAAAACTGATACTTGTTATATAAAAAGTAATACTTGTAAGTGAACATAAACACAATGGTACTTCGTATGAGAAATACAAAAAACTATAAATACAACTTAAAACACATGCTCAAAATAAACACATAGTATAACTTCATTACAAAAAACTCATGATACTTTTTTGTATACAAGGTGATACTTCTTATATAAAAAGTTATACTTGTTATATGAAAGGTTATACTTGTTATATAAAAGGTGATACTTTGGATAATATTACACAATTATGTAAAGAGCATAATAAAAAACACATGTAATACTTCCTTTACAACAACTGATACTTTTAACACAAAAAGTAATACTTGTAAGGGAAAAAGTGATACTCAAAACTTACATACTAAATACATAAACCTGGAAAATACATAAACCTAAAAATACATCTAAAACACATGCGCGAATTAACACTTATAGTCTACACTTCACTTGAAAAAAACATACTAAACAAAACCCTAACAAACTAGGAACTGAAAATTAAACCCTAAAATACAGAAATTAACAGGGTTTACAAACCCTAAAAAGCTACAGTAGCAAGGGAATCGAACAGAAATTGAAAGGAAAACAAAATCGAAAGGAATACCTTGTTTTGCTTTCAAATATGTTGAATGCCAGAGGTCGGTATGAAAACACACGCAGAGAAATAGATACTTCCACGGATGGTTTTGACTCGGGTAAGAATACACTTGGGTGATTTAGGTGATAGGTGTTTGAAGAGTGTGGTACTCTTCAAAGGTGGTGAAGGAAGATTGTGGTAATCTCCTTGAAGGCGTTGTAAGAAGATTGTGGTAATCTTCAAATGTGGTGTTGTAACAATTGTGGTAATTGTTAATAAAACTTTTTTTCTTTTTGAAATCCACTTCGGATATACCGGGGTGGTAGTAGATTAGGCCCTAGGTGGGTTGAACTACTATAAAACATCGAGTGTTGTTTAATTTCCGCATTTACATTCTTGTCATTTACTTGTTCATTCGAAAAAGAGGGCGATTTGCGAAAAATCGGCATAATCTACTCACCCCCCCTCTAGATTATCGTAGCCACTTGGACTAACAAGTGGTATCAGAGCAAAACTCTTTGGCTAGCTCGTTCCGAGTAAAGAGGAAAGGTCCATGGCTATGAATGAAGCTTATCTCACCACCAGCGTCTCCAATGGCTATGAATGAAGCTTATCTCACCACCAGCGCCTCCACCAACAAGCCACCACTATTCGACGCCAACAATTACGCATTTTGGAAAGACCGTATGGAGTGCTTTCTACAAGGGTGCGGATTTGACATTTGGAATGTGGTTATTGAAGGAGTAGCTCAACCAACAAAAAAATTGGAGGATGGCACCACGACTCCCAAACCGTTCAAGGAGTTTGATAAAAATGACAAGAAGGCTTTCTCTCTAAACGGTAAGGCCTTAAATATTTTACATTGCTCTCCTACCGCCACCTAGTATAATCGCATAAGAGGCATAAGGTCGGCACATGAAGTTTGGGAAAAATTAGAAACCATCTATGAGGGCACAAAGAAAGTGAAGCAAGCAAGAAAAACAATGCTTGTGAAAGACTTTGAAAATTTCAATATGCATGATGGTGAAAGCATATCAAAAATGGAGGAAAGGCTTGACAACATTGTCAATCCTCTTGTGGCTCTTGGAAAGGTCATCTCCGAAGAAGACAAGGTAACCAAGGTATTAAACGCCCTTCCTGGCTCATGGTCTAAAAAGGTGACGGCTATCACGGAAGCACAAAATCTCGAGACACTCAAATTCGATGAGCTCATCGGGAACCTCCTCATTTACGAAGTCTATCTCAAGGAGAGGAAAAATTTCAAATCATCCAACACTCAATCGGGTACGCAAAATATTCCTAAAAGTTTAACATCTTCTTCTAATAATTCATATTATGATAATGATGAGGATGATGAGGAGACGGCCGCACTTGTCCCGAAATTTGCAAAATTTGTGAATAAAAATAAGGCAAGAAAACTGAGAGACAACTCGTGTTTTAAATGCGGAAAATCCGGGCACTTCATAGCCGATTGCCCAAAACTCGAGGAGAAGGAACAAAAGAAGAAAAAGTCTTTTCCCAAAAAGAAGGCTTTAAATGCGGATGTCAAGACTTGGGATGAACTCCTTGCCACAACCGATGAAGAAGGAGAATCCGAACATGGTCTTATGGCTATAGACGACGAAATCAACGAGGTACGCTATAATGCTTCATCTTCTTCCTTAGTTGATGAATTACAATGTGATTTTGATGAACTACAAAATGAGTTTCAAAATTTGATTGTTAAATACAAGACTTTAAAAAAGGAGCATAAAGAGCTTAAATTAGAAAAGAATAAATTGTTTACTTCTTATGAATCTCTTGATAAAGCTCATGCTATTACTCTTACTAAAGTTCGTACTCTTGAAACCGAAAAACAAACGCTCACAAATGATCTTGAATGTTTGAAAAAGAATGTGCATCGTTTTAACTTAAGTACGGATAAGGTTACAAAAATTATAGATGCACAAAGAAATGAGCATTCTAAATTAGGACTTGGCTATAAACCTTTTCAACCTCTTTCAAAGAAAAATGACCAAGGTCCGACTTTTGTACGTGCTAGTAGTGCCCAAGATCTTATTTGTTTTTATTGTGGTAAAGTTGGTCACTATGTTAGTCATTGTAAATTGAAGAACAAATTTAGCTTTGTTTGGAGACCCAAAGGTGTCAAGGCTAACCCCCATGGACCCCAAAACTATAGGGTACCTAAAAATAATTCTTTTGTAGGTCATAGGGCCTATAACAACCATGGAGGATTCAAAATGGCTCGTGGACAGTGGGTGTTCATGCCATATGACCGAAAAGAGAGAACTTTTTACCAACATCAAGCTCCAAGAAGAGGGTATGGTCATGTTCGGCAATGGCAAAGGAAGAATTCTTGGAAATGGAGAAATTGGTAACTCTTCTTTCTCTCTTAGTAATGTTCTTTTAGTAGAAGGGCTTAAGTTTAATTTGATAAGTGTTAGCCAACTTTGTGATTCAAATTATAATGTTGTTTTCAGAAAAGAAAAATGCCTTATTTCCAAAAATGATAAAATTATTTGTGAAGCAAATAGAAAAGGCAACCTTTACAAAATTTGTACAAGTGATTTGGTTAGTCAAAATGTTTCTTGTCTTGTCGCCAATAATGATTTAACTAGTTTATGGCATAGGAGACTTGGACATGTTGGATATAAAAATTTGCAAACTATTTACAAAAACCAACATGTAAAAGGACTACCCAAATTGAATTTTGAAAATCTTGGCTTATGTGACACTTGTCAAAAGAACAAATTAGTTAAGAGTAGTTTTAAGCCCAAAAATGAAATTTCCACAACCAAGCCTCTACAACTTCTTCATTTAGATTTGTATGGGGATATTTCTACGGCTAGTCTAAGTGGAAAACTTTACACTTTTGTTATAGTTGATGACTTTTCTAGATGTACTTGGGCTCTATTTCTTACAAATAAAAGCGATGTCGTTAATGAGTTTGTTAAGTTGTGTAGACTTATTGAGAATGAAAAGGAAGATACTATTAAGTCTATTCGAAGTGATCGAGGTGGAGAATTTGATGGAGAATTTAGAGTCTTTTGTGAAACCAAGGGATATAGTCACAATTTTTTGGCTCCAAGGACACCTCAACAAAATGGAGTAGCCAAAAGGAAGAATCGGACACTTCAAGAAATGAGTCGGTCCATGCTTAATGAATTTTCACTTCCAAAATATTTTTGGGCCGAAGCCGTAAGTACCGCTTGCTATGTCATTAATCGAGTTTATATTCGTCCTAAAATGAATAAAACTCCATATGAGCTTTGGAAAGGAAGATCTCCAAATATTAGTTATTTCAAAATATTTGGATGTAGGTGTTTTATTTTGAATACTAAGGATCAATTGGACAAATTTGATCCTAAGGCCAATGAAGGAATATTTATGGGGTATTCAACCAAGAGCAAAGCATATCGGGTTTACAATAAGACTAGTGAGGTTGTTGAAGAATCCATCCATGTCAAATTCAATGAAGCCTCGGGTGTTGAAAGGATACCCAATGATGAAAGTGATGAAGAGGATATTATTAAACCCATTGTTCAAAATGATGCTCAAAATGATCAACCATCCACTTCAAATGTTCCTCAAGAAGATAGAGGTGACACTTCGGATCTTCCCGTAGCGTTGAAATTTAAGGGAGATCATCCAAAAGATCTTATTATTGGTGATCCCCTTGATAAAGTGATGACCCGAAGAAAATTTGCCGAGAAAGCTCTTATATCTCAAAAAGAGCCTAAAAATGCTAAGGAAGCTATTGAAGATGAGGATTGGTTTTTAGAAATGCAAGAGGAGTTGAATCAATTTGAAAGAAATAATGTTTGGGAATTGGTACCTTGTCCTCCATATCAAACAATTATTGGTACAAAATGGGTATTTCGAAACAAGCTCGATGAACAAGACAATATTGTTCGAAACAAATCAAGGTTAGTAGCTCAAGGGTATTGTCAAGAAGAAGGTATTGATTATGATGAAACTTTTGCACCCGTAGCACGTTTAGAAGCTATTCGTATTTTACTTGCCTATTCTTGTTTTAAAAATTTCAAACTTTACCAATTGGATGTTAAATCCGCTTTTCTAAATGGTATTATTCAAGAAGAAGTCTATGTAAAACAACCTCTGGGGTTTGAAAATTTTTCTAGGCCAAATGATGTTTATAAACTTAAGAAGGCCTTGTATGGTTTAAAACAAGCACCCCATACTTGGTATGATAGACTTAACTCTTTTCTTTTGCAAAATAGTTTTACAAGAGGTAAATTTAATACTACTCTCTTCGTTTTTGAAAAGGGGCAAGATTGCTTATTAGTGCAAATTTATGTTGATGATATTATTTTTGGTGGTGCTAATGAATCCTTGTGCAAGAAATTTTCTAAGTTGATGCAAGGTGAATTTGAAATGAGCATGATGGGGGAGCTCAACTTCTTCCTTGGACTTCAAATTAAGCAATGTCAAGAAGGAATTTATATTTCACAATCAAAATATACAAGAGCTTTTGAAGAAGTTCGGCATTGAAGAAGGAAGAACCGTCTCTACCCCAATGGCAACAAACATCAAGATTGACAAAGATGAAAAAGGCAAACCGGCTGATGAATCCAAATACCGAGGTATGATTGGTAGTTTAATTTATTTAACCGCCAGTAGACCGAATATTCTTCATGTTGTATGCCTATGTGCTCATTTTCAAAGCAATCCCAAAGAATCTCATATGAGTGCCGTTAAAAGGATTTTTCGATATTTGAAAGACACTATTCAATATGGTTTATTTTATCAAAAGAATGAAAATTTTTCTCTTAAAGGTTATAGTGATTCGGATTATGCGAGAAATATTGATGATCGTAAAAGTACTTCCGATCATGTCAATTTTTAGGCGATTACCTAGATTCTTGGTTTTCAAAGAAACAAAACTGTGTTTCACTTTCAACGGCCGAATCCAATACATTTCCGCGGCCTTTTGTTGTACTCAATTGCTTTGGATGAAACAAACTTTAGCGGATTATAAATGTTCTTTTGAAAGTGTTCCTATCTTTTGTGATAACATATCCGCTATAAATATTGCTCAAAACCCGGTTCATCATAACCGTACTAAACATATTGAGTTTTGACATCATTTTCTAAGGGATTGTGTTTCAAAATGAAAAATT
>JABTTQ020000918.1:0-202014 GCA_016081115.2 Rehmannia glutinosa | reverse complement strand
GAGGATAAAAAGATTGCAAAGCCAAAGCTCACCCGTTCTGCCTCATGGACCTTCTAGTTTAGATATTTTGCAATCTGGAACATAACAAGCTTTCGAAGTAAGGCTTCTCATTGCTTTTCCTTTTGTTTTGATTCAATGGTTTGTAAGCACCATTAACATCTGGTATCTGGTACAACACATTTCTATTGGTTTTGCACAATTCTCTATTGAGTGGACGAGAACAGGACACACTTGAAATTTGTGTTTGCATCAGTATAATGAGATGAACATGAAAACTGCTTAGCTGCATGGTTTAACTGACAATTACTGTATGCTTTGCAGAAAAAATTCCTACTGTCTGTTTTAGTGAACTTCCATTATCTGCTATAAAATGCATTTAAAAATCTAAATTCACATTTCTGATGACTGATCTCAACGACTTAATTTTCCCGTTGTTTGAACAGTATTTTAGGTTAGGGTCAAAGTACAAAATGCTGGGATTTTACTTGGTTGGACTGAGAAATGTTGTTTCTCAGTTGTGTTTGATATGATTATAAAACAGCTGATGTGTTTTTCAATGCTAGATTTCAATTCCTATACAACAGCTCTTGTTCTGGGATATGAGTTTTCCACTGGAAATTCTTGATTGTTTTTGCATATCTTTATGGACTTGTTCCCTTTGACTAATGTCTAGTATCCTTTGATAGCTGTTATAAATTATAACTATGTACACCGTATATGATCCACTTACTACCGATCTGGTGTGCAGCGTGGGAGAGTAATATGATATCGCACTATCACAGGTCCTTTGAGGCTTTGGTACAGTTGTAACTGTAACTTATCTTTTGAGAAAACTTTTAGACCGTTTTATATCTTTTAATAATAACAATTTTGAGGCTTTGAGCTAAACGTGGGTCCAATTGCGTTATAACTTATGTCCGGGTAAGGAGATGTTACTTGCAGTGGCTAGAGCCCAACCCTCGTGATTTTGTCGAGTGTTCCATTACGACGTATGGATAAATTTAAAAAAAAAAAAATAGACACATGTCACAATTCTAGGAGGAGTTGGACATTACCCACTGGTAACATCTACTTGAGTCTCCTCTTTGGGGCCAGACCTATTCCACAATCACTGTATACTTGACGTTATCATTATCTCTGCATATACGCGGACGTTATCTTGTAGCACAGGTCTGTCTTTAGTCTGGTAAATAGGCGAATTAATGAAGACCTTTGCTTTCGTTCCAGCTAATCCCATTCACAAACAAAACCGGCCGTTACAAGGCAGTGAATATTATTAGCCTATAAGATTCCTCTCCACTGGTTGTCAATTTCATAAAAAAAAGTCACGCCACTTGTGACTTGTTCCTCTGATGTATCTCATCCCACCCACCCATTCAGTTTCGTTTTCGTCCACATTATCCACAATCCATCCCTCTCTGTAAAAAAAACAAAATCTTTGGCTGACATTTAAACATAAATAAATAAATGCAGTCGAATGAGGCAACGGAGAGCAGCTGCGGATTCATGAAGTGCGAAAAGCTGGACAGAGTGGCGAGCTGGGTGGGGGCGAGTGTTGCTACGGCGTTCTTCGTGTCGCTGGAGCGGTGCTCATGTGTCAAAATCTCCACCGTCGATTCTGACGTCGATGAAGAGGCCAATGATCGCCCCCTTATGCTTACCAAATACCCTTCTTTACTAACCGACGCCTCCTCCCATCATGGTCGCACCACCACCAACTACAAGCTCCTTTGTCTGTTCGTACCCCTCTTTGATCCCGAGTAGGTAATGCGTGGTCGAGGACACCACATAAGGAAGTGTGAAATCTGCGAAAATGGGGTGAGTCGGATAAAAAACCAAGAAAAATAATATAAATACAAACTAATTTATTTTTAAATAAATGAATTTTTTTTTCTTTTAAAAGAGGCGGGGGCGGGTTGGCCCCCCAAGCTCGCCGCTAGTTAGTAGGCCAATATAGCTTCTGCAACTCTAAATAAGTATTATGGAAGTGTCCATTTTTTGAATTCTTTTTGACTCGTATTTTTTTTAGGTAATGTATTTGTATTTAGTTATGGACGTTTTGACCATTTCAAATTATTTGAAACTGAGCTAGCTTTTAATATCCAAAACAGGCTATCATAAATAAATTGATTTTTTTTCTTTCTATTGATTGATTATGCATGGATCGGTGAAGAATCCGGAGGGGAAATTCATGTTTGTATTCGGGATTGGTTAATGCCACTTATAGCAATTTGATTCTAACTTTTTCATCTTTGTTGTGATTGTAGTCTTTTTTGCCTACATATGCATCTTATTATAATCGTGTCCTAGGCATATGAGAACGAACCCATCAATAGATTCAATTTTGTTGGCAATCAAAAACTATTTTCCCCATTTGGCCTAAAATCGATGTATCAATTGAACATTGACTCATTGAGTTTCAATGCTATATCTAATGTTGTTATCACAAGTGATCTTTTGCTAAAAACGCATATCACTTCAAGTCAATGTTTAAATAATAGTCTAACTTTTTCCTGATTCTGGTAATTTATTTGGACGAGAATTTGCTTGCGACCGTGCAAGCGTTAGGCGGACCACAGGGTTGTCTCGGGGGACCCCCTTCGACGCTCAAGTCGATTACAAGTTGAAGAAAATTCAAAAAAAACAATTGAGAGTAATGAATTTGAATCTTAACAAATAACGAGGACCTATTTATACCGGTTGATGGAGTCATATGGACCATATAGAATGAAGTGGGCGCGCCAGACCAATAATTATATTTGCGATCCACTAATAATTAATAATACGGAATAATTAATTAAATAATTTTGGAATTAAATAATGAGTAAAATAATAAAACTATACTAATTGGAAAAGTCGAATTTGTCCATAATAGGGGGGATCCGCAACCTTTCACCATAAAGATTTTAGAGCATCTCCAAGTCACCTTTATTTTAACGTCAGCCGCAAAAAAACTTCAAATTGGAATCTTCAACCCACCTCCAAACTCCACGCCAAAACAAAGTGTGTGAATAGTGCACCCCTTCATGTGGTGGTGACAACAAGACATACTTCTATTTATCAACAATATCGTTCACACCTCTAGATCTTTTTTTCTTTTTTTTTTTTTGGAAAAATTTATTGGGGAATTTTTTTAAGTATCCACTATGGATAGTCGGTACTCTTTTCTACCCATCAACATGTCCCTCCTTTAATTTGGGGTTTTATGAATTTTGAAACTGAAAGCAATAATTTCCCTTTTGAAAACTGTATAACTCCCTTTAGAGACCGTATATACACCATGTATGTACACTCCCTACAAGACAAAAATAACATAAACAAAAGAAAAGAAGACAAAACAAAAACCAAAACCAGAGATATATCGTACTTAACATATCGTGCCTACACCATGGCTGCCACCAAGCCGAGACTAACACGCCATACATACCGCCCGTTGTTCTTTGTCGCCATGATGTGTGTAAAATATACGTGCATTTTGGGGCTCAAAAGGATATATATTTAATACATTTGCACGCATATTTAGTATATTTTTACTTGTTTCCTTAAAAGGGCATGATCTGCGTATTAGCAATTTTTACAGAAACGAGCTTAAAATGAAGAAATATCGGTTGGAATGCCCGACTAAGATTGACGAATGCAAAGAGAAGATCAAAACGACGAAGAAAATGGACAAAAATACTTCACACAAATGTAGGGCCGTGTGGTATCACACGGCCGTGTGAAATGCGATGTGAAACTACACAACCGTGTGAAGTTGGACAAAACGGGGGGGCGTAACCGGGGCCACACGGCCGGACCGTGTGATCCCACACGGCCGTGTGGGAAAGGGTAGAGAACCGCACCACTGCTGTGTAGGATCACACAACCGTGTGGGAAAGGTTTAGCACAAGACCACACGACCGTGTGGTGCCACACAACTAGGCCGTGTGGGACTCAGTCATGACACATTTTCCAGAGTTCTCTTCCCGTTCCAACTCTACAAGTGATCTCTCCAAGAATCTATAAAAGGGACCCAAGGCTTGCACGAAAATATATCACTTCATACAGAGAAAATATATCAAATTACACAGGAACGCAAGAATCGAAGATCTTTTGAGCAAAGAAGGCTAGGTCGTGAAGAACACTACAAGGCTTTCGCATCTACGAGAGCACAAGAGCTTGAAGGCTTGAAAGAGAATCCATCCTCATAAGAAGGGATTTTCTTTCTATGTCTAAGATCTCTTTGTGCATTAGCTTAAACAATATCATAATATTGATTCGAATTTGTCTATGAGTTTGTAATCAATGTTTGGCATATCTTTCGGATCTTAGGGGCATAATCGAAACTGTGGATTCATGTTAAATATGAGTATTTATTTTTTTAATTAATTCATGCTTTCTATTTTATGAATTCGAGTGCTTATTCTTAATTGTCGATTATCTCAATAATTTGCATGTCATACTTGTTAGTCCATAATCTGGGAGGTGAGTTCTAACGAGACAAAATCGAATTGGACATAAACATGGTAATGTATCGGGGATACTACTACATTTTTGTGAGGAGTATTTTAATTCAAAGATCTTTTGAGAGTTAATAATAGTTGTGATGGACCGGGAGAACTCAATTATTATTAATCTACTATTTATGCGCCACCCGTGAGGAGGAATAAACAATTTTAGGAGTTGAACCCATAGAATTGCATGAATTGGTTTTTAAAACTTTAATTGCATTTAATATTGAAGTAACATGTCCAGAGTATGTGCCTAAGGTTGCTCTTATAGATGTTAAAAATACTTGTGGGGTTCACAAATTTATTTATTTTTCCTTTTAGTTTCGATTTTTATTAATACTCAATATTCGGTCGCTTCAATAAAATTGGAATGCGATGTTATTATAGCCTAAGTGTTTCGAATATCAATCCTTGAGGAATACGACCTTGCTTGCTATTATTCTATAAACTACACTGTACACTTGCAATTGTATGAACCAAATATATTTGGCGAATAAGTTTTTGGTGCCGTTGCCGGAGATTGATTAGATTCTACTTAGATATAGTAATAAGCAATTCAATCTTAATTGAAACATAATTTTTCATTTGCAGAATTTTCGAAAATAGTTCGAAATTAATTTTTTATTTGTTCGGTTCTAACATTATTTTTGTTAAGTGCGAGATAATGTGCATGATCACGCGTTCGGATCAATCCAACCAATACCCATTGATTTGGAAATCGATAGACAACAAAACAACTAAGGAAAAGAGCCAAAGCAATGGGTGATGGGACAAATCCAAACGCATGGAGAGCGAGAAATAATGAGGAGCGCCCACCGGGGGCGGCGTCTAGGACCGGACCTGTGGAAAGGCCCGCGAAGAAGCGATTAGGGACTACTTCACGGTAGAAGGTAAGTCAAACTTATGGGGTGTGGCCCATCTCGCGATCAATGCAAATAATTTTGAACTAAAACCAAGCATTGTTCGGATGGTGTCACAAAACCAGATTTGGGGGTAAGCGTTGAGGATCCAAACGCGCATCACGTGCACTTTTTAGAAATTTGCGATACTATTAAAATGAATGGTGTTTACGAGGATATCATTCAATGCCGTCTTTTGCATTCTCTTTCGCGATAAAGCTAAGGGATGGTTATGCTCTCTAACACCACCAACCGCAAATTGGGTAGAACTAAGTCAATAGTTTCTAGCCAAATACTTTCCCCAGATAACGCGCAACTAAAATCTAAAATTACCGAGTTTAGGAAATTAGATGCTGAGCCACTATATGAAGCATGGGATAGATTCAGGGAATTGCTAAGAAAGTACCCTCAACACTGATATCCCGACTACCAACAGGTTCAATACTTCTATAATGGTTTAAGTGGAAACACAAGAACAATTATAGATGTTGCATGTGAAGTGCACTACTAGGGAAATATCATGAGGAGGCACTAGACTTGTTAGAGGAGATGGCGAACAACAGTTACCAATGGCCATCCGAGAGATCCGAGGATAGACATATCGTGGAAATTCAGGATGAGGATAAGATCGCCATACTCACGAACAAATATCCATGCTAAGTATGAAATCGGATGCGATGTAGCAAGTAACCTCAAGAGAGGTAGCGGTGGTTGTGGAAGAAACAAATTTTGTAGGACAACGGGGATATAACAACTATATAAATAATCGACACAACCTTACTATAATCCGGGGCTACCAAAGGAACATAAACCATCTCTAGAAGAGATGTTAGCTTCATTCATCGAGAAACTCGAGCTCGACTAAACCGAGGATGAAGCCAAGATGTAAATTAGAATCGAGGATCGTGTAACTCATTAAATACTAACAAGAATGATAGATTGAAATCTTTGGAAAAGCAATGGGGCGATTGCTACATCAATACATAGCCAACACCAAAAAGGTAAATTCGAAAGATACAAGGGCCAGTCCGGAGAAACAGTGCCCATCCGTTAAAATGAGGAGTGGAACAAGTTATGAAGGTCCAAAGATGTCAATTGATCAAGAAATAGAAGTAATTGAGGAGCGGGACACGGCGAGAGGAGGTGGCGCCAACTCCCCGGAAAAAGAAAAGGTAAAATCTGCTCCAACTATTGCAAGAAGCTCGAGGTACCTATCCCTTTCCCGCAAGGTTTGAAGAAAAGAAATTAGATGATCAATTTCTAAAATTTTTGGAAATTTTTAAGAAAATTCAAATCAATATACCTTTTGCCGATGCACTAGAACAAATGCCAAACTACGCGAAATTTCTTAAAGATATCATGGCAAAGAAAAAAAAATTTGAATATGAAATGGTGAAACCGACAGGAGAGTGTAGTGCAATTATTCAAGGAAGTTACCTAAAAATGCAAGGGTCCCGGAGTTTCACGATTCCACGCGTAATAAGGGGAACAACATTTAATAAAGCACTATCGACTTAGGTGCAAGCATTAACTTGATGCCGTTATCAATATTTCAAAACTCGGGATTAGGCAAAGTAAAGCCTACGATAATTGCCCTACAATTAGCGGTCGCTCGGTAACATATTCAAAAAGGTGGTTGAAGACGTGTTAGTGAAGGTAGACAAATTCATCTTTCCAAATGACTTCATTATGTTGGAGATGGAAGAAGACCGAGAGGTCCCATTAATTCAGGAAGACCATTCTTAGCCACATTGCGAGTAAATGATGAACACATATTATTTTTAATTTACAAAGCTATGCAATTTCATGAAAACATCGAACATTGCAACATGATTGATGTGCAAACCCCATGCATGGAAGGCGAGTTTGAACAAAGGTTATGATGAAAGACGACCGAATGGTGCTTAAGTCACTCGTTGGAATCCCAAAGGTATGTGTTTGGATATTACTAACAATAAGGTTATCGATTTTGTGCTTGCCTTAGATTCAGTTGGAAGAAAAATTCGAAAAACAACATTCGAACACCCCACACGACCATGTGGAGCAGCACAACCCGGTCGTGCGACGCACACCTCCAGACGCACATCACCATGTGAAGCAACACGATCAGGCCGTGCGATATGCTGTATTCGAAGACCTCCAATCACACGGCCGTGTGACACAAAACGATCGGACCGTGTGACCAAGGGACGACTTCTCACATGGTCGTGTGATCTAACACGGCCAACCCGTGCGATTAGTCTCCGACGTCCCAATCCCATATGGACGTGTGGTTTCACACAACCCGACCGTGCGACAAGTATTTTCAGCTGAAAATTTGAATAACGATCTCCTGGGCTCTCCAGAACTTAAACCTCTTCCGTACCATCTCAAATATGCATTCTTAGGTGACAACAAAATCTATCCGGTAATAGTTTCTTCTTCCCTTACTGAAAATCAATTGGAAAAACTACTGCATGTCTTAAGGGAACATAAAACTGCAATTGGATGGCCTATTTCTGATTTAAAAGGTATAAGACCTTGGATTTGCATGCATAAGATAAGAATGGAAGATGATTGTAAACCTTCTGTGCAACATCAACGAAGACTTAACCCAATTATGCAGGAGGTCGTAAAGAAGGAAGTACTTAAATGGTTAGATAATGGAATAATTTTTGCTATATCTGACAATAATTGGGTAAGTCCAGCACAAGTCGTACCAAAAGAGGGAAGAATGACGATAGTAAAAAGTGAAAATAATGAAATATTAGCTACTCGAGTTGTTACAGGTTGGTGTATTTACATTGATTATCGAAAGCTAAATGCAGCAACTCGCAAAGATCACTTTTCCCTCCCCTTTATGGATCAAATGTTAGATCGCCTTGCATGTTATGAATACTATTATTTCCTGGATGGGTACTCGGGGTATAATCAGATTGTTATTGCTCCAGAGGACCAAGAAAAGACAACATTTACATGTCCTTATGGTGTGTTCGCATTTCGGAGATTACCATTTGGGCTATGTAATGCACCTGCAACATTTTAAAGATGTATGATGGCGATATTTCATGGAATGATTGAAAACATAATGGAAGTCTTCATGGATGACTTCTCAGTGTTTGGTAGTTCATTTGATCATTGCTTGCATAATCTAACCCTTGTTTTGCAGAGATGCGAGGAGACGAACTTAGTATTAAACTGGAAAAAATGTCATTTTATGGTAAGAGATTGCATTGTACTCGGTCATCGTGTTTCTTCCGCAGGTTTGGAAGTCGACCGAGCAAAGGTTGTGGCAATTGAGAAACTTCCACCTCCAAAGAATGAGAGCAATAAGGAGTTTTTTGGACTTGTGGGTTTTTATAGACGTTTTATTCGGGATTTTTCAAAAATAACTAAACCCCTCTCCCACTTACTTGAAAAAGATGTACCTTTTGCTTCACCCCTGATTGTCTGCAGGCATTTGAAACACTAAAGAAGGCTCTGGTAACGCACCAATTTTGATCACACCAGATTGGAATCAACCTTTCGAGATAATATGCGGCGACAGCGGACTATGATGGGGTTGCTCGGGATAAAAACGCGAAAAGTTTTTACGTGTTATTTACTATGCAAGTCGAACATTGGATCGACACAACAAAATTATACCACAACCGAAAAGAATTCTTTGGCGGTGGTGTTTGCATTTAAAAATTTCGGGCATACTTGATTGGGACAAAGACAATAGTCCATACGGACCATGCTACGGTCAAATACCTATTCTCAAAGAAAAAGATGCCAAACCTATGCTCATTTGATGGATACTCTTGCTATAAGAGTTTGATATCAAAATTCGGGATCGAAAAGGGTATGTGAACGTGGTAGGCGATCAACTCTCATGACTTGAGCAAACAACTAAGGACAACACAAAGGGCACAACAATCAAAGAAACATTTCCGGACGAATTAATCCTAATGGTCGAAATGACCATCCCCTGGTACACTGATATTGTAAATTATTTAGTAAGCGGGGTTTTACCACCAGATATCACATATCATGCTAAAAAGAATTTTCTTCATGATGTGAGATATTTTCTGTGGGACGAACCTCTATTATTTAAAAGATGTGCGATTCGATTTATTAGGAGATGTGTACCTCAAGAAGAATGGGCAAACATTATGGAGCAATGCCATTCATCACCATGTGGGGGCCACTTTGGACCAACACGCACTGCAGCTAAGGTATTACAGTCTGGTTTCTTTTGGCCTTCTATTTTTAAAGATTGCTATAAGTTTGTTTTGCAGTGCGATAGGTGTCAACGTATGGGAAACATTTCAAGAAGACATGAGATGCCATTAGCTAATACCATAGAGGTGGAATTGTTTGATGTTTGGGGCATAGATTTCATGGGACCTTTTCGGCCTCAAATGGGTACATGTATATCCTCCTTGCAGAGACTATGTATCCAATCGGTGAAAACAATCCCTACTAAAATAAATGATGCCAGGGTTGTGCTAAATTGTTTTACAAAAGAACGTTTTACAAGATTTGGCACTCCACGAGCCCTTATTAGTGATGGAGGATCTCACTTATGTAATAAAATATTTAACAACATGATGGCAAAATATGGAGTAAAACATAGAGTAGTCTTTGCCTATCACCCACAATCAAATGGGCAAGCCGAAATTTGAATAGGAGATGAAGCAAATATTGGAAAAATCGGTTAGCATAAATCGAAAAGATTGGGCTTTGAAACTCAATGATGCTCTATGGGCTTATCATATGGCATATAAAACACCTCTGGATATGTCCCCATATCGATTAGTTTTTGGAAATCATGCCACCTTCGGAGAATTAGAACATAAAACATTTTGGGTAGTAAAAAGCTTAACTTTGACATGATTAATGATGAGCAAAAAGAGAAAACTACAAATAAGCGAACTGGAAGAATTTCGTCAAGATGCATACGAAAACACCCAAATATATAAAAATCGCACAAAGAGATGACATGATAAGAAAATTTTAAGAAGAGAGTTTTTACCCGGGCAAATGGTATTGTTATATAATTCGAGATTACGATTATTTTTGGGTAAGCTAAATCAAGATGGTCAGGTCCATTTATCATCAAAAAGGTATTGTCACTAGGAGGAGCCATTGAGTTACTATCTAAGGATGGTCGAGCTTTCATAGTAAATGGACAAAGAATCAAACATTACTTTGAACAAGACATGCAACATGAAATTTCGACCATTGACTTTATCGACACATAAAGACAATCAGGAGTCCAGCTGAAGACATAAAACTTAGCGCTTGTTGGGAGGCAACCCGATACAGGAATCTATGTAAGTACTTATTACGCATTCTTCTTTCTTTTGATAATTTCCTCATATGTTCGGGACGAAGCATATTTTAAGTTTGGGGGGGGGGTATCAAGAATGCGTAATTTAGTACTTTCTTGCATTTTGCATTGCATTTAGGATTGCATGTAGAGCATTTTGCATTAATATTTTCGAAAAAAATAAAAATTCATTTTTTTTGTTTATTTTGTTTTAGCACGTTTACCGCGTTAGCATGTTTAATTACTTTTGTGTGTGGTTTAAATTAAGTTTTTAAATGCCTAAAACTCCCATATGATTTTACTATGATCATTTTATAGAATGTGATAACATACTTGTGGGAATAATGTGATAAATTATTGGGAAGAGGTCATTTATTTGCTTAGCATTAATTGAGAAAATTAGGTATTTGAGCATATTGCGAAAAATAAGCCTGTGAGCTTTTGTGCCTTAAACTGCTTTATATTATGTACACTTATTTTTTTGAGTGTGTCATTCATGATTGATAGAACTCTAGAACTTGCTCTGATATCTTCATTGAAGCCACGTGTGTGTGCAATTTTTGAAAATGATTTAAGGCCATCTTTGTTTAGCCTACTTAGCCTAAAAAGCCTACCTATGAACTCGTGATTCCCTAGTTAGCCAATTTTGAGCCAAAACATTTATTCCGAGCCACATTGATGTTTAAAATTTACACATGATTTTATCTCTGAAATTTCTTGAGCTTAAAGAAAATGAACAAGTTGGGGGAGAAGTGACGAAAATTTATGAAGAAAAGAGAGGTAGTTGGCAAAAGAAAGAGGGATGAGCAGTATCTGGGTAAATGAAAAAAAAAATACATGAAGCTCGACAAAGAGGGAAAATCTCTGAAAAATTACATGGAGAAAATCGAGCAAAGCAAAAGAAAAAAAATTATGAAAGCTTAAGGGCTAGAAAAAATAAAATAAGGCAAAAAGGCCTAAGTATGAAAAAGGAGAAATAAGGGTGAAATGGAAACAGAAAATGAGTATTATTTGAAATTGGGTTGGTGAATTGCAAGCTGTATGCTTAAATTCTATTTGCTCAAGTCAAGTCACTTAATCCAAATTTCCCTACACTTACCAAAGAGCCTACATTACAACCTAATAAAAGACCTTTTTGATTCTTAAGTTGTGCATACAAAAGTGGTAGAGATGTTAGACGATTTGCAAGCCTATGGTAGTTTTACATTCACTGAATTGAATTTGAGCATAAACACTACCCATACACTTTTGAGAGTAGAGTGATACACTATTTACTTGTGAGTCGCGATGTCAAGTACCCATGAGAGTATTAATTATGCCGAGTTTATGAATGACTTCTTCTTGATAATGAATTACATGGTTTCCTTGAGTATGTAGTCAAATGCTATTTAATGTTCATAGTGTTCTAGGGTGTTCGTTTTTACCCCTTATATTATTTTTCTAAATTTGCTCGAGGACGAGCAATGCTTTAAGTTTGGGAGATTTTGATGTGTGTAAAATATACATGCATTTTGGGGCTTAAAAGAATATATATTTAATGCATTTGCGCGCATATTTAGTAAGTTTTTACTTGGTTTCCTTAAAAGGGCATGATACTGCGTATTCTTGTAATTTTTACAGGAAACGGAGCTTAAAATGAAGAAATATCAGTTGGAACGCCCGACTAAGATTGACGAATGCAAAGAGAAGATCAAAACGACAAAGAAAATGGATAAAAACACTTCACATGGCCAGACTGTGTGGTATCACACGGCCGTGTGGAAATGCCGGCGTGAAACTACACAACCGTGTGAAGTTGGGCAAAACAGGGGACATAACCAGGGCCACACGGCCAGACCGTGTGATCCCACACGGCCGTGTGGGAAAGACTAAAGAACCGCACCACCTGCCCGTGTAGGATCACACAACCGTGTGGGAAAGGTTTAGCACAAGACCACACAACCATGTGGTGCCACACGGCCAGGCCGTGTCGGACTCTGTCATGATGCTTTTTTTAGAGTTCTCTTCCCATTCCAACTCTACAAGTGATCTCTCCAAGCATCTAAAAAAGGGACCCAAGGCTTGCATGAAAATATATCACTTCATCAGAGAAAACACATCAAATTACATAGGAACACAAGAATCGAAGATCTTCTGAGCAAAGAAGGCTAGGTCGCGAAGAACACCACAAGGCTTTCGCATTTACGGGAACACAAGAGCTTCGAAGACTTGGAAGGAGAATCCATCCTGAGAAGACGGGGTTTTATTTCTATGTGTAAGATCTCTTGTCTGTGCTTAAACAATGTCATAATATTGATTCGAATTTGTCTATGACTTTGTAATCAATGTGTGACATATCTTTCGGATCTTAGGGGCATAATCGAAACTGTGGATTCATGTTATATATGATTATTTATTTTCTTGTTTAATTCATGCTTTCTATTTTATGAATTCGAGTGCTTATTCTTAATTGTCGATTATCTGATCAATAATTTGCATGTCATACTTGTTAGTCCACAATCCGGGAGGTGAGTTCTAAGGAGACGAAAATCGAATTCAGACATAAACATGGTAATGTATCGGGAGACTACTTCTGTTTGTGGGGAGTATTTCAATTCAAAGATCTTTTGGGAGTTAATAATAGTTGTAATGGATCGAAAGACCTCAATTATTATTAATCTACTGTTTATGCGCCACCCGGGAGGGGGAATAAACCATTTTAGGAGTTGAACCCATAGAATTGCATGAATTGGTTTTTAAAACTTTAATTGTATTTAATATTGAAGAAACATGTTGAGATTATGTGCCTAAGGTTACTCCTATATATGTTGAAAATACTTGTGAGGTTTACAAATTTATTTATTTTTCCTTTTAGTTTCGATTTTTATTAATACTCAATATTCCGTCGCTTCAATAAAATTGGAATGTGATATTATTATAGCATAAATGTTTCGAATATCAATCCTTGAGGAATACGACCTTGCGTTCCATTATTCTATAAAGTACACTGTACACTTGCAGTTGTATGGACCAAATATTTTTGGCGAACATGCCACCGCCGAAACCGCCACTGATCCCTCCTCCTCCGTTCCCGAACAAGTTAGGGTTTGTTACTCATTTTTAGTTGTTTGAAATAATGTGGAAATAATTTTAAGAGTATTGGGTATTTGTTGAAAATGATTGTGAATGAGTATATATGTTAGGTTTTATTATATTTACTTGATAATGAGGCATGAAATAATATTTTGTTGAAGTTGGGCGTTCGATTTTATGTTTCTGGTTAGGGTGTCGAAAATGGGTGTTGCAGAGTTCATGTTTACATTATATGAGGTAGAAGACGAAGTGGCACGACTGACACGATACTGGCACGATATCGGCACGATATGCACGATATCGTGCCAATATCATGCATACTGTGGCCTGATTATGGTTTAAAACATGTCACGTAATTAACCTATATCGTGCCAATATGCACACGATATAGGTTATGACGTGGCACACATTCTAAACCTATATCGTGCATATGGTGGCATAATATGACACGATATAGGTTTATACACGTGGCCTTTTATAATTGTGCCACAATATGCATACGATATAGGTTATTACGTGCCACATATCGTGCCGTATCATACATATCCTGCCAATATCATGCCCATTAGGCTATATCGTGCCACTCATTGTCTGTCTTCTTTGAATTATTGTCTTCTTGTAGGTCCCAAGGGGTGTGAGTGTAAGGTTTAGAAGACGGGGGGGTTGAATAAACCTTACCAACTTTTCAAATTAGTCCTTTTAAATATTCAGAGTTAATACTTCACAATTGTGTCCTTGATGGACACTAAGTTAGTTAATCGGCCAGAGTTTGTCACTCAACAAACTCAACCGAAATTGTTGATAGAATAACTCAAATTTTTTTGACTAAAGACTTAACTCATTGTGATTTGTTTTCATTGGAAGACTTAACACCCTTGAATTTGGTTAAGTTTGTTTTAATACTTGGTTTTAGTACTCGATTGATTATCAATTGGATAAGCGGTTATCGTGAGATATAAAAATAAGATCTGAAATTAAAGTCTTTGAAATGTAAATGACACAATAAGTTTTTATAGAGGTTCGAAGATGGGGTAATTCTTCTACTCCTCTCTTCTCCAACTCCTGGAGGAATCCACTAAGTATTGATCGATATACAAAGTAGTTAACAGTCCGGATACAAGTGTTTATCACACAACTGACTTGATTCTTTGGGACTCGATCGGAGATGCCTTGGTCACACAATGGCGGCTTCTCGTGCGACTCAACTTCTTCACAGGGGCGCCTTGCTACTACAGACCCACTTGCTTAAGTTCCTTGGATTTGATCACGAAGCCCTCCAAATAGCTTAAGCTTGGTTTGACCTTGAACCTTCCTACAATCCTCCGTGGAATGTAGACCCCTTGATTCTTCAAAAATTTCCTCTTCAACTGATTGAAGTTATCTTTCCTTCACAGGTGAGTGTTGGATTGATTTCCTTCGTAATGTAGGCTTGAGGATTAATCTTGAATGACTTGAGAATATTTTTTGGTTACAGTTCAAATGTTTTCTTGAATGTTCGTGGTTCAGGTAACCCTACTCTCAGAGTGATTCCTCAGCCTTTTATAGTGATCTTTCAAAAATCTGCCCGTTGAAGAGATATGCTTATTTTTGAAAGTCACTTGTGGTCGTTGGCTTATCTTGTTGCGATCCTTGGAATTGCCATTTCCTCGTATGAATGATTCTTGACTTTTTCGGTGTTCGACACGTGCGATGCTTCCCATTGTTTTATTCCACGCTCGAACCGAGCACTTCAAGAAAAACAGTATGGAGGTATTACTTGTTTAAGTAATTCTCTTGATTTTTGTGCAACAGATCTCTTTGATTATCTCGACTTGACTTGTATTTCCTTGACTTCCCCGTGCGACTTGAGTCGACTTCCAATAATTGGATGACTCTTCCGTCACTTCAACTTGAGACTTGGCTATCTTGAGTTGACTTGATTGATACTTCACTCACCGCATCTCACCGCACCTTCGATCGAGTTCTATCTTCTCTTCTTTGCCATACTCACCGCCTCACAAAGAGTCTTCCTTCTAGTCTCGATTGTCTTCTTGCATGTTCGGGCATAGGCGACTTAACTCACTCGACCACCTATCTATTACAATGCAATTTACAACAAAAAAGGGTGCCAACTTCCTATTCTAAGTTTTACATGGCATTCATCAAAATCTACAAAATAATTTCCCAACAATTTCCCCTTTTTGATGATGCCAAAACTTAAAACATACATCAATAATTAAACAAAAAAGATACATACAAAAATGTAGAATCACGGAATGTATGCTTAGAATCGTTCTTTTATTGATCATAACATTCTTGTTCTTTACATAGCTATTTACAAAGTGTATCGAGCTTGAATTAAAAAAAATGTATCGAGCTTAAATGGACCTTAAAGTAACCATGTTTGTTCTATATCTCCACAAGTATAGAAATTGTACAATTTTATTCAATGTACAAGACGTACATAAGAATGTATTTACATAGTAAAATACACGAAGGGTGGACAAGAACACTTCATCTCATTACGCCTCCTTCTTTCATCTTCTTCACTCTATCATCTTTGATCTTCTTCTCTTTTTCTCATCTTGTTCATGCCTTCTTCTTTTCATACGCTCTTACGGCGACTTCATCTCTTCTCAGTCTTTCTTGTCTTTCCTCCCATAGCTGAGTTTGTCTTTTATTTTCCTCTTCAATTCTCTTCACATACTCAACATTGTTCTTAGCCACTTGCAGGTTGGCTACTTCGTCAAATCCATCCCAATAGATCCCTCCTTTCTTGCCTGGATCTATATACTCAATATTTTTGGGCGGAGGTCTGGTCTCAAACCTCTTCCTCCACCTATGCTTCTTCCTCTTCCTCCTAGGCGTGTCTTTGTACTAGGGTCTTCTTTTTCCCGGTGAGTGACTAGCGAGTGACCAGCAGAGCGACCCGATGTCCTGCTTTGTCGACTTCTTCACATAGTGTGAGACCCTTTTCCCAAGACAAATCCCGGCTTGAGCCGTGGACATATTTGCGACGTATCCTTCAGAGATCGAGCATCTTGAATTCATCAACTGATCTTGGCTTGGTTCTGCATCGAAATGGCATAGGTGTCTCTGCCTTTGGAATGCCTCCATGTTGTTTGAGAATATCCATAACCCGGCATCCATCCTTCCTTCCACTTCCTTCATCCCCGCTTCAATCTGTCTTTATCTTTTCGGCCATAGGTACAACAGTGTTGGAGTGGCGAGTTCTTTGGGAGTTTCTTTGATAATATCAGTGTGACAAGACCTTGTTGGGGGTTTTAGCAATCATCAAGGTCACATATTTCGAACCTTCCCCTCAATGCATTTCCCTTTATTCTCTCTTATTACTTCTCACCGTTTGTCTTTCCCTTCACAGCTTTCCTCCTTCTCGACTATAGATCCCTTGAGCGCCTTTAGGTATTCCTCTTCCCCCTTTTTGGCATCATCAAAGGAGAGAGGAACCCCCTGAAACAAGCTAGCAAGCAAGAAGTCTAGTCTGGCGATAGCCGAGTTCTCGCTTTGAATCTGGTGGGTATCTTTGCACGGAACTCGTAGCGGGTGGCGTTGGATTGATTGCTACCAACTTCATCTCGGCCATTAGGAGACTGAATTTTCGATCCATATTCTCTTCCACGTGCGGGGAGCTCGTTCTTATTATGTTCACGCATCGCTTTATCTCTCGTAGTATGAGATTCATGCATTTGTTCAATGTGCTCTTGCAATTTTGTCTTTGCATCACATTCTCAGCCCGCCCGGACTAACAACTTGTTGAACAATGTTACGAAATATCGAGCTTGTTCCAAATGCATTGTTCTTTGTTTGTTGCCACCACTCACGGATCCTGACTATTATGCCTCTCAAACAGCAGTCAGGTTGGCGTCCCTGTTGTTGGGAAATTTAGTGTTTAGATTTTGATGAATGCCATGTAAAACATAGAATAGGAAGTTGGCACCCCATTTTTGTTGTAAACGCATTGTAATAAATAAGGCTTGGTCAAAGGAGAGTTAATGCCTAAACACACAAGAAGACAACTGGAGACTAGAAGGAAGACTCCACTGCAAGACAGTTGAGTATGGCAAAAAAGAGAAGACGGGAACTCGACTAAAGGAGCAGCTGAGATGCAGCTGAGTGGAGTATCAGTCAAGTCAACTCAAGATAGCCAAGTCTCAAGTTGAAGTGACAAAGAAGAGTCATCCAATGATTGGAAGTCGACTCTAAGTCACCTGGGAAAGCAAGGAAATGAAGTCAAGTCGAGATAATCGGAAGAGATCCGTTGCCGTAAATCAAGGGAATTACTTAAACAAGTAATACCTCCATACTACCTTTCTCAAGTGCTCGGTCCCGAAAGCGCAAAGGAATGAACCAATGGGAAGCACTTTGCACCATGTCGAACTCAAAAGTCAAGAACAATTCATACGAGGAAGTGGAAATTCCAAGGATCGCAACAAGACAAGACAACGACCACAAGTGACTTTCAAAAATAAGCCTATCTCTTCAACGGGCGATTTTTGAAATATCACTATAAAAGGCCGAGAAATGACTACGAGAGAAGGTGACTGAACCACGAATATTCAAATATATATTTGAACGTAATCTAAGATATTCTCAAATCATTCAAGATTAATCCTCAAGCTACATTACGAAGAAAATCAATCCAACACTCACCGTGAAGGAAAGATAACTTCAATCGGTTGAAGAAAATTGTTGAAGAATCAAGGGATCTACATTCCACGGAGGATTGTAGGAAGGTTCAAGGTCGAACCGGTCTCAAGTTTTGGAGGGCTTCGTGATCAAATCCAAAGAGCTTGAGCAAGTGGGCTGTGTAGCAAGGCAAGCGCCTGTGAAGAAGAAGCCGAGTCGCACGAGAAGCAGGCTGCGTGATCAAGGCATCTCGGTGAGTCCCAAAGGATCAAGTCACCGTGTGATGAAGACTTGTATCCGGACTATTACCACTTTGTATCTTGATCAATACCTAGTGGATTCCTCCAGAGTTGGAGAAGAGAGGAGTAGAATAATTACCCCATCTTCGAACCTCTATAAAACTTATCGTGTCATTTACATTTCAAAGACTTTAATTTCTGCATTTTATTTATTTAACTCTGATAAATTTGCTATCCACTTGATAATCTCTAAGTACTAAACCAAATTTAAGGGTGTAAAGTCTTCCGCTGAAAATAAATCACGATCGAGTTAAGTCTTTAGTCAAAACAAATTTGAGTTATTCTATCAACAACTCGGTCAGTGCGTTGAGTAACTAACTCTGTGATTAACTAACTTAGCTATCCATCAAGGACTCACTGTGAAGTATTAACTCGAATATTTAAAAGGACTAAATCGAAAAGTTGGTAAGGTTTATTCAACCCCCCTTCTAAACCTTACATTCACACCCCTTGGGACCTACAAGTGGTATCGGGCGGTTGGTTCATTGAGCCTTCCGCATCCAGTTCTTGAACTAGATCTCCAAATTTTTCAAAGTCTGTTTTAGTACTTAAGTTCTTCAAAACTCTTTCTATCATTAAAAGCTAATATCATGGAAGCAAATTTGACACGCATCCCTATGTTCACAATTGAAGAATTTGATGATTGGAAAATTCGCATGCGAGGCTCATCTATCAAAGATTACATGATGAGAAGTGGATAGTGATAGGGGATGGGCCACCGCAAATTTTAAAAGTGAACACACTGTAAGGAGAGGCTGCGGCGGAAGGTGAAAAGGATGTTGCTCCCAGGAGTCATGGTTGAAAACCAAGAGTTTGAATGGACAAATGATGACAAAAAAGATATAACTTGGACAATGTGGCCAAGGACATTCTTTACAAAACCTTGGACAAAGCCATGTTCAATAAAGTCAAATCATGCAAAACGGCTAAAGAAATGCAGGACAAGCTAACACCGATTTGTGAAGGATCGAGCAAATCAAGGAAAATAAACTATCGGTGGGCATACTGAAAATTTGAAAATTCCAAAATGATCGCGGAGAGACCCTGGATCAACTGGATGCTCGGTTCTGAAAATTACCAACGAGCTATCGCACTTGGAAAAGAATATACGAGAAGAAATGTGTATGAAGATTCTAAGTCTTCCAACCCCGAGTGGGATATGAAAGTCATGGCCATGAGACACTCCATGGACCTATCCAAGACATCCAACCATGAGCTATTCTCGGATCTCAAAGCCTACGAATTTGGTGAGAAGAAAAAAAGACCGGGAAGAGACAATTTGTACCCAAAAAACAATCTAATTGTTAAAGATGGCAAGAGAGGCTGAGGTCAAAGAGGTCATTGACCAAGAAGAAATAACCCCGATGGTTAAAAGGTTTAACAAGTTCTTCAATAAGAACTACAAGAGAGGCAAGGCGAATCCTCCGGAAGACACTCGGCTCCCTCCAAGTCAAGGGAAGATAGGCCAACCAAGAGAACAGAGCATCAAAAAGTTGAATATCAAAGGGTGAAAATCCAAGAATGGAAAGAGCTGATCAAAAGGTTGAAAATCTATCTTTGAACTGTAGGCAACCAGGTCACTATGCCATTGATTGCCCATATCCTGTAGTCAACAAATACATGAATGAAGAAGAAAGAAAGGTCTTGAGAGAAAGAAGACAAGAAAAAAAGAAAAAGGCAATGTTGGGCTGCGAGATTTGAGACAAACCAAGTCAAGAGACACAAGCGATTCGAGAGTAGTGAAGTGACTACTCAAGTGACTCGAAGAAGAAGCCTTGATCTTTTGATGGCCAAGGAACAAGATCAACCTCGACCTAGAAGATGAGGTACACTCTAACTCATCACACTCAAATTCTAGTGATAGTGACTGTGACACACACACCTCATCACCCACTGATCTTTATGATTCATTAGGCAAAATGATGAAAGATTTTGAACACATTAAATCCTCACACACACTACTAAATGAGGAAAATAGTCTACTCAGTCAGCGAAACTCACAAAATGACTAAGGAGATTAGTACTCTAAGTCAAATAGCTGATGAGAATGAAAGTTTAAAGGCTGAAAATGCTAAGCAAATAGCAAAAATAGCTGCTATAGAAAAAAGGGAAAATGACCTCAAAAATGTGATTGCCTCATTCACTAAGGCATCTAAATCATTGGATGATCTTATAATGAGTCAAAGAGAATGTGGAGACAAGACAGGCTTAGGATTTAATTCCTCTGTGCTATGTCAAGCTCCAAAAGTGATTTTGGAAAAAGGATCTTCTAGCAATGAAGTATCTAAAAAATCCAAAACTCCAAATTGTGCACACACATTTATCCCAAAGCACAATTACAAACAAACTGGCCTTGGTTATAAAGGAAAAGGAAAATATTGAGTGTCTTTGAGAGGACAAAGTGAGAAGAAATCCAAATTGCCGTTCCTCAAAACTCCAAACAGAAAATACTCTGTAAAGAAGAAACAGAGCTACCAAAAACCCCAGAAGTTCTATAAAAGAAATACATATGAAAGGAATGGTAGAAAATACCCAAGCCAAGCTGATTGGAATAATATGAACTATCATCAAAGACCTATGGAATATAAGCCAAAATGGCAAAGGCCTAGAACTCAGCAAAGGCCATTCCAAAGGTATAAGAGCTTTACAAGACACACATATGAACCTAGGCACCACACTCGGAGATATCATAACTACCCAAAGAAGGCGATTGCTAAAACACATATACGAGGCATACGAAAAAGAGACAAAGGCAATTTGTATGAACCTAGAATCCCCAAGCAATTTGCCAAAATTAATTATGATTATGGCACCGATAGATGGCAACCCCTCGTAGTCAAACCGTTTGGCTATAGGTTGGTTGGATCATCTTACAATACTAACCTCTCGGACCCGGACAAGTATGGGTACCTAAAACTTAATTTCCTTGTTTGCGTGTTCAAGAGCAGTGAGTGCCAAGGAACCTGGTACATGGACAATGGGTTTCCAGACATATATGACAAAACAAGAAAAATCTGTCAAAATTCAAGGAAGTCAAAGGAGCAAAAGTCATATTTGGAGGAAATGAAGCTCGGGAGAAATAAGAGGCATTGGATCCATCAAGAAAAATGGATTAGAAATCACAGATGTTGCATATGTTGAAGGACTCAATTTCAATCTGCTGAGTATTAGCCAACTTTGTGACAAAGGCTATAATATTGGATTCAACATGGGAATATGCCAAATCAAGGACACCGAATCCAATGAGGTTGTGTTGCAAGGATGCAGACAAAAGAACATGTATGTAGTAGATTGGTCAATCGCAACACCAAGCACTTGCCTATTAGCAAAGAGCACAATCAATCAAGTTGGTTTGGCACAAGAAGTTTAGTCACCTGAATTTCAAAACGATTAACAAGCTTGCGGAAGCAATCTTGTGGAAGGACTTCAGGACTCGT
Source organism: Rehmannia glutinosa (assembly GCA_016081115.2). Taxonomy (NCBI): domain Eukaryota; kingdom Viridiplantae; phylum Streptophyta; class Magnoliopsida; order Lamiales; family Orobanchaceae; genus Rehmannia; species Rehmannia glutinosa. Next base: position 179,898 of record JABTTQ020000918.1, on the reverse strand, counting down.
ATACAAGAAGGAGAGTATATGTGATGCATGTCGGAAGGGAAAACAAATCAAATCATCATTCAAAGAAAAGACATGTCCATCTTCAACAAGAATATTGCATCCGCTACATATGGATCTATTTGGTCCATTGAACCAAATAGCATAAGTGGGAAGAAATACACCTTGGTGGTAGTAGATGACTACTCAAGATATACATGGACAATATTCATGTGTAAGAAGAAAGAAACTCTACGAAACTACCACAAATGATGAAGAGAATTCAAAATGAGAAGAGCCAAACCATTATCAAAATAAGATCGTGAGGAAACGAGTTTGTCAATGGTATAATAACTCAATATTGTATAGAAAATGGTATTGGTCATGAATTATGCTGCGACAAGGACTCCACAGCGTGAGAATGGAGTTGCGAAAAGAAGAAATAGAACTCTCAAAGAAGCAACAAGGACCATGTTAGTGAAGCAGGGGCTACCTAAAAGATTTTGGGTTTGAAGAATAAACACGACATGCTACACTCAAAATAGATGCATGATAAAAGACAAATGACAAAGACTCCTATGAGATTTGGACGGGAGAAAACCAAATGTTGCATATTTTGGAATTTTTGGATGTAAATGCTTCATCCATAACAATGGCAAAGATAATTTGAAGGCTTTTGATGCTAAAGGCGATGAAGGTATATTCCTGGGATACTCAAAAAAAGCAAAGCCTCTGAGTACTCAACAAGAGGACTATGGTTACAGAGGAATCCATTCATGTGGTGTTTGATGAGCCTAATGTAAATGGAGAAGACATTGAAGAGTCACCGATAAGTGAATCAACCAACCATGCGAAAGAGTCCCTATGATGATGAGTCAAGCCGGAATTATAAACCCGGATGAAGATGAGATAGCCGAGTCTCAAAAACAATTGGAAAATCTGCAGCTAAGTGATGACGAGAGAGGCTGATCAAAGCAACATAGGCCGCAAAGACGACCAATCCGCTAACTCACTCCAACTGATGTAAGATGGCGAGAGACCATCCACGAACTAGTCATCGGAGATATAAGAGAAGGTGTCAAAACAAGATCCGAACTCAACAAGAAGCTATGTTCACATGCTTTATCTCACAAATAGAGCCTAAAGATGTGTCACAAGCATTGGATGACACACATTGGATCCAAGCTATGCAAGAAGAGTTTGAATCGGTTTGAAAGAAATAAAGTATGGGAATTAGTTCAAAGACCCACCCATCAAAATGTTATTGGCACTAAATGGGTGTTCGAAACAAGATGAACGAGGAAGGTTACGTGGTAAGAAACAAAGCAAGATTAGTAGCCAAAGGATATTGCCAAGAAGAAGGGATAGATTTTGATGAAACATTTGCCCTCGTAGCAAGATTGGAAGCTATAAGGATGTTTCTTGCCTATGCGACTCACAAGAATTTTATTGTATATCGGATGGATGTAAAGAGTGCATTCCTTAATGGTCTATTGGAAGAAGAAGTGTATGTTGAACAACCTCCGAGGATTTGAGCGAAGACTCTTGGAGATAAGGTATACAAACTCAAGAAAGCTCTATATGGATTGAAACAAGCACCCGAGCATGGTATGATACACTGTCACAATTCTTGATCGGGAACGGATTCACAAAAGGAAAAGTAGATAGAACACTCTTGAATTCAAGACAGGGAAAGAGCATCTTTGCTTGTTCAAATTCGAAATGAGCATGATGGGAGAGCGACATTCTTCCTTGGACTCCAAGTGAAACAATTTGAAGGATGGAACCTTCATAAGTCGACAAAATACACGAGAGATTTAATGAAGAAATTTGGTATAGAAGAGAAGTCTTCAGAAAATACCAATGAATACATCGATCAAAAATGGATATGGATGCGGATGGCGGGCACAGTAGATCAAATAAGATCTGAGCACTTATTGGATCAACTGCTTTACCTAACGACAAGCGGGCCGGACATCACACCTTTCTTTGTAGGTGTATGTGCAATATTTCAATCTTCTCCAAAAGAAAGCCACATGATGACCAAGAGAATCTTAAGATACTTGAAAGGAAGCGAAGAAGTTGGCTTATGGTATCCAAAGAAGGTGGATTCAAGTGATTGGCTATTCGGACTCGACTTTCTTTGGATGTAGAGTTGACGAGAAGAGCACCTCGGGCACATGTCAAATGCTTCGAAACAAAATTTCTGGTTTAGCAAAAAGCAAAATTCAATAGCCACCTCTGGTGAAGCGAGAATACATAGGCATGGGCAAACTGTTGTGCCCAAGTCCTATGGATGAGGCAAAGAAATGAGAGACTATGAAGTTGAAGAAAAGGAAATTCCAATCATGTGTGATAACACAAGTGCAATTGCAATCACTCAAAATCTGTGTTGCACTCAAGAACAAAGCATATTGATGTCGTATCACTTCATAAGAGATCATGTTGAAAAGAAGGACATCACCTTGGAATATATTTCAACCGATAAATAGTTGGGTGACATATTCACAAAACCATTATGTGAGTCAAGATTTGAAGAACTCAAGCATGAGTTAGGGTTAATTGAACTGACAATCGACACTCAAGACTCGAAGAAAAGAAATGGAACACGAAAAGGGAAACAGAGCTGAACTCTCAAATCAGCTAAGTGAATCAGACATATCGAAAAGATAGTCAGAGAGTTAGGTGACAAGCGAGTCACTAGGAGAATCTGTGAGAAGAAGAGTTAAATCAACTAAGGGATAAGTTCGAGTCATTTATGAGCAAAGGGACAAAAATGCGATCGTTTTTACTAAGCGGGAATGTTTTTAAGATTGACGTCAGCATAATGATGATGTGTATAGGTAAAAGCTGCACACCAAGCTTATGTTTGGATATAAATGCTGCCGCATTAAATACGAGGCATTAAATGCTAATCGGCGTGCAAAATCTAAGCCGTTGATTTCGGTCACATTTCAAAAACCACTCGCACGTCCTTTCAGAACCATACTTAAACCATTTTCATCCGTTTCTCTCACACATTACCAAAAACTGTTCACTTTTCTCTCTCAAAAGCAAAGGCAAAAACCCTCTCAAAAACCCTATCAATCTTCAAATCATCTTCTAAGTTTCATTCGGTGAAATACTGAAAAATGGCATCTACTCACGATTTTGTGAAGCTAGTAAAGCAAATCCACACCGGGTCTCATCTGTGGATTTCGAGGTATGGTCAAACAGGTCCGACGACACCCTCATAAAGAAGATTCTTTGAAAAACTCGAAACGATCAGGCTAAAACCATTTACGACGATGGACTTTCCGATGACCTATGTGGAAGAGGTCGCACGCTTCTATGTGAATGCCGAGATTCACGATGAGGGGATCCAATCTCTATTCACGGGAAGGAGTTCATCATCACCGCCAAGGATTTGGCGTAACACCGCTCATTACCGCGAAGGAGCACCGAAAATCAATGAAGGCGATGTTGACTTGGCCGCTTGGAAGGAAATAGCCAAGACCAACTATCTTTGAAAAGATAGTCTACCATGACCAACAAGAGGTCTTGAAGGAGGACTACCACAAATTGTTGGACATTGTTTCCAAATGCATAGACATCAAATTTGGCGGCTTTGACCAACCTGTCCAAAGCAAAATTGATCGTATTGGCTGCGATCATTGAAGAAAAGAAAGTGAATCGGCTGAGTTTGTCTCACAGACTGACTCGCTGAATGTGAGGAACAAATCCTTTAAGGAGAATGGAGCATTTGGAGGATCCTGGGATACGGTCAGTAATTGGCCGGTGATGGAGGTAAAAGGAGTCCCTCTTCGACATGGAAAGGCATTCCATGTAAACAAGAGGATGTTCGAGATCAAACCTCTCTGGCGCACGAAAGAGAGCCTACGCTAAGAGAGCTGTCGAGTGAAGGGGAATCACTGACCAAGATACAACTCTCCTCTCCACCAAAGAAGAAGGCTGCCCCTGTAGGCTAAGAAGAAGATGTTGCTCTGCATCAAATAAAAACAAATCTGCTCCTGCCCCTGCGGTAAGTCACTGCCCCCGCAGCCTGTCTCTCTGCCCTGCAGCCCACAGAGAAGGAATCCCAAATACCTTCTCCGGTCATTAAGAAGAGGAGAACGGATAAGCCAAGACGGCCAGACCTCGGAAGAAAACAACAAAGACGGCCCTGCGCCAAGACTCGAAGAAACCTTGTCGAACCAGAAAATCCCTCTGGTTCAAACTAGAAGAAGAAGAAGAATTTTCAAGCGTTAGAGCTTGAGAAGCCAGGTGAGTCTGTCACTCACCGGAAAAGATACCCGAGACTCGGCTGGAGAAGTAGAGTCTCCACCGTGATTGATGAAACAGCCAAGTCTGCTGAAATGCCAATGAGAGGCAACTTCGATGATCCACCAGTGAAACAACAACGAGGAACAAGGCACAACTTGAGACAACCAAATCACTGTTGACGAGGTTGTTTCTCCACCAGAACAGAGGTTCTTTGAAGGTGTCGAACAAAGAAAGTCTGCTACCTTCAATACACGAAACGAGGGCCGGCAAGAAGATGATGAAGACGACTTAATCATGCACTCTCCATTGTATCCGGACATCCAAAATCGTCTGCGCGAGTGGAGAAAATGGAAGCGAGCCTATCTAGAGTGCGGTTTCAACATCCGAGTTCATTGCTAAGGAAAAAGAACTCTTGATTTCTTGAGGTGGACACAGCTTCTTTGCAAGCCCTTGACGAGATAATTGCATAAATATCTTGAAATTCGAAAAGAAAATGAATGGGCTAAAGCGGTGAGACGCAGAGGCACGTGAGAAGGCCAAAGATCGCCTATCACCGCACCCGCAGAGCATACACATCCTCACCTTGACATCCTATCGAGGAAGTGATGAGGACACGGACCCTCTTTGCACGCCCCGGAAGAGTTGCAAATGCAAAGAAGCAATGGAAGAATCGAGAATCCTTCATGAGCAAAGAATGATGGAGGGACCAGGAGAGTCCTCCAAAACACAATCGAGATAGACCCAATGGGAGTGGTGCGAAGATATTGCCACCATTGTTGCTGCCACCACTTCCCACTCACTCGGAAGAAGGAACTAAAGGAACTGGCGATGAAATCGGGATAGTGGGGACCCCAATCGAGCCAACCCCTAATGAAGGTGTCTTACCACCGCCCAACGGCGAGAATACTCAATGGGAACAGAGTCCGAGACGAGTGACCCCAATCCAAGTCACTCGGTGGCGTGCCGGTGAGGGAAACCCTCCACTGCGGCAAGGTTGGAGGATCTTTGCGGTGACTCCACAATGAATCTAGGAGGCGAAGTGGAGAAGGAACAAACACAAAGTACACAGCAAGTTGTCATCGACGAGGCTCGGGCAGCTTGAGACTGTCTCGGTGAGGTGCCAACCGCTCGAAGAAGGCTAATGACGCCTGATGCGGTCGAGGCATAGGAAGGAATGCCACAGGGAGTTAACACTGGGCGGCGAAAGTGCAATCCATGGAGTTGAGACTCCAATGGATGCCACCGCAAGACCCTAAGACAGTGACACCGTCGAAAGGGATGTCAAAACCTCATTGCGATTGAGACTGCGGGAGGTAATGAAGGCCAACGGGGAGGTTGAGACTTCCCGGGGTAAAAAAGGTTTGAAATCTGAGAACTTCCCTCCTGCTATCATTGATCCATCGAGAAAAGGAGATAAGTGCACTCCACGATTCCCAAGATAATCCCGATGTAACCTTTCTAGGATCGGAAAGAGACGATGAAGGTAGTCATCCCCGTGACTAATCCAAAAGACTCACCGGTGAGGATGTTCCAACCACGAGTAAGTCGACCTCAAGTCTACTCGTCAAACTCTCAACTTTGATGAGCCACCCATGGAAATCTCATCATCGTCCGATGACGCTTCCGATAAGGCCGAGGACCACCAACTCACATGGAAAAACCACCGAGACCAACGAAGGTTGAGACAACCGAGGCTCGACAAGCGGGTCAACTTCACAACAGACCCCAGTGAAACAGAGTCCACTGCGTAGGCTCCCAAGGCGCAGCGGTTCGACTCCACAAGGAACTTCACGAGCACCTCTCATCATTGAACAAATTCCGATTACTCGTGATGATCCCTTAGAATCATTTCCCTTCTCTCTCGAGGTACCCGACCTCCCCAAGAGTCGAGAGAGAGATCTCACGCGCTTCCATGGGCCAGATCCTGTCATTCCATCGGATACCATCGTTCGGTGACTATGATTTTGACGCCTGGCCATCACCAAACAGAGGAACATCTGAAGTTCGGGAGGTGTTCAAAGCATTATTTGCTGAAATTGAACGGATGGAGAGGCATCATGCCTCGATGGACATGCGATTCGATAACAGAGATGCCAACTTTGCTAAATTGAGAGGCATAATAGTCAGAATCAGGGAGTGGTGGCAACAACAACAAACAATGCGCGTGGAACAAGCTAGATATTTCAGAACATTGTTCAACAAGCTGTTGGTATGGCGAGCTGAGAATGCTGATGCAAAGACAAAGTTGAGAGAACACATTGAGCACATGCATGAATCTCACACTGCTGAGATCAAGCTGCTGCGTGAGCAAAATAAGAATGAGCTCCTGCGTATGGAAGAAAACATGGATCAAAAATTCAGCCTTCTCATGGCTGAGATGAAGTTGATTACAGCTGAATCCAACGCTACTCGCTCCGAGTTTCGCCACGACCGCATACTCCGCATCGACTCGGCGAACTTGACTATCGCACAGACTCTCGACTTCACTGCTTGCTAGTTTGTTTCGGGGTTCCTCTCTCCTTTGATGATGACAAAAAGGGGAAGAGGAATACCTAAAAGCGAAGAGATCTCAAGTTGAGAAGGAGGGAGCAAGCATTTGTGAAGGAAAGACAGTGAGGAAGTTTCAAGAGAAAGAAAGGGAAGTCTGAGAGGGGAAGGATCGAGAGATGTGACCTTGATGATTGCACAAACCCCCAACAAGGTCTTGTCACGGTGATATTATCGCAAACTCCCAATGACTCTGCCACTCCAACACTCTGCTGTGTACCTATGGCCGACAAGAGAAAGACAATTGAAGCGGGGATGGAGGAAGTGGAAGGAAGGATGAATGCCCATGTTATGGATATTTGAAACAACATGGAGGCATTCCGAAGAGACGAGACACTTATGCCATCTCGGATGCCGGAATTGAGGCGAGATCGAGTTGATGAATTTAAAACGCTCGCATCGAAGGATACTTCTCAAACATGTCCATGGCTCAAGCCTCGGGACTTATCTTGGGAAAAGGGTCTCACACTATGTGAAGAAGAAGGCGACGAGCGGCGGACTCACAAGCGGTCACTCTGGTCACTCTGCTAGTCACTCAGGTTGGGAAGAAGAAAACCCCGATCAATACACGCCTGGAGGAAGAGGTTTGAGACTGAACCTCTCCCCCAAAAACATTGAGTACATAGATCCGGGGTAAGAAAGGAGGGATCTCTTTTGAAGTTTTGGGTTTTGTGAAGTAAGCGAATCTGCAAGTGGCTAAGAACAATGCTGAGTATGTGAAAAGAATTGAAGAAGAAAATAAAAGAGAAACTCAGCTATGAGAGGAGAGACAAGAGAGAATAAGAAGAGATAAAGCTGTCCGGAAGGCGTATGAAAAGAAGAAGAAAGCAGCTGAAGATGAGAAAAAGAAAAGAAGACCAGAAGATGACAGAGCTGAAGAAGAATAAATAAGGAGGAAGCGAAGGAGATGAAGTGTTGCTGTCCACCCCTTCATGTATTTTACTATGTAAATACATTTTATGTAAGTCTTCTGTAATAATTCTGTAAATTCTCTATTTTTGCGTAGACACAGATGTTTGCTCTGATACACTTTGTAAACAGTTGTGTAAAGGACAAGAATGTTATGATCAATAAAAGAATTGATTCTACGCATACATTCTCTGTGAATGCACTATCTGTATGTATATTTGCTATTTACATTTTAAATGTTTTTTGTAAGTTTTGGCATCATCAAAAAGGGGGAAATTGTTGGGAAATTTAGTGTTTAGATTTTGATGAATGCCATGTAAAACTTAGAATAGGAAGTTGGCACCCCATTTTTGTTGTAAACGCATTGTAATAAATAAAAATTTGGTGAAGCTGAGTTAAGTCGGCTATGCCTAAACACGCAAGAAGACAATTGGAGACTAGAAAGAAGACTACTGCAAAAGACAAATGAGTATGGGAAAAAAAGAGAAGACGGAACTCGGAAGGAGCGGTGAGATGCGGTGAGTGGAGTATCGATCAAGTCAACTCAAGATAGCCAAGTCTCAAGTTGAAGTGACGGAAGAGTCATCCAATGATTGGAAGTGACTCTAAGTCACCTGGGAAAGCAAGGAAATGCGGTCAAGTCAAGATAATCGGAAGAGATCCGTTTGCCGCAAAATCAAGGGAATTACTTAAACAAGTAATACCTCCATACTACCTTTTCTCGGAAGTGCTCGGTCCCGAGCGTGCAAAAGGAATGAACCAATGGGAAGCACTGCACCATGTCGAACTACGAAAAGTCAAGAACAATTCATACGAAGAAGTGGAAATTCAAGGATCGCAACAAGACAAGCCAACGACCACAAGTGACTTTAAAAAATAAGCTATCTCTTCAACTGATTTTTGAAAGATCACTATAAAAGGCCGAGGAATGACTACGAGAGAAGGTGACCTCAACCACGAATATTCAAATATACATTTGAACTATAATCTAAGATATTCTCAAATCATTCAAGATTAATCCTCAAGCTTTACATTACGAAGAAAATCAATCCAACACTCACTGTGAAGGAAAGATAACTTCAATCGGTTGAAGAGGAAATTGTTGAAGAATCAAGGGTCTACATTCCACGGAGGATTGTAGGAAGGTTCAAGTCGAACCGGTCTCAAGTTTTGGAGGGCTTCGTGATCAAATACAAAGAGCTTGAGCAAGTGGGCTGTAGTAGCAAAAGCGGTTTGCCCTGTGAAGAAGGTTGAGTCGCACGAGAAGCCACGTGATCAAGGTATCTCCCGTGAGAGTCCCAAAGGATCAAGTCACCGTGTGATCAAGACTTGTATCGGGTGCCACCACTTTGTATCTTGATCAATACCTAGTGGATTCCTCCAGGAGTTGGAGAAGAGAGGAGTAGAAGAATTACCCCATCTTGAACCTCTATAAAACTTATCGTGTCATTTACATTTCAAAGACTTTAATTTGTGCATTTTATTTATTTAACTCTGTTTGATAAATTTGCTATCCACTTGATAATCTCTAAGTACTAAACCAAATTTAAGGGTGTAAAGTCTTCCAAAAACAAATCACGGTCGAGTTAAGTCTTTAGTCAAAATAGCCGAGTTATTCTATCAACACTCGATCAGTCATTGAGTAACTAACTCTATTTGATTAACTAACTTAGTCACCCATGAAGGACTCATTTTGTGAAGTATTATCTCAATATTTAAAAGGACTAAATCGAAAAGTTGGTAAGGTTTATTCAACCCCCTTCTAAACCTTACATTCACACCCATTGGGACCTACACTGTTATCGGCCTCATGTCCAAATGGGGCCTGGTGCCTCTCCATTTTTTCTATCTCGGCAAATAAGGCTTTGAACACGTCCCGAACTTCAAATCACCTCTGTTTTTGTGACGGTAAGCACGTCAAAAGTCATAGTTATTGGAACAATGGTGTCGATGGAATAACATGATCAGGTGCAGGAAGCTCTCACGATCTTTAGTGATTCTTCGGAGGTCGGTACCTCCGAGAGAGAAAGGAAACTATTCTACAAAAGGATCATCATGGGCAATCGGAATCTGTTCAATGATAAGTGGTGCTCGTGAAGTCCCCTGTGGAGTCGAACCCGCTGCGACTTGGGAGCTGCGCGATGGACTCTGTTTCACCGTGGTGATGCATTGTGAAATTGACCCGACTTCTTGAGCCTCACCGTCTCAACACTTCATCGGTCTCACCGGTTTTTCCAAATGAGTTGGTACTGTCCTCGGCCTTATCGGAAGCATCATCGGACGATGATGAGATTTCCATGGGTGGCTCATCATCAAAGTTGAATGTTTGACGAGTAGTCTTGAGGTCGGGCTTACTCGTGGTTAGAACATCCTCACCAGTCTTTTGTATCAATCACGGGGGATGACTCGGCTTCATCGTCTTCTTCCGATCCCGAGAAGGTTACATCGAGGATTATCCTGGGAATCGTGAAGAGCACTTATCTCCTTTTCTCGATCGGTCAATGATAGCGGGAGGGATGTTCTCACGTGCTTCAGTTTTTCTACCCCTCGGAAGTCTTAACCTCCGTTGGCCTTCATTACCTCCTGCGGTCTCAAGCTCAATCGGCGAGGCCTTGGTCATCCCTTTCGACGATGTCACTGTCTTGGGGTCTTCTCGAGGTGGCATCCATTGGAGTCTCAACTCCATGTATTGCACTTTCATCGTCAGTGTTAACTCCCAGGGCGATTCCTTCTATGCCTCGATTGCATCGCGCGTCATTAGCTGCGCAGAGAGCGATTGCACCTCAGTGAGACAGTCTCAACTGTACGAGCCTCGTTGATGACAACTCACCGTGATTCTGTGGTTGTTCCTTCTCCACTTCGCCTCCGAGATTCATTGTGGAGTCGCTAAAGATCCTCCAACCTTCTTTGCATTGGAGGGAGTTTCCCCTCGGTTGGCACACCAACCGAGTGACTTGGAATGGGGTCACTCGTCTCCACTCATTTGTTCCCATTTGAGTATTTAGCCATTGGGCGGTGGTGAGACACCTTCATTAGGGGTTGGCTCGACTGGGTCCCCATAATCCCGATTTCATCGCCATTCCTTAACACCTTCCTCCGAATGAGTCAGGAAGTGGTGGCAGCGACAACAATGGCAATATGCTACACCACTCCCATAGGGTCTATCTCCGGTGTGATTTGGAGGACTCTCTGGTCCCTCCATCATTCTTTGCTCATGAAGGATTCTGGATTCTTGCATTGCTTGCTGCATTTGCAATTCTTTTCTCGCGGCGAAACAGGTCCGATCCTCATCACTTTCGATAGGGCGTCAAGGTGAGGGTGTGTATGATTGGTGGTGCCATGAGAGGGCGAGATCTTTGGCCTTCTCACGTGCGGCTGCGTCTCTCATTTTGCTCTAGCTCGTTCGTTTTCTTTTGAATCTGCGGTATATTGATGCAATTATCCTCGTCAAGGGCTTGCGACCTGTGTCCACCTCAAGAAACCTGAAGAGTTCTTCTTCCTCAACAATGAACTCTGGACTTTCAAACGCACTCTGGATAGGCTCGGCTTCCATTTTCTCCACTCCCGAGACGATTTTGGATGTCGGATACAATGGAGAGTACATGATTACATCGTCTTCATCATTCTCTTGCTGGCCCTCGTTTCCCGGATTAAGGGTAGCATACTTGTTGCTTTCGACACCTCGAGTAGCCTCATGTTACGGTGGAGAAACAACCACATCAACAGGTGATTTGGTTGTCTCGGCCAGATCCTTGTTCCTCGGCTATTCTGTCTATAGTCAGGTCCTCGACTTGCCTCTGCTGATCGGCCTCGGAGACTTGGCCATTTCATCGATCACTTACCTGAGACTCTACTTCTCGGCCTCTCGGAGTATCTTCTCGGTGAGTGAGCAGACTCAATTGTCTTCTCAAGCTCGGAGAGCTTGGAAAGTCTTCTTCTTCTCTTTGTTTTTACCAGAGGGCTATCTGGCTCCATTTCCTCTGGTTCATTGATGGTGAATGCCTTCGCAGATGTCTTAGAGGCGTTGCCTTCCTTGTTGTGGCGATCCTCTTCTTCTTGATCACCGGAGAAGGGATTAATGGTTCCTTCTCCATTGCGGGCTGCGAGGGCGGGAGACACGGCTGCGCGGGCGGTGACTCGGCTGCGGGGGGGGAGCGATTTCTTTTTCTTTGCTGCAGGGGCATCAGTCTTTTTAGCAGCTGCAGGGGCAACCTTCTTCTTTGGAGGAGAGGAGACAGCTGTATCTTTAGGGTCAGCTGATTCCCCCTCACTCGTATCAGCCCTCTTGGCGTATGCTCTCTTCTGTGCGCCAGATAGGTTTGATCTGAACATCCTCTTGTTTACATGGAACGCCTTTCCATGTCGAAGAGGGACTCCTTTTACTTCCATCAGCCGGCCAATCACCAGGCCGTATCTGAGGAACCTCCAAACGTTCCATCCTCCTTGAAGGATTTGTTCCCAACGATTCAGCGAGTCTGTTGTAGACAAACTCAGCCCAATTCACCTTCTTTTCTTCAAGGATCGCAGCCATTACGATCAGCTTAGCTTTAGACAGCTGGTCAAAGCTGCCAAATTTGATGTCTATGCATTTGGCAACAATGTCCAGCAATTTGTGGTAGTCCTCTTTCAGACCTCTTGTTAGTCAGTAGACCACTTTTGCAAAGATAGTCGGACTTGGCTACTTCCTTCCAAGTAGCATTCAGGTCGACCTCGGCTTCATGAATCTCCGGCACTTCTTCTTCCGCAAGAACAATGTTCAGCCAAATCCTTGGCGGTGATGCTGAACTCTTTTCCGTGAACAGAGGACTTGATGCCCTCATCGTGAACTTCGTTCACGTAGAAGCGTCGACATCTTCCACATAGGTCATCGGAAACTCCAACGCCCGGAAACGGTTTCAGCCCAGACATTTCCAATTTCTCAGCAATCTTCTTCACTATGGTGTCTTCGGACCCCTGTTTAACCATACCATCGAAATCCACAGTAGACCCTGTGTGGATTTGCTTTCCTAGCTTGACAAAGTCATGAGTGGATGCCATTTCGAGATGTTTTACCGAACGAAACTTAGAAAATGATCTGAGGATTGATAGGGTTTTGAGAGAAAATTTTTGCTTTTGCTTTCGAGAGAGAGATGAACAGTTTTTGGTAAAGTGAGAGAGAAACGGACGAAATGGTTTAAGTATGGTTCATGAAAGGACGTGCGGGTGGTTTTTGAAATTTAATCAAAATCAACGGCTTAGATCTTGCACGCCGATTTACATTTAATTTCTCGCATTTAATGCGGCAAAGATTTATATCCAATCATAAGCTTGGTGTGCGGCTTTTGCTGTACACGTCATAATTATCTTTGATGTCATTCTTAAAAACATTCCCGCTTAGTAAAAACGACCACGTTTTTGTCACTTTGCTCATAAATGACTCAACTTACTCCTTAGCTGATTCAATCCTTCTTCTCACTTTGCTCTTCTAGTGACTCACTTTGTCCTAACTTGAATCTGACTTACTTTTCGATCGGTGATTCACTTAGTCAATTCTGGTCGACTCTTTTTTTTCTTTTCATGTTTCATCTCTTTTCTTTGAGTCTTCTTGAGTGTCAACTCACTCAATTAACCCTAACTCATGCTTGAGTTCTTCAAATCTTGACTCACATAATGGCTTTGTGAATATGCCCGAAGCTAACTTATCGGTTGAAATGTATTCCAAGGTGATGTCCTTCTTTTCAACATGATCTCTTATAAAGTGATATCGACATCGATATGCTTTGTTCTTGAGAGCAACACAGATTTTGAGTGATTGCAATTGCACTTGTGTTATCACACATGATTGGAATTTCTTTTTCTTCAATCTCATAATCTCTAAGGCTCTTTGTCTCATCCATAAGACTTGGGCACAACAAATTTGCCCGTGGCTATGTATTCTCGTTTTAGAGGTTGCTATTGAATTTTGCTTTTTGCTAAACCAGAAATTAGCCTATTTCCAAGCATTTGACATGTGCCTGAGGTGCTCTTCTGTCAACTCTACATCCAAAGATAGTCGTCGAATAACCAATTAGCTTGAATCCGCCTTCCTTTGGATACCATAAGCCAACTTCTTGGCTTCCTTTCAAATATCTCAAGATCTTCTTGGCTGCGATAATGTGGCTTTCTTTTGGAGCGATTGAAATCTTGCACATACACCTACATCAAAGGTGATGTCCGGCCTCTTCTTTGTAAGATAGAGCAATGATCCATAAGTGCTCGTATCTTGTCGATCTACGAGCTTGCCATCCGCATCCATATCCATTTTGACCGATGTATTCATTGGTGTTTTCACGAGAAGACTTCTCTTCCATACCAAATTTCTTCATTAAATCTCTGGTGTATTTTGTTTGACTTATGAAGGTTCCATCCTTCAATGTTTCACTTGGAGTCGAGGAAGAATGTCGCTCTCCCATCATGCTCATTTCAATTTGCTTTGCATGAGATTTGAAAATTTATCACACACGGACTATTTGTTTGTGGATCCAAAGATGATGTCATCCACATATATTTGAACAAGCGGTATGCTCTTTCCATCTTGAATTCTCAAGAGAGTTCTATCCACTTTGCCTTTTGTGAATCCATTCTCGATCAAGAATTGTGACAATGTATCATACCATTCTCTGGGTGTCCTGTTTCAATCCATATAGAGCTTTCTTGAGTTTGTATACTTTGTCTCCAAGAGTCTTCTGCTCAAAACCTGGAGGTTGTTCAACATATACTTCTTCTTCCAACAAACCATTAAGAAATGCACTCTTTACATCCATTTGATATACAATAAAGTTCTTGTGAGCTGCATAGGCAAGAAACATCCTTATGGCTTCCAATCTTGCCACAGCAGCAAATGTTTCATCAAATATTCCTTCTTCATGGCAATACCCTTTGGCTACCAATCTTGCTTTGTTTCTTACCACAGAGCCTTCCTCGTTCATCTTGTTTCTGAACACCCATTTAGTGCCAATAACATTTTGATGGGTAGGTCTTTGAACCAATTCTCATACTTTATTTCTTTCAAACTGATTCAGCTCTTCTTGCATGGCTTGAATCCAATGTGTGTCATCCAATGCTTGTGACACATCTTTTGGCTCTATTTATGAGATGAAGCAAGTAAACATTGCTTCTTGTTGAGTTCTGGATCTAGTCTTCACTCCTTCTCTTACATCTCCAATGATTAGTTCTGGTGGATGGTCTCTCAGCCATCTTACATCGAGTTGGAGTAAGTTAGGCGGATTGATCGTCTTGCGATTTGTGTTATTTTGATCGCTCTCTCATTATCACTTAGTCAAATTTTCCAAATCTTTGAGATTCAACTATCTCATCTTCATCCGGTTTATAATTACGACTTGCTTCAACATAGGGACTCTTCTTCATGGTTGGTTGATTCAAATTATCACCGACTTTTCAATGTCTTCTCCATTTACATTTGGCTCATCAAACACCACATGTATGGATTCTTCTGTAACCATTGTCCTCTTGTTGAGCACTCTGTAGGCTTTGCTTTCAGCTGAGTATCCTAAGAAGATACCTTCATCAGCTTTGGCATCAAAAGCCTTTAAGTTGTCTTTGCCATTATTATGGATGAAGCATTTGCATCCAAATATTCTGAAGTATGCAACATTTGGCTTTCTCCCTGTCCAAATCTCATAGGGAGTTTTTGTCACCGTCTTTTATCATGCATCTATTTTGAGTATACCATCTTTGTGTTTATTGCTTGACCCAAAATCTTTTAAGCGACCTGCTTGACTAACATGGTCCTTGATGCTTCTTTGAGAGTTCTATTCCTTCTTTCTTTCAACTCCATTTTTGTGGAGTTCTTCTAACTGCCGCAGATAATTCATGACCAATGCCATTTTCAATACAATCTTGAGTTATTATACCATTGACAAACTCGGTTCCTCGATCGATCTTATTTTGATAATGGTTTGACTTTTCTCATTCTGGATCCTCTTCATCGATTTGTGGTAGTTTCTGCGAGTTTCTTTCTTCTTACACATGAATATTGTCCATGTATATCTTGAGTAGTCATCTACTACCACCAAGTGTATTTCTTTCCACTTATGCTAGTTTGGTTCAATCGGACCAAATAGATCCATATGTAGCAGTGCAATATTCTTGTTGAAGATGGACATGTCTTTTCTTTGAATGATGATTTGATTTGCTTTCCCATTTGGCATGCATCACATACACTTTCCTTCTTGTATCTTTGAGTGCAGGGAGTCCTTCTACAAGACGCTTCCAGCAAGTTTGTTAATAGTTTTAAAATTCAGGTGACTCGATTTCTTGTGCCACGCCGAACTTGATTCAAATTTGTGCTCTTTGCTAGTAGACAAGTGCTTGGTGTTGCGATTGACCAATCTACCACATACATGTTCTTTTATGTCGCATCCTTGCGGCAAGACAACTTCATTGGATTGATGTCATTGATTTGGCATATACCCATGTTGAATCCAACATTATAACCCTTGTCACAAAGTTGGTGATGCTTAGCAAGTTGAAGTTGAGTCCTTCAACATATGCAACATCTCGAGATTTCTAATCCATTTTTCTTGATGGATCCGATGCCCTTATTTCTCCTGGAGCTTCATTTCCTCCAAATATGACTTTTGCACCTCGACTTCCTTGAATTTTGATAGATTTTTTTGTTTCCTATCATGTGCCTGGAACAACTACTATCCATGTACCAGGTTCCTTGGCACTCACATTCCTTGAACTCGCAATCAAGGAAATTAAGTTTTAGGTACCCATACTTGTCTCCGGGTCCGAGGGGTTAGTATTATAAGATGATCCAACCAACCTATAGCCAAATGATTTGACTCTAAGAGGTTGCCATCTATCAGTGCCATAATCATAATTAACTTTAGCAAATTGCTTGGGAGTTCTAGGTTCATACAGCTATCTCTTTTGTGCGTATGCTGTGAATGAGTTTTAGCAATTTACGTATTTGGGTAGTTGTGATATCTCTACGTGTGTAGTGCCTAGGTGCATATGTGTCTTTGATGATAGCTCTTGTGCCTTTGGAATGGCCTTTGCTGAGTTCTAGGCCTTTGCCATTTGGGCTTATATTTCATAGGTCTTTGCTGATAGTTCACATTATTCCAATCACTTGGCTTGGGTACTTTCTACCATTCCCATCATATGCGTTTCTTTTATAGAACTTAAGGGCTTTTGGTAGCTCTGTTTCTTCTTTACATAGTATTTCTGTTTGGAGTTTCTTTGAGGAACTCACCGGATTTCTTCTCACCGTGTCCTCTCGACACTCAACTGCGACTTTCCTTTTCCTTTATAACCAAGGCCGGTTTACTTGTGATTGTGCTTTGGAATAAATGTGTGTGCACCATTTGGAGTTTTGGATTTTTGAGATACTTCATTACTTGAAGATCCTTTTTCCAAAATCACTTTTGGAGCTTGACATAGCACAAAGGAATTAAAACCTAAGCTGTCTTGTCTCCACATTCTCTTTGACTCATAATAAGATCATCCAATGATTTAGATGCCTTAGTGAATGAGGCAATCACATTTTGAGGTAATTTTCCCTCTTTTCTATAGCGACTATCTCTGCTATTAGCTTAGCATTTTTAGCCTTTAGACTTTCATTGTCATCGACTATTTGACTTAAAATACTCGGCTCCTTAGTTAGGTGAGTTTTGGCTCTTGAGTAAAATTTTTTTTCCTCATTCAAGAGTGTGTATGAGGATTTAATGTGTTCAAAGTCTTTCATCGTTTTGCCTAATGAATCATAAAGATCGGTGGGTGATGAAGTGTGTGTGTCACGATCACTATCACTAGAATCGAGTGTGATGAATTAGAGTGTACCTCATCTTCTTGGTCGGTTGGTCTTGTTCCTTGGCCATTAAACGGATCAAGGCTTCTTCTTCGAGTCACTTGAGTAGTCGGCTTCACTACTCTCGAATCGGCTATGTCTTTTTAACTTGGCTATCTCGTGATCTCTGCGAACAACATTGCCTTTTTCTTTTCTTGTCTTCTTTCTCACAAGACCTTTCTTTCCTCTTCATTCCTGTATTTGTTGACTACGGGATATGCGCAATCAATGGCATAGTGACCTGGTTGTCTGCCCAATTCCGCATAGATTTTCAACCTTTTGATCGACTCTTTCCATTCTTGGATTGTCGGCCCTTTGATATTCAACTTTTTGATGCTCTGCTCTCTTGGTTGATCTATCTTCCCTTGACTTGGAGGAGCCGAGTGTCTTCGGAGGATTCGCCCTTGCCTCTCTTGTAGTTCTTATTGAAGAACTTGTTAAACCTTTTAACCATCGGGGCTATTTCTCTTGGTCAATGACTTCTTTGACCTCAACTCTCTTGCCATCCTTAACAATTAGAGCAACTGTTTTAGGCACATCTGTCTCCTCCTGGTCTTTTCTTCTCAGCTCAAATTCGTAGGCTTTGAGATCTGAGAATAGCTCATGGTTGGATGTCTTGGATAGGTCCATGGAATGTCTCAATGCCATGACCTTCATTTCCCATTCACCGGGAGACATCTTAGAATTTTCATACACATTTCCTTACGTGTATATTCTTTTCCAAGTGCGAGATAGCTCGTTGGTAATTTACGTGAACCGAGCATCCAGTTGATCCAAGGTCTCTCCTGCGAGCATTTTAAAATTCTCAAATTTACATACGACAAAGAACCGATAGTTTATTTTCCTTGATTTGCTCGAGTCACAAATAAATGTTAGCTTGTCCCAGTTTCTTTAGCATTTGTTTTTGCATGATTTGACTTTGTTGAACATAACTTTGTCGAAGGTTTTGTAAAGAATGTCCTTGGCCACATTGTCCAAGTTATATCTTTTCCTCATCATCATTTGTCCATTCGGATCTTGGTTTTTCAACCATGGCTGATGCAGGAGCAACATCCTCTTCACCTTCAAACACAACTCTCCTTACGATTGTGTTCACTTTTAAAATTTTCAGTGCCCATCCTCTATCACCGTCCACATCTCATCGTGTAATCTTTGATAGATGAGCACTGCATACAAATTTTCCAATCATCAAATTCTTCAATTGTGAACATATGGATGCGTGTCAAATTTGCTTCCATGATAATAACCTTGCTGAGTAAAAGAGTTTTGAAAGATTGAGTACTAAAACAAGTTTTTAAAAAATTTGGAGATCTAGTTCAAGAACTTAGGTCACGAGAAGGCTCAATGAACCAACCGCTCGATACCACTTGTAGGTCCCAAGGGGTGTGAGTGAGTGTAAGGTTTAGAAGGGGGGTTGAATAAACCTTACCAACTTTTCAAATTAGTCCTTTTAAATATTCAGAGTTAATACTTCACAACTATATCCTTGATGGACATCTAAGTTAGTTAATCAGCAGAGTTTGTCACTCAACAGACTCAACTGAGCTGTTGATAGAACAACTCAACCGTTTTGACTAAAGACTTAACTCGACTGTGATTTGTTTTATTGGAAGACTTAACACCCTTGAATTTGGTTAAGTTTGTTTTAATACTTGGTTTTAGTACTCGATTGATTATCAATTGGATAAGCATTTATCGTGAGATATAAAAATAAGATGCAAAAATTAAAGTCTTTGAAATGTAAATGACACAATAAGTTTCTATAGAGGTTCGAAGATGGGGTAATTCTTCTACTCCTCTCTTCTCCAACTCCTGGAGGAATCCACTAAGTATTGATCAATATACTGAGTGGTTAACGATCCAGATACAAGTCTTGATCACACAAATGACTTGATTCTTTGGGATTGATCTGGAGATGCGCTTGGTCACACAAATGGCTTCTCGTGCGACTCGGCTTCTTCACGCTGGGTAGCTGCCTTGCTACTACATCCCACTTGCTTAAGTTCCTTGGATTTGATCACGAAGCCCTCCAAATAGCTTAAGCTTGGTTCGACCTTGAACCTTCCTACAATCCTCCGTGGAATGTAGACCCGCGATTCTTCAAAAATTCCTCTTCAACCGATTGAAGTTATCTTTCCTTCACAAATTGAGTGTTGGATTGATTTCCTTCGTAATGTAGGCTTGAGGATTAATCTTGAATGACTTGAGAATAATTTTGGTTCTGATTCAAATGTTTTCTTGAATGTTCGTGTTCGAGTAACCCTACTCTCGAGTGATTCCTTAGCACTTTTATAGTGATCTTTCAAAAATCACCCGTTGAAGAGATAGGCTTATTTTTGAAAGTCACTTGTGGTCGTTGGCTTGTCTTGTTGCGATCCTTGGAATTGCCATTTCCTCGTATGAATGATTCTTGACTTTTCGGTGTTAACACAAAAAGTGCGGTGCTTCTCATTGGTTTATTCCTTTTGCACGCTTAGAACTCGAGCACTTCAAGAAAGACAAGATGGAGGTATTACTTGTTTAAGTAATTCTCTTGATTTACATGCAATGGATCTCTTTCGATTATCTCGACTTCACCGCATTTCCTTAACTTCCCAGAGACTTGAGTCGACTTCCAATCATTGGATGACTCTTGTCACTTCAACTTGAGACTTGGCTATCTTGAGTTGACTTGAGTGATACTTCACTCAACAAGTGCATCTCACCGCACCTTGATCGAGTTCCTATCTTCTCTTCTTTGCCATACCCAAATGCCTCACACAGAGTCTTCCTTCTAGTCTCCAGTTGTCTTCTTGCATGTTCAGGCATAGCTGACTTAACTTAGCTCGACCAGCCCTATCTATTACAATGCAATTTACAACAAAAAAAAGGGTGCCAACTTCCTATTCTAAGTTTTACATGGCATTCATCAAAATCTACAAAATAATTTCCCAACACTTCTTAATATCTTACTTCATTTCTTCACCTTTTTTACCAATTTCTGTTGTTAAATAGCTATTAATTCATGTTGTAGGTTAGGCCTTTGTGGATGAGACTTTCTTATCGTAGAGAGAGGGCCCAAATTATTGGGTACGTTCGACTGAGTATAATACAAGATATAAGACAACAATTGCAATTGACCTGTGGTGGTGTATATGAGGAGTTTAGAGACTCCATTTTTGGTCATTTTTTAGATTTTGGGTACGACAGGTTTAGTTGTAATGCTGCCCTCCATGCATTGGTAGTGATAGAGGTACGCATGCCAGATGCTCCAGAATCAGAGTGTTGGTTCCACATCGGAGATAAAAGTATTAGATTCTCCCTGTGTGAGTTTGCAATGGTTAGTGGATTGAGATTTGTGGGGTCCACATTTGACCCTAATTGTGTGTATGAGCCACCCGAGACCGGTATTTATCGATGATTTTGGCCTCAGGGTGATCGTGTTACTGCGAAGGATCTAGGCGATTTATTTAACGATGGCACCTTCCGTGAGTCACCAGCCGATGCCCTAAAGAGGCGAAGGTGTCATTTGCATTTTATATGTTATTGTGTTTCGATGGCCGGCAGACCGCAGTGAAGCATTGGCTATGGTTTCTTATCGAGGACACTGCACAGTGGGAGACTTTCACTTGGGGAAATTACTCATTTTAGATTTTGATACATTATCTTCGAAATCTGAATGATGTTCTTCCATCTGGTCGAACTTCTAGGAGGCCACCGGGATATCGCCCACCTAATTATTATTTTTATGGTCCCACGTATGTCTTGCTGGTACGCATATTAATTTATTTTATTTATTGTATATGTTATTAGTTTTTTTAAATATTTTAAAAAATCTTATTTTTGTCATTTATCTATGTTCTGACAGATTTGGGCATTCGAGGCGATACCTTGTCTAGGTGATGTTTGTGAAATTTGAGTATCTGACACTCGGACGCCTAGGTGCCTTTGTTGGAGGTTTCGGAAGACCATGGTTGACTTGGTTGATTTCTTATTTGACCCGATATGCATTTTATTTATTTATTTATTTATGAAGTATAAATCACTTTTTACAGGGGTTAGTGTCTTATGAGACATTGGATCCGAGTGAGGAGGAGCTCCACCAGGTGTATATGGAGCATATCCATGAGGATGTTATTCTGTTAGGTCATCCTCGATTCATCCCGAAGGAGAATCGATTTTTGGGCGGTAGTGGCGGGAGGGGCAGAGGCAAAGGTAGGGGTACAGATTCCACATCCCCTACCACCACCATTTGCAGGGGCAGGGGTAGAGTGTCGGAGACGGACGCTCGACCTGCTGGGCGGCGAGCGAGACGGATCAGTTTAGAGGCCCCCATTATTACTACTACTATGATTTAGAGGCCGGAGAAGTGGCATAGGACAGACGATCCCTCAGCTGGGCAGACAGATGATCACCCGGGCCATATACCTGATGATCCATCAACCTATGGGGATACACACGATGATGAGACACCAAGGGCAGTATATTGGTGCTACTGAGGGGAGTTATACAGGAGGAGGCTGGTCATTTGGAGAGATGCATACAAGATCGGTTCTCTCGATTGGAGTCACATATCGATCAAGCTGTTTCTCAGTTGGAGGACCATATGATTCGATTAGAGAGTCTGATTGCAGGGGAGGGTTCTCGATTAGACAGATGTCTAGATCAGAAGATAGGTCGGGTTCCGGACCTTATTTAGGGGAGATTAGGCGTCTTTTCCCATATATTGATCAGTATGATGACTTCATGCATGATCGTGTAGTGGGCAGTCAGAGATTTCCTAGTCAGTCATCTCACCAGACGCCATCGTTGATGCTGCATCAGACAACGGCGATCACCCCTTCGAGAGAGACGACTCTTCTTCCGCCAATATCGACTCCTCTTTTGCCAGCATTGACTACTCTTCCGCCATCATTTACCCCTCCTCCGTGACCTCCACGAGCGTTGGTACATTCTCCACCTCCGTGAGTGTCGGTCCCTCCTCCACGAGCGCCCTCTCCGCCTACTCCTTTTATCCAGGTTTGGGATAGGCATCCGTCGCATCTCATTCACAGCCCATTCAGGCCTACTGATATTCGTAGGCCGGACGCGACCAAAATGGAGTATTAGCGCTTCTTAAGTTCTAATGACGAGTAAGTATTAAATATTAGTACATTGTCTTATATTAGCAGAGTTAATTAGTTTATTTTTGTCTTGTCTTAGAAGTGATTAAATATTAAATATTTTGAGGATCCAATTGCAGGAGGAACGTGGGGCTTATATACTATGTTTGGCCTCAATGTTTCAAGGAGATGGAGGTTCCAACGATAGAGATGGAGAATGATGTAAGCTTCAATGTTTGTATTATTTAGTTGAAGATTTTATAATATATTATTTCTTTCATAATGATTAGTATTGATTTCTTTCATTTCTGTACAACATATAAATGCATACATAGCCTTAATACGGTCAGATCCCCTGTATCTTGGGTTTGTACCTAATCCCAAGATGGTGGGAAATTAGATGATTATATCTACGACATTCTCGGTACGTATATTTATTATGCATCTTGCATTAACTTTAAATTTAATAAATAATACTTATTAATTCATAAACATTTATATTTGTAGTATTCGATACATCATATATGGACCCGTATACATAGTGCTGATCCGAAGGACACATTATATGATCCATTGATCATGGAGAGCATTCCTCCTGGACATGAGCTGGATGAGTTGGCTCATTTTGTCCAGCTAGGGGACTCCAAGTTGGGGTGCTCCTGGTCCATGGAGTGCATGTACGCACGTACATTTTAATGTTTTTTTTTTGGGTAATTAATATATTTTTCTTTACAATTGTTAGATTAATTAATGATTTTTTTCCCCAGGTGTTGATGATCTGCAATTTTTTGGGACATTTTGTCGTATGTAGGTTGGATCTCCATAAAACCAGAGTGATTTTGTAGGACTCTATACGTCACCAATACAATGCCGACGTCTTTGCTGTGAGGACTGCCACCACACGTCCACTTCATCGCATCCTTCCAGAAGTATTGGTGTATGCTGGCTTCTATGACGCCTGTCCACAGCTTGAGCCTATGCATCGCGAGTGGGAGCTTGTTATTGCGCTGGGGAAAGATTGTTATGTGCAGACCAACAATTACAGTTGTGGCTTATTTGCATTGTTTTGCGTTATTGCTTGCATAACAAAGAATATTCTATATGTCTTAGATACAAGAAAGGATCCCCGATCTGAGGAGGATGATGGCTCGTCAGATTTATAGATATAGTACAGATAGTAGTACACTTCGTTTATTGTATATCTTGTAAATATTTTAAATTATGTAAATATTCATTTTGCATGGGTTTCTGGCCTATTGTAGCGCCCTTTCTAGCTGTTTGTAGAGAACACAGTGATAAGAGGAGGTTTCAGCTACATCCATTTCAGTCAGTTCTTGATGTTCACCCAGAAGAGCCAACGACAGGGCTGTGAGAAGAGTGGCCAACTATTTCACCAGTCTGCCACCCAGCGAAGGGAGGCAGTAGTTCTCCGAAGACGTGCAAACCATCGCGATACCAAGGCATATAGGTCAAACGAAGATGCTATGAGGACTTTAGAGATAGCAGGAAAGAAGAAATGGTTTCCCTCACAAAAAAGAAAGTTCGTTACGCTGAACAAGAGGTTCAAACTGGCGACGAACCTAGTCCCAGCTCATAGAAATACACCATAGTGCTCCTCTTGCCAGAAGTATCACCACGGAGAATGTGTAGCCGGGGAAGGGCTATACTTTAGGTGCCACAAACCAGGACATAATATCGAGAGTTGCCCATCCAGGCATCCAGTCCCAACAAGGAATGAGGGTAGGAGACCCCAAACAAGGCCCTGGACGTCCCCAAGATAGAAAAGGGAAGGCTGCTTGAATATTAATGCGAAAAATAGGCAATTAAAATAGAAATACTTAAAAGAATGCTGAAAAATATGGAATAATAAAAATCTTTCTTCGTTCAAAACTTTACAGCGGAATAAATACTAATAATTACTAGTCCAAAACATTCATACCGAAAATACAATGACATTCTACGTTTAATGAACTAAAAAGTCAAACTAGGAAAATAAAAGAATTACATTGACATGGGTTTCCCGAGTCATTGCGCCCAGCCATCTCCTTCCTCTTCTGCATTCTCATCTAAAAAATATTCAACATTCGTGGAATGAGCTAAAGGAGCTCAACAAGTAATCTCATGCATGAATGCATGCCTAATGCAATATCTTACATTTATACCTTGAAAGACTTCACATTTAACTTACTTAAAAACCTTTCACATTCATACTTAAAATATTATCTTTCTTTTCGTAAAGCATTCTTAGGACGCGAGCTCACTTGGTAACATAGTGTACTAATCAGGGTCACAGTGGGCCTTGTTATTTGGAACCCGGGAACATTTTGCCCGAAGGCCCATTTCTATTCGTTTTGCCCAAAGGCCCACATTAACATTAGCCGCAAGTGGTACATGGTCGGAAAGGAGGTCCCCCGCGCCCATTTCCCACTCACTCCAGCATCATAGAACAATGTGCACCCATTTTTTTTGAAAACCATTATGCTTTATGACTTGACTTTACTTAATGTTGCGATGCTCATGAAATGCTATGAACATACATTAACATGATGCATGAACTTAAGTGATGCAACATATCATTAAATACGAGAATAAACATAAGCATATATCATAATAAGTAAATCACGTTAGCTGAAACAACTTGAGAGCAAAACCCCATTCAACTAATTAGGGAAAGCCTATATTAAATGATTCAAACCTATCTAGGGAAAATCCATACATTCAGTTAGTTAAGGAAAAACCCTACATTCAATTATTCAACATCTTTGGAGAAAAGTCATACGTTCAGTTAGTTAGGGAATACCCTACATAATCAACTAGTTGGGGATACATTCAATTAGTTGGGGAAAAGTACATTTAGTTAATTAGGGATGAACCCTATGTTCAACTAATCATTGAAATCCTACATTCAATTATTCAGGATAAACCCTATGTTCAACAAATCAAGAAAACTTTACGTTCAATTAATTAGTGAACTCTAGATTTAAATATACTTGGGAAAAGTCATATGTTCACTTAGTTAGGGGAACACCTTATATTCATTTAATTAAGGGAAACCCCTATATTCAATTACTCAAACCTCTTTAGGGAAAAACCCTACATTCAAATAATTTAGGGCCCTACATTTAATGATTCAAAATTATTTAGGGTAAAACCTACATTCAATTAATAAGGAAAAAACCATTCAGTCAAACAATCCAGAGTAGTTGGCGGTAAGCCAATTTATCACATCACACATATAAATTCTTATCACATAAGGCAGCAAGCCAATTTATCACATCAACACATAAATTCTTATCAAATAAACATGATAAGGCGACAAACATATTGTAATCTATTAGGATAAGGAGACCATTCTCAAGATTAGCATAATAAAAATCACGTGACAATGATACAAACCTAAAACTACATGAAAACTAAGGAGATTACTTGCCTGTATTCGAGAAATCGACTCTCTTTCCTCTTTCTCTCTTGCTCCCCCCTCCCTCTCTCTCTATGCGTTCTCCTTCTGCGTGCGTGCATTTCTTTCCGGGTGTTCTCAGTGTGTGTTTTACGTGTCCTATATCTGTGTTTTAACCTACTTATAATTAGACTAGGCTTTGGGTACATGGGCTTATTACTAACTTACTAATAATATCGGCTTGATTTAATACTTTAAACTAATTAAAAGTCCAATTATTCATGATAAGGCCCTTAAATAAATTCACAGTCCGATTGAAAAAGCACTTTTATTATCCGTAATTTAACAAATTAACTATCTCGTAAAATAATTCATAATTTCTAACTGACCATTATTATTATTCCATAAAATAAACTAATGAAATAATTAATAAAATCTTGTTAAGGCATAGAAATCCGGGTCGTTACATTCTCCCCACCTCATAAAAGTTTCGTCCTCGAAACTTGACAAATGTAAGGAACATAATATGTTAAAGCGTGAAAAGGACTACGATATTTAATGGAGCATAAGCATTAAAGGCACAATTAAATCAATACCATCTCAAGCACATTCACATTTGCGGTTTAAAGCCGGACCATAAACACAAAAATGATACGAGCATATTCATATTAAATGGGAAGCTTACCATATTACGGAGGGAGATGCTCGAATCGCGACTCAGAATCCATGACTCAACTTAAGACTGATTGTAAATTAAATCTTTTTAAAGTCTACATAACTGATTTGAAAAACCTGGCTCTGATACCACTAAATGTAGCGCCCTTTCTAGCTTACTTGAATATTAATGCGAAAAATAGGCAATTAAAATAGAAATACTTAAAAGAATGCTGAAAAATATGGAATAATAAAAATCTTACTTTGTTCAGAACTTTGCAGCGGAATAAATACTAATAATTACTAGTCCAAAACATTCATACTGAAAACACAATGACATTTAACGTTTAATGAACTAAAAAGTCAAACTTTGAAAATAAAAGAATTCCATTAACATGGATTTCCCGAGTCACTGCGCCCAGCCATCTCCTTCCTCTTCTGCATTCTCATCTGAAAAATATTCAACATTCGTGTAATGAGCTAAAGGAGCTCAACAAGTAATCTCATGCATGAATACATGTCTAATGCAATATCTTACAGTTATACCTTGAAAGACTTCACATTTAACTTACTTAAAAACCTTTCACATTCATACTTAAAATATTGTCTTTCTTTTCGTAAAACGTTCTTAGGACGCGAGCTCACATGGTAACACATTGTTCTAATTAGGGTCGCAATGGGCTTTGTTATTCGGAACCCGTGAACATTTTGCCCGAAGGCCCATTTCTATTCGTTTTGCCCAAAGGCCATTTTTCTTGAACATTAACACTAGCCGCAAGCGGCACATGGTCGGAACGCCGGTCCCCCGCGCCCATTTCCTGCTCACTCCAGCATCATAGAACATACATTAACATCATGAACTTAATGTTGAAAATCATTATACCTTATGACTTGACTTTACTTAATGTTGCCATGCTCGTGAAATGCTATAACATACATTAACATGATGCATGAACTTAAATGATACAACATATCATTAAATACAAGAATAAACATAAGCATATATCATAATAAGTAAACCACGTTAGCTGAAACAACTTGAGAGCAAAACCCCATTCAACTAATTAGGGAAAGCCTATATTAAATGATTCAAACCTATATAGGGAAAATCCATACATTCAGTTAGTTACGGAAAAACCCTACATTACATTATTGAACCTCTTTGGAGGAAAGTCATACGTTCAGTTAGTTAGGGAATACCCTATATAATCAACTAGTTGGGGATACATTCAATTAATTGGGGAAAAGTACATTTAGTTAATTAGGGATGAACCCTATGTTCAACTAATCATTGAAATCCTACATTCAATTATTTAGGGATAAACCCTATGTTCAACAAATCATGAAAACGTTACGTTCAATTAATCAGTGAACTCTAGATTTAAATATACTTGGGGAAAGTTCATACCTTCACTTAATTAGGGGAACACCCTATATTCATTTAATTAAGGGAAACCCCTATATTCAATTACTCAAACCTCTTTAGGGAAAAACCCTACATTCAAATAATTTAGGGAAAACCTTGCATTTAATGATTCAAAACTACTTAGGGTAAACCCTACATTCAATTAGTAAGGGAAAAACCATTCACACAAACAATCCAGAATAGTTGGCGGCAAGCCAATTTTTCACATCATGCATATAATCTCTTATCACATAAGGCAGCAAGCCAATTTATCACATCAACACATATATTCTTATCAAATAAACATGATAAGGCGACAAACATTGTAATATATTAGGATAAGGAGACGATTCCCAAAATTAGCATAATAAAAATCACGTGACAATGATACAAACCTAAAACTACATGAAAACTAAGGAGATTACTTGCCTGTATTCCAGAAATCGACTCTCTTTCTTCTCTTTTCTCTCTTGGTTGACCTTTCCCCTCTCTCTCTCTCTCTATGCATTTGCTCTCTGCGTGCATGCGTTTCTTTCTGGGTGTTCTCAGTGTGTGTGTATTACGTATCTTATATCTGTCTTTTAACCTATTTCCAGTTAGACTCGGCTTTGGGTACATGGGCTTATTACTAACTTACTACAATATGAGCTTGATTTAATACTTTAAACTAATTAAAAGTTCAATTATTTATTATAAGGCCCAAATTAAATAAATTCACAGTCCAATTGAAAAGACACTTTTATTATCCGTAATTTACAAATTAACTATCTCGTAAAATGATTAATAAATTTCTAATTGACCATTATTATTCTTCCATAAAATAAACTAATAACATGATTAATAAAATCTTGTTAAGGCATAAAAATCCGGGTTGTTACACCTATTATTAGTAAATCAAAGTATATTACACTTGCAATTGGTAAACAAATCAAGAAATATTGGAAGAATAAAGAAGAACAATCAACTCAGCAAGAGAGAACATAGAGTGGCATGATATGGTATGATATGCAACTAAGTGGCACAATATGTTACAAGTTACGCAACACGATATTGGCACGTCATTACCTTTATCGTGCCATATCGTGTCACTTAAGCACGATATAGTTTTTGAATTTTTGCCACATCATAACCTATATCATGCATATAGTGGCACGATATGGCACGATATGACCAAAACCCTAAACCCTTATCGTGCCACTATATGCATGATATTGTGCAATATTATGCGTATATCATGCCCTATTGTGCCGTATCATGCATTTATCGTGCCGTTTATGTTTGATTAAATTGTGAACATAATATTAGATAAGTGTTATTTGGTAACATAATATTAGTGTTGAAATAATCCTCATTTTCATCATCCAGACGTCTTTGGCATCTTCTACGGGTATGATCATCTGCTCGACATATTCCACATTTCTTTTTTACTATGCACCTGTCTTGAAGGACCCCGCTGTGTCACTGAGGCACTTCTGTTTTCATCAAGCGGTAATGACATAGTGCATTTGACGCAATTGTGGCTAGCACCCCCGCACCTTGAACAAACTTGACTCTTACGTGATCGATTACTTGATGACTCAACAATAGAATGAACTCTACTTTGTCTAGGACGATCGGCTTGTCTCTGGTTATTTGGAAGGTTGCATACTAATTCTCGCACCTCTTGTGGTAGAACCATTCACTCGGATCAGGAAATGGTAGAACTTCACCCGCCCACATTTGTTGAAGATTTTCATTTTCATAATAATGTGCAACAAATGAATAAATATTGAGGTTCACCTTTCTGCACAAAAAAAAATTATGTGAAAATATGGAACGAATTATGTGAAAATATTCATATAAATTTATTTATACCTAATTGCTGCAGATGCATGGGAGCAATGCATTAACTCATATTAAAATTCTCGACAACTGCACGTTCTTTGGGATAAGTCAACCAAATAAGTCTTTGTTCCATCTTTCACTTTGTACTTCACATTACTAAGACGTTGAACATCCATTCTACAACCTATCTCAACTGCATCACTTAATCTTTTGGTTGCTTCATGTGTTAACTCTTGATCTCTTTCATTAGCAAAAGCTGATCGTGGATTCATAAAACCACTTTTGAATAATAGTCCGAGCGCACTCAAGCAAACAAACATGCAACTTTACGCCCATAATAATCAACTATTAAAGCTCTACTGAGTTTGATGTCATGAACCCATAATGTCGGACATGACACTTACATGGAGACCATCTGTCTTCCCCATGCGTTCTAACTTCTTAAACGCACCCGTGTCACTAGTAACTTTTATGTTTTCAAAATATTTATCATAATCTTCATGACGTTATGAATATCTTTGCATTCCTAAACATTGTTACTATATCTTGACCGTATTGAGCCAAATTACTCTGCAAATGGTAAATGCAAAGCCCTCGTGATGCTTCGGGTATACTACTTTTATGGCATTACGATACTCTTGTCTTTGATCGGAAACAATCGGTAGATCACGAGGGCACGCATAAGCATCTCGAAACTCTCAAAAACCATGTCCAGGGATTCATCATTCTCAACATCCCCAATTCCAACTGCAAGTGAGAAAATCTGTTCATTACCATCTTTTGTTATGGCAACAAACAATATTCCCCAGTACTTGCCTTTAAGGTGTGTTCCATCAATCACAAAAATGGGCCGACCATGGTTTTGGAATCCAGTGCTTGATGCATGCACATAAAAAAATACGTACTTGAATCTATTAACATGATCTGACTTCCATCTAGTTACCGATCTAGGATTCATTAAAGTCAACATGTGTAAGTACGCCAGAAGTAGATTGAATGACTTGTTGCTATATCCATATATCAACCCAAAAGCATGATGCTTTGCACTCAGCGCAATATTATAACTCATTTTAAGCCCACGTCATGATTCCAACTCTGCCATATCTCTTGGCACGAGAGTAGAATGTTCCACTAGTAATCTGGATGCAAAATACGCACCTACTAATTTAGAATGCACCCACCTAGATGCATTGTCATTCAAATTTAACCCACATCCATGGTGCTTGTCAAACTTTCCTACTATCCAAATACAATCTTTTCCATATGCATGCATTCTAAAAGGGCATTGTTCATACCTGCATATCGTATAATAACGAGTCTTATCCGAGAATTTAACTTGATACTCGAATTGATTTTCAAGGTGATACATGCCTAGTGCCATATCCAATTCAGTTTTGCTCATGTATGTTGCTCCTTGGCGCAATGTACCACCAGATGCTTCCAATCTAGTAGGTTCTTCGGGAGGAAGTGAAACGTGTGAGAGTGCACCAGGAATTACCCAACTTCGTCCTATGGGGGCTATTGTTTCATCCCTATCATAATTCAATTCATTGTCTCTATGGATATCTGGATGTATGTTAGCACCTCGTTCTTCTGATGCATTTTGGTGTTGATTTTCTGAAAATACCTCTCTCCTTCTACATCTTTACTCACAAAATTCCTCAAATTCAGCGCATTGTTGGTTATTATCAAATTGATTTTTAGCTTTAGCAGCAGTACCAACATCACCAGCAGTGTAATTCTCACCAAAATCATCTGCAGTATTATCACCACCAGCATCACCATCATCGCCACGACAATTATCACCTTCATTGTCTTTATCATTTTCATCTTTCTCGCCATCTGTTTCTGGAAATCTGGATCTATCTTTACCCCAATCGCAACCTAAATTAGGATAATAGTTATCTTGATTAGGCCTTATACTAGGTCCCTGGCAATCGATATTTGGAACATTGACTGTAGGTGAGCATGGACCCGAATGATCAATATTTGGAACATTGTTCATATGCATAAAAGATGCTCCACTAGGCCTTACTACATGTCTATATATATTGATATGTGGTACGCCATATGGTGCATGCAGTTGTAATTAGGCCCAATGATTGTTGAAAAATCATTCTGAGTAGCCATTAGTTGCATAAAACTTCCACCAGCATCTTGTTGACTTTCAACGTTCTCAACTCGATTATGCCCAGACTAACTTCCCAACACATGATGCGAAGACAGCTGCACTGATGGCAAGAAAATTCAAGTTGGTTGACTCCAAGGACATCATTGACAAAGAGGAAATTGCCTTGATGGTCAAGAGGTTTAACAAGTTCTTTAATAAGAACTATAAGAGGAAAAAATGAGAGTCCTCCAGAAGGCATTCGACTCCCTATAAAGGAAAAGATGAGAGAACCCACAAAAGAGCTGAGAAGAAAGTGGAAGACTTGTGCTGGAATTGCCAACATCCATGTCATTGTGCAGTTGACTACCCCTGTCCACCAGCCAACATGTACAAAAATGATGAGGAAAAGAAGGTCTTTAGGGAAAGAAGATAATAAATAAAGAAAAAAAATGATGGCTGCAGAATTAGAGACATCGAAGTGCAAAGAGACAATTGAGTCATACGGTGAGTGAAACCGGCTACTCTTACGATCTTCAAGAAGAGGCATTCATTTGTCTCATGGCCAAGGAACAAGAAGATGAGGTAATCTCTAACTCATCTGGTTCAAATTCTGATGATAGTGATCATGATACACACACACACATCATCACCCATTGTTCTTTATGATTCATAAGGCAAAATGATACAAGACTTTGAACACATTAAATCCTCACATACACTTTTAAATGAGGAAAAATCTAACTCAAGAGCCAAAACTCATAACTTACTGAAGAGCTGAGTACTCTAAGTCACATAGCTGAGAGAACAAACAATTAAAGGCTGAGATACCAAAGGTAAAAATAGACCTTGCCAAAAAGAAAAGAGGATTAAAAGCTTAAAAATGTTCACCAAATCATCTAATACATTAGATGAATTTATGATGATTCAAAAATAAATTGGAGACAAAGCAGGATTAAGATTCAATTATTTTGTAAATGCTCAAACTCCAAGAATGATTTTAGAAAAATGATCCCCAAGTAATGGGGGAGTCCAAAAATCAAAAACACTATATGTTGCACCCACATATCACAACAAGCACACACATGTTGGCCTTGGATAGAAAGGCAAAAGAAAGAAGCCAACTGAGTATGCTGAAAGAACAACTGAAACTAGATTCAGAAATGTTCATCAGCAAACCCCAAACAAGAAATATTATGTTAAGTCTAAAAAGATCTAGAACTACCAAAAACCCCAGAAATTTCAATATATAAGAAATCATATGAAGTGAATGGTAGAAATTATCCAACCTCAAGTGATTGGAATCCACCAAATATGAAATATAAGCGGCGTCTGGCGAAATAAGCCCAAGTGGCAAAGACCTCAAAATCATTATAGGTCATTCCATATTTTCAAAGAAAGCAAATACACAAACATACATAGAAAAGAGACAAGCGTATGTACCAAAAGCAACGAAATAATTTGCTAAAATTCACTATGATTATGGAACTGAAAGGTAGCAACCCCATCAAATCGATCATTTGACTATAAGTTGGTTGGTACACCTTGTAGTGCTAACCCCTCCGGACTCAAACAAATAGGGGTACCTAAAGTTTGATTTCCTTGATTGCAGGTTCATGGAACAGTTGAGTGCCAAGGAACCTGGTACATAGATAGTGGTACATTCCGGACATATGACGAGAGAATAAAAACAATCTATCAAACTTCAAGGAATCAAAATGAACGAAAGTTATATTTGGAGGAAATGAAGCTCTAGGAAAGATCAAGATCTTTGGATCCATAAGGAAAAATGGCTTAGAGATCACGATGTTGCATAAATTGAAGGGCTGAATTTCAATTTGCTAAGTATCAGTAAACTCTGTGATAAGGGATACAATGTTGGATTCAATATGGGTGTTTTCCGGATCAAAGATGCTTTGAAACAAATGAGATAGTCTTTGTCGAAATCGAAACAATAACATGTATGTAGTAGATTGGTCTCTTTTCTTTGCCGCACCAAACACATGCTTAGTGGCAAAAAGCACAAACAAGCAAGTTGGCCGTGGTACAAGAATTGATTCATATGAATTTCAAGACTATCAAAAAGCTTTCAAGGAGTCATTTGGTGGAAGGATTGCCGGACTCGATATACAAAAAGGAAAGTATATGTGATGCATGCGTGAAAAAAGAAATTCAAATCATCAACGAGTATTTTGCATTTGTTGCATATGAATTTGTTTGGACCAGTGGAACCACTAGTATCAATGGAAAGAAATACACCCTTGTGGTGGTGGATGATTTCTCAAGATACACATGGACCATCTTTATGTGTAAAAAGAAAGAAACTTTTCAAAAGTTTCCTCATCTGATTAAAAGAGTTCAAAATGAGAAGAGTCAATCCATTATCAAGATAAGATCTGACAGAGGAACTGAGTTTATCAATGGGATTATAGCTCAGTATTGTGTGGAAAATGGAATTGCTCATGACATATTAGCTGCAAGAAATCCTCAGATGAAAGAAGGAATAGAACACTGAAAGAAGCTGCAAGGACTATGTTAGCTGAAGCTGGATTGCAAAAGAGATTTTGCGTTGAAGTAATCAACACAACCTGTTATACTCAAAATAGTTGTATGATCAATAGGCAATTGTCCAAAACCCCTTATGAAATTTGGACAGGAAGAAAGCCAAATGTAGGATACTTTAATATTTTGGAAGTAAATGCTTCATTCACAATAATGGGAAAGATAATCTGAAGGCATTTGATGCTAAGGCTGATGAAAGATTCTTTCTTTGATATTCAGCTGAGAGCAAAGCCTTTAGAGTGCTGAATAAAAGGACAATGGTCACATGAGAATCCATTCATGTAGTTTTTTTGATGAACCAAATGTCAATGCAGAAGACATTGATGAGTTAGCTGAAAGGATGAATCATCCTACTATTCAGAAGAGTACTTATACTGAGACAGCTCTCAGAAGACTCGATCCTGATGAGGATGAGTTAGCTGAATCTCAAAGAGAGCTAAAATGACGGTTGAGACTATGAGGGGTGATGCAGTGGATCAGAATCCATGGTCAGAGTTAGTTGAGCCTGTTGATGAGCCTATGGTAGTAGATGCACCAGTTGAGATAGAGATTGAAAATCCGTTAAACCCAGCTAAATCAGAAAGGCAAGAATCAGAGGCAGCTGACTCAGAATCAGATAATGTGGTGGAGTTCAGTGAATCAACTGAATTAGATCAAGAGAAGATGATCTAGTGGGAGGTTTAAACTTTGCAAAAATGGGTTTTTTGGTAGACCCTCCTCCTCAACCTACCAGATCTCCTGCACGACCGTGCTTTGGAGGCTGGCAAATGACGTACAAATACGGTCGGGCCATGTTTTGAAGCACAACCGTGCCATAGGATTGTGTTCTGCCCGATTTTTGAAGGGGTATTTTGGGAAAACACTTCAACCAAGCCTTTTGATAACTTTTGTACACTTTGTTACCCAATTGTGCTGAACAAAGTCTATTTTTCACCAACAAATTTACATAAAACAATCACTCAACACCCAGACTAATGAGTGGAGCATTAAACTACTAAAAGATGATATTACTAATGAATACTTTCCCAATATAATATCAATAAAAGCCCAATGATGAGGTTGAGAATGAGAATCCAGATTTGAGACAAGAAAAACACATATTGTGGTGATGAAGACAGTTAGAAAGCTTGGATCACCATGAAGAGGCACTAAGGCACAAGGATTGAGGATCGCTCAGAGAGGAAGACGAGTGCCACCACTTCATCATCATACATCCATTAGGGGAGTCTTGTGTTGGTTTTGAAAGTTTTAACTTCAAGTATTCATGTCGATTTTGAGAGAAACTTCTTGTTTAATTGTTGTTTTGATTTTCTTCTTCATAATGAGCTAAATCGTTAGTGTTTGAATATGATGAACCCTAAAACTTATTTGTGATTATTGGTTTGAATGTTTTAATATGTTTTCTTATGCTTTTGTGCAATTTGCTTATGTTATATTTGTTTATTCGAATTGTATATGTGCAATATTGATTTGAAGTTTATTTCTCACTGAGTAATCGATAGATTTATGGTGTAATATAACCAACATAAGTAAAATGAGTTGCATGCAATCCTAGAGATATGACGACATAAATCTTCTGAATTAGGGTCAAATCTAATATGAAAATTCATAAATTATTAATGCAATCTTGGTTTTGAACTAGAAAGAGATTTAGGCTAATCAACTTATGGTTAGGAGTTATTTATCTTGAGAAAGAGTTTAACTCAATTTAGAAATTCCGACGATCCATAAAGCAAGAAATTATGTTACATGATGGTTAGAACTTAAAGGTTTATGGTTGTATTTGTTTTGGTAAAATCACAACGACGTTCTAGGGGGATTCACATTCAAGCATTTTCTAACCATCATCTTCCAATCCGAGTGTATCCGATATCTTTCATGTTCTTAGTTGTCTTTTCCACTTTTATTTGCTTTCGTTTTATTTTTATTTTACAACAAACTTGTTAGGAAATTTATTCTATAGATTTTGATGATGCTTAGAAAACTTTGTGTTAGGAAGTTAGAACCCCCCATTTTAATGTAAAATCTATGTGTAATGATAGGTTTTGGCTGACTCAATAGTAGCAAAGTACACATGCATAAGACTGGCTGAAGAAAGATTCAGAAGACTCACAGCTGATTTGTGAAGATTCAACTGACTTACAACTGAGTAAGTGATCAGAAGACTCTCAATTGAGTACATCAGCTAAGTCGATCAGAAGATTGACAACATACTTCATCAGAAAACTCTCTAAGAAGACGCAAGTTTCAGCCTCAAATGGGTTAATGCAGCTGAAGAACCAAAGTCAACTGGAAGAGACCCGTTTCACTTAGTTAAAGGTGGATACACTTCAACATCATAGGAAATACAATGTTGGACCAAATATGTGAAAGGCATTTATGCAGGCAAGGAGAACCAACTTATAAGAAGCACCTGCAGACTTCCACTTTTCAGAGTGCTGCAGAGTTCGAAAGAATACAAGGAAAGCCGAACATCAAAACTTCAAGAAAAGACATGTCAACTGTCCAACGATGGGATTTCCATTTGTCTATCTCTTTAATGGACAAAATTCAAATCCTCACTATAAGAAGCTAAAGGTTTTTCAGAGAGAAAATACGACACAAGACACACAAGTGAACAAGTAAGAAATATCAAAATCTCTCACAAGATTATCTGCATATCATCAAGCTTATTCAAAGACACTTCATCCAACATACACTGTGAAAGATTAAAGCTGTTGATCAGGTGAAGAGGAAAAATTTGTGAAAACAAAATTGGGATCTCAAATGCCAAGTATTGAAGAAAATGCAGGTGAGGTTCAAGATCAAACCAAGTTACAATCGAAGGAGGGTGTGTGAATAAATCCTGCGAGATCCGTGAGAGTAAGTAACAGTAAATTGCTAGTGAAGAGCTTAGTCCCAAGAGTAGCTAGCTTTGTGAATAAGGCTATTCAGACTGTATGTTTTGTAGCTAAAATGATATGTTACATTAGTGGATTTCTCTTGGATTAGGAGAAAAGTGGAGTAGAGGAATTACCCCATCCTTGAACCACTATAATTCTTGTGTCTTTACTTTATTGCTCTAAATTAGCCCCTAAAATAAACCCCTAAACTAACCCCTAACTTGTCCCCTAAAATAACTCCTAAATTAACCTCTAATTAAATTCTTAATTAGATATTGGTTATCACATTCTACTCTCCTTAAATATAATTTTGTCCTCGAAATTCGATATCTTACATGGAATTGAAAAACTTGGGTACATGACACGAATCTCCTCTTCACGCTCCCAATTAGCTCCATTTCTGCCATGACGTCTCCACTGTACTTTGATCTGAGCAATACTTTTATTTCTCAAATTGTGAATCTTGCCTTCCAAAACAACTTTTGGTGCTTCCTCGTAAGTTAAGTCATTGTTGATTGTTAGATCCTTATAACTCACGATATGACTTGGATCGTGAACGTACTTTCTTAGCATAGAGATGTGTAAAACATTGTGCACACTTGATAGACTCGGTGGTAATGCTAGTTGATAAACTAAATCTCCAACTCATCTAAGGATTTCAAATGGTCTAATATATATCGGTTTCAACTTTCCCTTTTCGCCGAATTGAATAACCACTT
Source organism: Rehmannia glutinosa (assembly GCA_016081115.2). Lineage (NCBI taxonomy): Eukaryota > Viridiplantae > Streptophyta > Magnoliopsida > Lamiales > Orobanchaceae > Rehmannia > Rehmannia glutinosa. The sequence goes on along the minus strand of JABTTQ020000918.1, from coordinate 141,737 downwards.
TGATAGGAGCTACTTTTAGAACTACTTTTTCCCCTTCATCAAACTGCATATATTTTCTCCGTCTATTAGCATATGACTTTTGCCTATCTTGAGCCATCCTGATTCGATCTTGTATCATAGCTATTTTCTTAATAGTTGCCGAATTAATTCAGGCCCCAAAATATTTCTTTCACCAACTTCGCTCCAATATAATGGTGATCTCAACTTTCTTCCGTAGAACACCTCGTATGGAGCCATCCCAATAGTCACTTGATAATTGTTGTTATAAGCAAATCCCACCAAGGGTAATAATATTTCCCAATTAATTCCTATGTTGAGCACACATGCTCTCAATATATCTTCCAATATTTTTATAGTCCTTTCAGACTGTCCATCTATTTGCGGGTGATAAGGCATACCAAATTTTAGCGTTGTTTCCAAGGCAATTTGTAGACTTTTCCAAACCTTAGAAGTAAAACACGTATCTCTGCCTGAAACAATTAATACATGAACTCCATGAAGTTTTACTATCTCCTCGTTGTAAATTTGTGCATATCATTCCATACTGAACGTCATCTTAACGGGTAAGAAATGATCCGATTTTGTTAATCGATCTACTACAACCCATATGGCCTTGTTTCCCTTGACTGATGGTGGAAGCCCTACCACAAAATCCATAGTTATGTGCTCCCATTTCCATTTTGGGATGTCAAGTGGTTTGAGCAAATCAGATGGTCTTTGGTGTTCGCTTTAACTTGCTGACAAGTCAAACATTTTTCCACAAAAGTTCCAATATCTCTTTTCGTACTTCGCCATCAAAATACTTCTCTTAAATCTCGATATATTTCTTTTCTAAACCCATCTTCTTTAGGAACGCATAATCTCCCTTCATAAATTAAAGTACCATCACCTGTTATAACAAATCCTTTTACACTCCCTTCACGAGTTTTTTCTTTCATTTTGCTCAAAAATGCTCGAGGTTGAATTTCTTTTATCTTTTCTCTCAGAGTATGTTGCACCACCAAGGATGATAATACTATCTCCGTGCTTTTTGGTGGTACCACTACTTCGATTCTCATCTTGGCAAATTCTCTCATAAGATGTTCTTGTTCAGATATCAAGCTTGACATTTCTCCTTTTGTTTTACGACTTAATTCATCGGCTACAACATTAGCTTTGCCTGGATGATAGCTGATAGTGCAATCATAGTCATTCACCAATTTCAACCACCTTCTTTGCCTCATGTTTAACTCTTTTTGAGTAAACAAATATTTCAAGCTTTTGTGGTCGGTGAAGATTTCACATCTCCCTCCATATAGGTAATGGCACCAGATCTTTAATACATACACCACAACAGCTAACTCTAGGTCATGAGTAGGGTAGTTTAACTCATGTGGCTTTAGTTGTCTTGAGGCGTAGGCAACCACTTTACTATATTGCATTAGCACGCATCCCAAACCTTGTTTTGATGCATCACTATAAATGACATAATCTTTAGTGAGGTCAGGAATTGTCAATACTGATGCACAAGTTAGCCTTCACTTCAACTCCTAAAAGTTGTCTTCGCATTTCCCATTCTATTGGAACTTCTCCCTTTTTCTTGTCAGTCGAGTCATAGGCGCATCTATCTTTGAGAATACTTTAATAAATCTCCGATAATAGCCAGCCAAACCTAGAAAACTGCAAACTTCATTTGCATTCATAGGTGCACTCCATTCATTGACAACTACTACTTTAACCCGGTCCTCTTCAATTCCTTGAGCAGTGATTATATGTCCAAGAAATACAACTCGATCTAGCTTAAACTCACATTTCTTGAATTTCGCATATAACTTCTCTTTGCAAAGTGTTTCTAGCACTATTCTTAACTGCTAAATTATGTTGCTCTCTATTCTTTGAATATACAAGTATATCATCTATAAAGACTATGACGAATTGGTCTAGATACATATGAAACACTCTATTCATCAAGTCTATGAATACTGCTGGTGCATTACTTAACCTAAATGGCATTACATAATGTCTATATCGGGCTAAATGCCATTTTTAGGATAAAGACTATCTTTAATTTTTAACGATGATATCCGGATCTTAAGTCAATCTTAGAGAAGGTCTTTGGCACCTCTCAATTGATCGAACAAATCTTCAATACTTGGCGGGTACTTGTTCTTCACCGTGAGTCGATTAAGTTCTCTATAATCGATACACATCCTAAGTGACTGCCTTTTTCTTTACAAACAGAATCGTGCTCCCCCGTTGATACACTAGGTCTAATGAACCCCAAATCCAAAGGTTCTTGTTTTTGCACCTTTAACTCTTGTAACTCCTTTGGTGCCATCCTATAGGTGCCTTAGATATAGGTGTTTCCCTATGTACCAAATCTATTCCAAATTCAACCCGACGATCCGAGGAATTTCCGGCAAGTCTTTGGGGAATACATCTAAAATTTCTTGCATAATTGGTACGTCATTAGGTGTCACTTTGGTCATTGAGGTATTGCTAAACTCACTAGATACCCTTGACATTTTTGTTTTTCAACATCTTAATTTCGTGCTTTCATTCTTTGATATCTTTCATGATCTTGCCTTAGACTTAATCCCATAGAATTTTATCTCATCATTTCCTGGTAGTTTGAATATTATCTCTTTCTCGTGACACTTAATTTCTGCCTGATATCTACTAAGCCAATTCATGCCTAAGATTACGTCAAAATCCTTCATCTTAATTATGTGTAGATCAGCTTTAATATATGTTACCCTTATATTCACTTCAATATATCTATTCACTGAGTCAGTTGTTATCGAATTTCCAGATGTCAAGCTAACCTCAAGGGGTTCATTTATTCTAGTACTCTTATGTCCTAATAAAGCATGAAATTTGACAGATAAAAATAAATGTGTAGCACCAGTGTCGAAAAGTACAAGATCAGGTATTCCCGAAATGGCTAGCATACCTAACATTGTACCCGGGTTCTGATCAGCTTCTTCCTAAGTCATAGCATATATCTAAGCTCTACCTCCAGTTGTTTGTTCTTTTCTTTCCCGCTTAGCTTTCAAGAGAGGACAATTAGAGACTTCATGCCCTGGCTTCTTACACTTGAAGCATTTTTCTTGTGCAGCTAAACATTCTCCAAAATGATTCTTCTTGCATTTTGGGCAAGTTGGTCTGTCTGCTTGCATAGTTGGGCCTGCATTTCCATCAGTCTTTATCTATTTATTTTGATTTCCATTTTTATTCTGTTTTGCCACATCCCATTTTCTTTTCTAAGGTAAAACGACCAACTTTTGCTCCTCATAGTCTCTAGCAAAACTTGCCTCCACCTCATGAGCTCTTCTCATCATCACCGAGTACTCCAAATATCCATGAGTAGATAATATTCCTGATAGTTGTGCTCAAAGTCCCTTTCTGAACCTCAGAGCCTTTTTCAAATCAGTATCCACTAGGTGTAAATCAAACCCGACTTAGTTGATTGAACTGTCTCTTATACTCTGTGACAGTCATGTTTCTTTGTTTGAAGTTAAGGAATTCTATCTTCTTCTTGTCCCGATATGATTATGGGAAAAACTTTTCCATTACAATCACCTTGAACTCATCCCATGTTAAAGCATTCCGCTCTTCATCGGTCTTAGTCCTCTAATACTCTTCCCACCAATGATAAACATCTTCAGTGAGTTGGAAGACATCACATCAACTCTCTTTTCGTCTGTGCAGCCAATAAGTCAAAAAATCCTCTCCAGCGATCAAAACCATTCTTCTACTGCTACCGGACCATCGTGTGCATTTAATGTGGCTGGACGATAGTGGCGAAATTATTCCACGACTCGTGCATTGTTGTTATTGTTGTCCCCATTTTTCTGCACACCTATGAGGAACTCAACAATTATATCTCGAGTAGTAGTAGAGATTTGATTTCCTGTGTCAGTGGAGTTCTCACTGTTGACTTGATTTCCACGACGGGAAGCCATATTCCTAAGGTCATACGTAATATGTTACTATTATTACTATATATCTCAGGTTATTAATGGATTTCGCATGAAATATCTAACTTAAAATCTAAATATCATAATATAATGGTCAAATAAATTACAATCAGTTAAATGACAACAAAGCTTTATATAAGGATTTATTTCAATTATTGTAATACATAGACCCATATATCTCTATTGATCAATGTCTTCATCTTCCTCTGGATCTTCTTCCGGATCTTCCTCCTGGTCTTCTTCCAGGTTTCCTTCTGGTTTCTTATCTTTTGCCATAACCTCATTGTTTAAAAACACAATCCATTTATCGTTTAACCTGGCAGTGAATGTCCAATAGTTGATTTTGGGTCGGTCGTCATGCCCGTCATACTCCAATAATGAGGCATAAAGCTTTTCAACCTTGACGTTCCAAAATGAGGGTAAGCTATCAATCACTCTATGGGAGGCGGCTCGTCGTCGTTTGGAGCGCCGATGACATTCCTCCTCAATTTGATAGTTGAAATAATGATTGAGTCGGTTAATCGGATGGTTCTCGACCCCAGGTTATTATTATTATTATTGTTCTTTCTTATAGTGTGTCGAGTTCCTACCATCTATATACGTGCATTTGTAACCATAAGTATATTTTTACATATATGTATATATATATTTAAATACAAGATTTCTATTCATGTAACATATAAATATTTATATCCGAGAAATCATTCGAATGCATGGAGTACCGGTCGACATAGTATTCGACGAGACCCGAGGTTTGTCTCCAGTTTTGGAAGTGCTTGCACGAGGAATTGGGTACCTCGCTAAGTTTCAAAGACAAAGAAGACATCCACAAACCGATGGACACCATCGGCGAACAATCCAAACCCTTGAGAATATCTTTGCGAGCCTGCACATTGGATTTTCAAGGAAGTTTTTCACCATTTCTGCTCCATTTTGGCTACTAAGACCTACCCCGATTCTCAAACAACAACAAATGACACGAACTCGACTCAAACGACACTATAATACTCAAAAACAACTCAAAATCCTAGTCTAGAATACTCAATACGTTGGTATAAAACTAACTTAACAACCCCCAAACTTAGACGTTTGCTTGTCCTTAAGCAATTACAGACTCTACAAAATCAACAAACATGAAGGAAACAAAAATAATGACGACTGACTCAAACAGACTAACTGCAAAACTTCACAACCAAACTCATTCGTCAGATTTCATTTCACTATCAATAAAGCACGTGTTTTCACAATGTGATCATGAAGGTGGAATGTTCATGCCAACTCTGTTTTCATTATCCAGATAGATTCACGCAATGAAGTGTTTTCAAGATAATCCACTTTCTTAATATAAAGATGAGATGCTTACCGGACTCCATAGGCTTGTCTTTCTCACTAATCTCCACTAATGTAGGCTAATGTAACACAAGGATCAATAGGACTTTCAAAGATTATAATGTGGGCTTAGCGTAAGGTAGGAAATATAGGATTAAGTGGCTCAAATCACCCCCACACACAATTATCACTTCGAATCATCAATTAGCAACTACCCTTCACTTTTTGACATCCCCAATGTTTATGAACCTTCAATCCCGCTGATTTTTCTCATTTTTTTTCTTTTTCTTTTTTTTTCTTTTTCGAAACCTTTAAACTTATTCTTTTGCATACATGGGGTTTCATAATTTCTTTTCTCGGGCAACTTCATGCAATTAAACACATACCCTCCTCAACCTTCAACATTTTTCTATACTTTGTGTGTATGAGTGATGGGTAATTAGGATTTTCACATTTAGGTTCTGGGTATTCGATTGGTTGCCAAAGAAACGGGTTTATAAGGCTCAAAATGGGATACTAGGGAAAATATTAAATAAAGGTAGGCATTTTAGGCTCTAGATTGTTCAAAGATGGCCTAAATCACTTCCTTAATGTTACTTCACCTAGGATTTTGCCTCGACTAGTGATCAAACAAGTTCTAGAATCTGGTGAGATCATAAAAGAAACACTCAACTGCATAAATCATCCCCAAACAATTCAACAGAGTTAAGCACATAGATGGAATTAATGGAAAGAAGAATAGATCACAGTTCAAACACATGCTCTCTTGACCGTTCAACTCATATTCAACATATTAACTCGCTTATGCGCGTTTCACGATTTTACAAACAACCCGAATCGACTCTGGACTTTCCTTTTTTTTGACTCAAGACTACACCCCCCAAACATAAAACGACATTGTCCCCAATGGAGAGGTGGGAAAAAGGACTTTCCTGGTAGCTGAGGAGTGAAGGCTCCTTATCGAAGTCATGTGGTACTACTACGTGTATGAGGTGTCTCGTATAAGCTCACTATGCGTCCTAGTCCACAAGCCCATGGGTTATTGTATGCCTCCGAGGTGTGGTCTTGTTCTTCCCCTTCACATTGGCCCGGTCCCTTTTAGGTTTCGCATCTTTGTAACCTAGCAAGGTAGACAAGATAACAAAACTCGTGGAACCATGAAATTCGGTTATGGGTAAGAAATCGAAAATCAAAGTACGTACATAATGCAACCAAGTGGAAAAATGTAGTGCCATGTCAAGAAGATAAGCATAGATATGCAAGATATCATTAAACAATGTGAAACTGTCGTTAGGGCATTTAATCAAACACCTCGTATGCATGAGTTTTGGAAAAGATGGTATATGCAATGAATAACTCAATTCAATCCCCAAAATTCAACACCAACCTAAGTCTACCATGAACAACCAATCCACAGTTCACAAATCAACAACAATTATCCTAGCACCACTACAATCCAATCACACACAAATGACAAGATGGGGAAAACCATGGGGTGGGGTTTGGAAGTTGCAAACTTACCAAATAGTGAGTGAAGGAGATGAAGATGGTGTGTGTGTGGTGTTAGAGTGATCCTTTGTGAAGATGGAGTGGAATACGTGGGAGTTGTGATGAAAAATATGGTTAAAGTGTGTGCCCTAAGAGTTGCCATGCCAAGAGAAGGATGGTTATAGCTTAAAACAAAATAAGGGTTGGGGCTGTGTTTAAAAAAATATTGTGACCTCGCAGTGGGGCGCTGCAGCGCTCCTCTATGGGCGTTGCAGCACCGAAGATGAAATTGGGGCCTGCACTGATATAGGGGGCGCACTGCGGCGCGGTGTACCTGCTGCACGTTGCAGCAGGGTTGTCCCGGCCTATATTTTTTTAATCAAAGTGCTTCGCTCGCTTGAAAACACAAGGGGTTAGGAAATGATGCAACGCGCTACTCCTAAAAATGCAAAATCAGAAAAACAAAAACAACTACTAAACTATATTAATACTACGGAAGCAATAAAAGGGGCTTGGGTTGCCTCCCAAGAAGCATTAAGTTTACAGTCTTCAGCCAGACTTTGTCAGATTATCCTCAAGTTGGGGCTCCAATGGGAACGTTATCCACGTTTCCCTTATATCCTTCCCAACCTCCAATGTCTTCAGCTATACCATTTGCTTACCATCATTTGATTCAAATGTTAGCATGTTGGTTGGATGGATGGTGAATACGACTTTCTCCTGCTTTACCCGTAGAGTTAGCTCCCCCATTTCTACATCAATCAAAGCTCTTGTTGTAGCTAAAAACGGTCGCCCAATATTATAGGTATTTTCTTGTCCTCATTCACGTCCAACACTACAAAATCCACGGGAAAAACAAATTTATCAATTCTCACCAACGTGTCCTCAATGATTCCCCAAGGATAAGCGATTGATCAATCAGCAAACTGCAACATGATGTTGGACGGTTTCACCTCCCCAAGCCCCTAGCTTCGTCACATCAGAGAGAGATATAAGATTCACACTGGACCCAAGATCAAAAAGTGGTTTTTCAATGAAAACTCCTCCAATAGTACAAGGAATAGTGAAACTCCCTGGATCCTTCATTTTCTGAGGTAGTTTACTTTGCACTATAGCACTACATTCCTCTGTCAAATAGACAGTCTCAAACTCTTCCAACTTCATTTTCTTGGATTCCGCTGGTTTCGCATAAATGGGTGATTCTTCGGGGGAAAGCTGAATTTTCGCTTCCGTTTTCATATAAAAAGCATTGCAGTGCTCCCTCGGATTGACCTATGTATCGCTCGGAAATTTTCCTTTCTGCTACAATGAATTCACTGTTGTCTCCAACTGACCCATTTGTGTCTCAATCGACTTAATATGCATCTCCATTGTGCTCATCTTAGTACTCAGACTATCAATATGCGCATCACTTTTGTTCATCTGATTCCTGGTCTCTCCGATGAATGAACCGAGTATCTCCTCTAGCGACTGCTTCTTTTCACCTCCGAATGTATTGGAACTTGAGGGGTTGGGATAACCTGGAGGTGGGTTCAATACATTCATGTTGCTATAAAAGAGATTCTCATGATCGTGAAGTCCCAGGTGTTAGTGAGTTGGTAATGAATTCCTCTATTATTAAAATCCCGGTTATTCACTTTATTGACTTGCTCGGCCTCGTGAGTGGCGGCTGCGTGAACAGCTGCAGGTGGGATCGCAGCTTGCTGTGGTGTGCTACCAGTATTCATGATTGCTAATTGCTTTGATAGACTCGAGATTTGAGCTGCCAAAGCTGACATTGTATCTTGCTCAAGAACACCGGCAACCGGCTTTGGCGCTGACCTCTCGGAGGGCCATTGATAACTGTTTGTGGCCATTTCTTCAAGCAAAAGTAAGGCCTCAGTCGGAGTTTTAGCCATCAATGTACCTCATGTTGTCGCATCTAGTATCATCCTCGTATGCCCATTAAGCCCATTGTAAAAATAGTGAACCCTATGCCAGTCTGCATAGCCATGGTGTGGACATTTCCGCAATGGATCTTTAAATCGCTCCCAAGCTTCATATAAACGGCTCAAAATCAATCTGCTGGAATTGGGCTATCTCGCTCTTCAGTTGGAGTGTCTTGCTGGGAGGGAAAAATTTTGCTAAAAAAATTTGAGTAAGATCATCCCAGCTCGTAATACTCCCAGGGGCGAATGTCTATAGCCACTGTCTGGCCTTAATTGAATGGCCTCATCAGTCACACCATACATCTTGATGGTGTCGCAAATTTCCATGAATGTGGCCATATGTGTATTTAGATCATCTACTGGGCTCCCCCCAAACTGATTCTATTGAACCATGCTTATGAGGCCCGGTTTCAATTCAAAATTATTCTCATTTATGGGTTGGCGCATAATTCCGGAGTAATTCTTGTTCACGGTCGGCCAGAAATAACCCCGGATTGCCCTTTCTTGCACCTCTGGTTGTGGTGGCATGTTCACAACCCGAATTCCGGTGTTCTCATTTTCCCTATCTTCCGCCATTGCTCGATTCTCTGCTCGCTTTGCTGCTCTGATTGCTCGAACTGTCCTTTCAATCTTTGGATCAAAAGAAAGCAAATTAATATCCTTAGAATCTCCAGCAACGGTGCATAAACAGATAAGTCATTGAGAAACACGAAATTATAATTCCTAAACTAGTCTAGATTAGGATTAAGACTACTTGGTAATAATATTAGCGTAAAATAGAATAAAACAATCCCCAGCAACGGCGCCAAAAACTTGATCAATAAATTCTTACCGCAAGCGTACGGTGTCAAGTTTTAGTATAGTTTTGAAAGTAGGGTTATCTTCTCCACAGGGATTGTTATCGAATTTTATACTAAGTACTATAAGTAAAATAACTTAATTCTATTTAGAAATCGAAAAGAGATGAGTGTTTATTAAACTAAAAATAAAACTAAAATTAAACTAACAAATTTGTGAAGCCCCGATTTTTCTGAACATATAATTGATTCTTATTGTCGTCTATGTATTTGATCGACTATTTTACCGCGTCACTTTGACGGGTAATTATTAATAATATATATATTTTGTATTTTATTTCATTTTATTTAATTACTTGTGATCATGATCTTTATTAATTCTATTTCTCATTTATGATCACTTGATTGATCATTATTACGATTTTTGTATTTATTAGTCACCTTAGAATTTTAAGAGACTATTTATTTTAGAGACTTTTACCTTATAGAATTAAGATTTTGATTTAGATTAAGTGATCATGAGACTTATAAGTGCTCAAAGAAATCACTAATTATTTTGGAGATTGATATATTTCATCTATTATCATCAAATTTGGGACAAAAAAATGGAATTACCACAATGCCCTTATAATGGACGCCATGGTGATGATTTTGGAGTAAAAATATCATCCAACTCTTGTACACTTACACCTTATATTAGTCATCTTGTGTATAATTATACCATTAATTCAAACATTATACACATCATCTCATACATTAATTCTTTAATACTATTTTTCCCAACATGTTGGAGTCTTCCCAACATTCATTCTCTTTCCATACCTTGCCCATACTTTGACTAGTCTAATTGTCTCCATGCAAGAGACAATTTGCAAGACACAAATTTAATCAAAAATTCCTCCCCTCTCTATCATGGTGGATTTATTTTGGCAAGAAATGAACAAATTTTGTTCATTTCATCCAACACATTCTAACTCTCAAGCCTTTTCTCCTCCTTCTCTCTAATCTCTCTCTAAAATTCATTCATATCTTCAAATCTTCAAACACAAAATCATTCACATCTTCAAACCTTCAAACACCAACTCTTCACATCTTCAAATCTTCAACATAAGTTCTTCATATTTTCAAGTACCCCTTCTTCACATCTTCAAATATTCAAACACAAGTCCTTCACATCTTCAAACCCATCTTCATATCTTCAAGAACATATTCTTCCTAACATCAAACATACCTTCTTTCTTCAAACATCTAAACCAAAACAAACAATCTTACCACTAAAACTCAAAAATTTGAACACCCCCTTTTCTCAAAGTAAGAAATTTCACTCCTCAATTCAACTTAAATTCTTTCTACTCATCACCTTCTTCTTTTAACTTAAGTTTATATTTTGGATTTTGAGGTACTTAGAAGACCACTTGGAGACATGCATGCATGGTGGTGAAACTTGAAGACTTGAAGAAGAACTAGTAGAGAAATTTGGACTACAAGGTAAGAATTGGACACTAGAATCCTTCTTTCCTCTTCTTTCTATTTTTTTTCAAATTTTAACACCCCTTTTTCATTTTTGAGAAATAGGGGCTGACCTTAGGTGATTTTGGAGTTGAACCAAAAATTCCAAATTTAAAGCTTCAACTAGTCTCCAATCACCTACTACACAAGGTAAAGTGTAGTCTTTCTCATTTTCTTATCTCCTTCTTTTTCTCCTTAATTTTTCTCTCATTTTTCTAACATCAATTTTTTGATATTTCTTGACTTAGGGGCTGACCTAAGTGACCTCATCCAAAAATTGTGAAATTTATCCTTTTATTTCACAATTTTCCGATTTTAAAGTGGGTGGAAAAATATTTTCCAACTTCTAGGTGTTTTTATTAAAATGCATGTAGAATTTCGAACATGAGCCCTTGAGATATATAATCTATGTATTGCATGTCAATTTTATGTATCAAATCATTAAATTTTCAAGAGTTGCTCAAAATTGCTATTTATTGAATTTTAGGTGCGTGCATGTACAATTTAATGCTTTCTTTGATGAATTCTTGTATGTATTGGACATGCATGTGTATGATCTTGGAAATCCATGTTTTGGATGACTTATAACCTGGACAAGTCGAGCATAATTGATTAAATTTCAATTTTGGACTTAAAAATATAAAAATAGAAAGTTGGTGGACTAAATTGCAAGAAAATGAAAGTTAAAGGACCCCTCTGCAAATTTCGATTTTTGGGACTGTACTCAGGTTCAAAAATGACTTTTGGACATTTTAATAAAGTTTTAAGAGTTTTAAGATAAATCAAATCAACCTTTAAAAGCCCAAGGACTAGATTGTAAAATTTTGAAAGTTTAAGGGCTACTTTGCAAATTTTAAAACTGTACCATAACTTAACTTTAAATTTTGAAAATTTTATTCTTAAGGTACTGGAAATGACATATTTTAAATGTATTCCAAAAATCCAAGTGTTTAGGGCTTGGAAAGTAATTTTACTAAAATTGAGGGACTAAAGTGTAAAAGATTAAACTTGAAGACCCAAATGAAATTTCCAGGACTTATGCAGCCCATGCACCTGGAAATACTAACTTAACTATAACTTAATTATATTTTGGATCCAAGGTTCAAATTTCATAACAATTGGACCCCTAAAAGCCTTAAAGGCAATTATTTCAAAATGGGACAAAACTGATATTTTCAAAAGTTAAAGGACCTACACTTATTTTTTTTAAAAACTGCTTTTGTCCCAATATGCTATCAACCTTAGTGACATTTTCTAACTGTAATCACATTAAAAGCCCTTCCGGTTTGTGAGTTCCGATTATTTTAAACTTAAGGTCCGAAATGACAATTTTTACAAATTTGGGGCCAATGTGATAATTTTATAAAAGCTCGACCTCAAAACTTTAAAAACCAGAATCTCTGGACAATTTGGAGAATTTAGGAACTGACCTCATAATTTTTCAAGGTCGTGATATTTATTTATTCAATTTTTAACCCCAAAAGTGTTGGTTTTACAAAACGGGGCTAAATTGTAATTTTCTTTTATAAAGGACTTAACTCAAATTATTTTTCGCTTTTACTAAAGTAGCCATGGACCCTCTGACTTGGAGATGTAATTAAAGAATTTTATTTCCCAAAAACCCTTGACTTATCGGACCAATTTGACCGATCAATACCCGATCGCGGGGCGACTTCCTCGTCTTGCGGTTTTGAATCTATAACGGGACTTATGTTCCACCTAATCTTTCAAGATATCGAAGATTGCTTATCCTTCCGATAATCATCTTCATCCAAATAACTCCGCCAACGCCATATTGCTACTCGTGAATTTCAAAAATTTCTGAATCGTCTTCCCGAATCAATAATACTCATTTCGCTGGTTGACTACGAACTTGTATTTACTTTCTGCTGAGTCAACTTGGTGTGTCGAGCTCCACAATCGGAATAGATACGCTTCGGGGGATGGAACCGGCAAGCTGGCCGCTATTCCACTCTTCCGGCCCCATCGTCCTAATCCCGCAAATCGAGGGACGGAGTTTGTCCAAGGGAAGCGGGTCGTAGTACTTGAGGTATAATCATGATTATGACAATCCTGCCTAGCTAGCTCTCTACGTGGATTTGTCTTTGCCTATGGAGCGATAAGGTGACGGTGTTAGACCATCTTGCTCGGGAGTTACAAGGAAGAACGAAGGAATCACATCACCGATCCACACGATTCCGGAGTTATCGGACCCATTTGGTTGGCGCTACAAATCCGTGCGCAACCGCTACTTGTTTTGCATTGGTTGGCGCTACAAATCCGTGACGCAACCATTATTTGCCTTGCATGGGATTGGAGTTACATTTCCGTATGCAATCCTACCGTCTTGATCGAATCACATAGTGCCTGTGTGACCATGAATCGCTTTTCTTGAATCGTATAAGTATATTACTTAAATATTGTTATCACGACGCTTGTGGATCATGTGTGAATTCATGCATCATACTCACGCGTTTTCATAATAAGCTGTTTTCTCGCATTAATCGTTTATCGCCACACTTGCACACGATCACCCCATCCACTGAGATTTCTCTCTCATCCCCACCGTTTTTCTGACCTTTAGATGAGGACTTCGTTGAAGATGCTGAACCGGCCTTGGATTGAGCCTTTGTACTCCGCTTGTTGAATTTACTACTTCTTGTTGTTGTTGATAGACTCGTTTCTTGTGATTGTTGTTGGACTATTCTATTTTCTTTTCATTCCGGTTTGTAACTGAAGGGCGTAGGACCCTTTGACTTTTAAGTTGTCATCGTTGGTTGATTTTCGAGGATGTAATTTGGATTATGTATTGTGGACTATAAGTTGTGCTTGTTATTTTATTTCCATTTGCTATCTTGACTGCTTTTCATTGGCTTCTTGATGATATTCGTCTGCATCGTTTGGTTATTTGTATTTAAGTTGTGGATCGTCGTCGCGTCCCGTTTGGGGCGTGATGATTAGAGTGGTATCGAGCCCGACTAGTAAGATGGAAACTTACACCGAGCCGCCCGGATAGGACCCTCGATCCGTGTTTTGGGTAGTACTGCGACTTGACCAATTAAGTGTGAAATTGATTTCAAATTGGCATAGAACCGTCTTATTGATGTTTGAACTAAGTTAGAACGCATATTTTGAGATTTCATAGTCATACTTGTCTTGACTTAGTTGATTCTTGACTGATTTCCTTTATTCATTCTTTCCTTATTCTCTCCTTATCTTTCCTCTACCTTTGACTGATCCGCCTTAGTTTTGTTTGATCGAATGGAGCCGCGCCGCCTTCTTGGTGGGATGTTTTCCATGCCCGTCTTTGAGCGGAGTACTACGGCACGATGATTCACCGGCACCGGGAGAGTGATCGAGCGACCTCAGAGCTATTTGAGGAGCGCCAGCGTAATAGGGACCTGACACAGCGCTTGGCGAGGAGCCAAGATGAAAAGAGCGAGTTGACCACTACCATCAAGGACCGCGACAACACCATAAGAGCGAGGGAGGACCAGATCTGAGAATATCCAAGAGCGCTGGATAACATGCGAGAGAAGATGAAGAGGGCAAGTGACGGCCGCGAGAAATGGGAGATTGACGCCCGCCTATCCCGCGACACCGTTGAGCGCTTGGAGAAGCGATGATGGCATGATAGAGGACCTTACACGAGCCATAGCTCGAGAGATACCATGACCGAGGCGCCCGGCGCCTAATGCCCAACCATTGCCACCACCCGAGGTGGAGCCCGTGCTGACGCCGAGGAGGATCCTGAGGAGGATCCCGAGGAGGATCGTGAGGCACTTGAGGCTGCTCCACTTGACGAGGCTCAGGGATTCGAGCAGTGGTTGGATTTCGTTGATTGGCCTGAGGTCGAGGCGCCACCTCAGCCCGACCCGGCCACGATTATGGACATAGCTGCGAGTGACGATGATGGCGATCTCACTGATTAGTTAGCTTGATTGTCAGTTTGTACCATTGCTGTTGTAAACGCTCATTCCAGTGTTGTACCTTACTTTTTATTGTATTAGATTCAGTTGTATTTTTGTTCTGATGTATCTGACTTAGTATTACTACTGTTGTACTATGGGTGTATTCAAGTTTTACATTAATGGATACGCCTTTTGCTATTTATTCAGTGTCGTGTGTTGTTGTTACTTTCACTACGATATAACTTGCTTTACGTGAATAATTATTGTATTCATCTACTCGTGAATCGCAATTAACGCTTCAAGATACAGAATGGCCGAATATCGAGGACGTGGGAGACCTCGCCGCGTTCCACGAGGGGATGACGGCGTACCCATGGACCGGGTACCCTCCCCTGAATTACCACAGCCTCTTCCACCTGCTGCAGGGGACAACTTGACTGTGCAGGCCCTACAACAAATACTAGTTTTCATGAGGCAACAGGCAGAGCCTCAACCCCGTGCTCCCGAACCCGCCAGAGAGGCGAACGATCGCACGTTGGAGCGATTTCTACGGTTCAACACACCAGCCTTCTTAGGAGAGCCGGATGATTTGAAGGCAGAAGAATTGGTAGAGAAATTGGAGAATATCTTCAACGCTCTCCAATACTCGAGATGAGCGAAAAGTCACACTCATCGTATTTAAATGCCTGGAATCGGCCGCTAGAGACTGGTGGAGGGCAATTGAAAGAAGATGGGAATAGGACCGGGTAGCTGAACATGGGGAATTTCTTGGCGAGTTCAATGAACAAGACATTCCGGAGGTTGTGAAAGAGGCGCGCGAGATGAATTCCACAGTTGAGGTAAGGGAACATGACTGTAGCTCGATGCAGTCAATTTCACCGATTGTCCAAGTATGCTCTGGGGACAATCGATCAAGAGGATAAGCTTTACAAGTTCACTCGAAGATTGAAACTGGAACTTGAAACAATCGTTGATGTTGAATCGACAACCTACTCGGCCAGCGGTAAAGCGGCTCTCCGCATTAGTCGGGGCCAACCGTATTGGGCCAGTTCGATGAGTAGGCCATCGAAACGATCTTAAGAGGACAGTGTGGGGGAAATGCCATCTAAACCGCCTGCTAAGATTCAGAAGGGACCAGTTAATAAGACAGATAACGGAAAGGGACCATTACAAGGAAAGCCGGGTCAATTGTGTGCATATTGCTAGCAACCGGGACATACCGCCAATGATTGTTGGCGTAAACAAGGAAGGTGTTTGCTTATTTGTGGTAGTAATCAAAGATCACGGTGAAAGATTGCCCGAAGTACGAGGACCAAACCAAACAGATGCAGCCGCAGAAGCCATGAAATGGCCAGGGTAATCGGGCAAGGATGCTCGCTCGAGCATTTGCACTAGCCGGATAGGAGGCTCCGGAGGCAACAGATGTGGTGGAAGGTACGCTTCTAGTATCTAACCACTACGCTAAAATATTGTTCGACCCTGGATCAACGCATTCATTCGTTGCACCGCATTTTGTACACAAACTGCATGCATGCATGGAACATATGCCTATATGTCTAGAAGTGTCAACTCCTATGGGTGCAAGTCAGATAACAGATATTATCTATAATGCAGCGGTTAAGATTCTTTGAGATAAACTTTCTGTCGATTTAATCTTATTACCTATATCCGAATACGACGTGATATTGGGGATAAATCTGTTATCTGCACACGATGCACAAATGGACTGCCATAACAAGTCCATTAAGCTATGTGAACCCGGAAAACCCGAAGTGGAAATTTCGGGAAGGGCACGAGTTAAGATTGCCCCAATCATTTCAGCAATGAAAGTGAGGAAGGCGATCACTAGAGGGGCTCAAGGGTACTTGGCGTTTGTAATTAACAAACCCACGATTGATACACAAATTAACCAAGTACCTATAGTATCAGGATACACGGATGTATTTCCACAAGAACTCACCACTGTCCCTCCAGATAGGGAAGTCGAGTTCACCATCGAGGTGTTACCGGAGACGGCCCCGATCGCTAGAACACCGTATAGAATGGCTCCTATTGAGTTACAAGAGTTGAAGATTCAATTACAGAAACTGATGGATGTGGGATTTATCCGACCGAGTACGTCTCCGTGGGGAGCACCTATGCTATTTGTCAAGAAGAAAGATGGCACATTAAGACTGTGTATAGATTATCGTGGTCTTAATAGCGTGACCATCAAGAACAAATATCCCCTCCCGAGGATAGACGAACTATTTGATCAACTTCAAGGAGCTACGGTGTACTCAAGTTTGATTTACAACAGGGGATATTACCAATCAAGATCCACGAAGAAGACATTTCCAAAATCGCATTTCAAACCCGATATGGACACTACGAGTTTGTAGTGATGCCTTTCGTCCGAAATGCACCGGCGATTTATGGACCTGATGCATCGAGTCTTCCAACCTTATTTGGATCAATTCGTAGTGATATTCATTGATGACATACTCGTATACTCTAAGTCTAGAGAAGAGCATGAACGCGTCATCTCCAAAATCGTTTTGGAGACACTACGAGAGCATAAGATGTATGCCAAATTCAAATAAGTGCGAATTTTGGCTTAGTGAAGTCGCGTTCTTGGGACACATAGTATCCTAACCGGGATCGTCGTAGATCCTTCAAAGGTGCATAACAGGTGGTTGAATGAAAACAACCCGAGTGCGTAACGAAATCGAGTTTTCTAGGAATAGTGGATATTATCGAAGATTTATCCAGGATTTTTCCAAGATAGTGGACCACTCACTCGACTAACCTGAGAAGCAAGTCAAGTTTGAGTGGAATGACAAATGCGAGGCAAGTTTCCAAGAGTCAAGAAATGACTTACTACGGCTCCGGTCTTAGCCTTTCCAAAGGGGATCGAAAACTTTGTCGTCTACAAAACATGCATCAAAAGAAGGACTAGGTGCAAAGTGCTCATGCGGGGAAGGAAAAGTTATCGCTTACGCATCACGAAAGCTCAAGTCGTATGAAGCCAATTATCCAACGCATGACTTGGAATTGGCGATAGTTTTCGCGTTAAAGAAATGGAGACACTATCTCTATGGAGCAACATTCACGGTTTTCACGGATCATAAGAGCTTGAAGTATCTAAGGAAAGCGGAGATGGATGGAGTTGATTGAGGACTATCACTTTGATATTTAATACCATCCCTGAAAGCTAACGTCGTAGCGACGCTCTAAGCGTAAAGCGAGAGCTTAGCCAGGCTTATGATTCGAGAGTGGGAATCATTAGAAGAGCTGAGCAATTGGAATCGACGAGAACTGTACTTAGATTTCGTGTGCTAACATTTTGATTAAACCCGATCTCACAAAGAGATCAAAGAAGCACAAGAGAAAGATGCACATCTTCAAAAACAAGGAAAAGATACTTAAAGGAGAGAGATCAGAATTCTCGGTACACGAAGATGGGATTATCAAATTCGGAATCGAGTGTGTGTGTACCGAATGATGAGCGATTAGGAATAAAATCTAGCGAGGGCACACCGTTCAAAATACACTATACACCCGGAGGAAACAAGATGCATAAGGATTTGAAACGGAGTTATTGGTGGGCAAACATGAAGAACTAGGTAGCGAAAAGTGTTCGTTGCGAGATGTTTGACTTGTCAACGAGTAAAAGCGAACACCAACGACCATCCCGTTTACTACAACCATTGAGAATTCCCAGTGGAAATGGGAACACATAATGATGGACTTCGTGACGGATCTACCAAAGACCGAGGAGGCCATGATGCTATTTGGGTAGTTGTAGACCGTCTCACGTAATCTGCGCACACTTTTTACCCATCAAGAAAACGATAGCTTGCGAAAACTTGCACATTTAGAAGGAGGGGAGGGGTTGAATAAATCTTACCAGATTTTTGATTTAGTCCTTTTAAAATAATTCAACAGAGTTGAATCAAACAAATTGTGTCCTTGATTGACAACTAAGTTGGCTTTTCACTAAGTTACCCACTCAATGCACTTTCGATAGAGTCATTGATAGTATAACTTTCTTTTGCTTAAGCCAAATACTTAACTTGGCTGATTGGTTTTTAACAGAAGATTTAACACCCTTAAATTAAATTTTAGCTTGTTTTAAACACTTGATTTTTAGCACTTAGTTATTTATCGTTGGATTCAAATATGATCAACGATATAAATGAATATGCAGAAAGTAAATTTCTTTGAAAGTAAATGACACAAATATTTTATAGAGGTTCAAGACAGGGTAATTCTTCTAATCCTCTATTTTCCAACTCATGGAGGAATCAACTATGTAACAGATCGGTTTACAAAGCGGTGAATGCGATGCGAGACAACTTGATCACGAGTCAGGCTTCTCTTGCGACTCGAACTTCTTCACGGGGCGCCGTCTTTCTACTTCAGATCACTTCTCAAGTTCTTGGATTTGATGACGAAGCCCTCCAACAAACTTGATAATGGTTCGACCTGGAACCTTTCTACAATCCTATCTTGGAAAGTAGACCCCTTTGATTTCTTCAAAAATTTCCTCTTCAACAGATTTGAAGTTGTCTTTCCTTCACAACTTGTGTTGGATCGATTTCCTTCGAGTTTCAGGCTTGAGGAATTTCTTGAATGTTTTTGAGAATATTACAAGTTAAATGCTTGAATATTGCTTGGTTGTTCGTGGTTCAAGTCTGCTTTTCTCAATAACTTCCTCAGCTTTTTATAGTGCACATTTGAAATTTTGCCCATTGAAGAGATATGCTAATTTCAAATGTCACTTATGTTTGTTGGCTTGTCTTGGTCTGCAGTCCTTGATGTTGACCCTTCCTCATATTAAATGTCTTGGCAAAGATTGCAAGTGCCTACGACCAAGTGCGATATTTCCCATTGGTTTATTTCTTTTGCATAATGCAGGACTAACACTTTAGACCTGGCATCTTTGACATATTACTATATTGATTAATGTTCTTGACTTTAATCAACGGATCTAAGTCAGTTGTCTTGACTAGACTGCTGTCTGTAACACAGGTGACATGAGTCAGCTCCCGTCATTGGATAACTCAACTGTCACTTTAACTTGAGACTTGGCTCCTTGGGTTGACTTGACTGACACATCTTACAGTTGTTCCCTTTATGGCATTACTCAGTCGAGTCCTTGACTTCCTTTATGGCATTACTCAGCTGACACACAACAGAGTCTTCACATAGTCCGTAGTTGACTCCTTGTAATCTTTGGCATAGCTGACTTGACTTAGCTTTTCCAGCCCTATCTATTACAATGCAAATTACAAGGAAAATGGAGTGCCAACTTCCTAGTTTAAGTTTTACATGGTATCATCAAAATCTACTTAATAAATTTCCTAACAATTTCCCCCTTTTTGATGATGCCAAAACATAAAAAACATTCAAAGAAAGTAAACAACAAAGATATATACAAACAATGCAGTAACAATGAATGTATGCTTAAAATAGATCTTTTTATTGATCATAGCATTCTTGTCCTTTACACAACTGTTTACATTCGGTATCAAAGAAACATAAATGTATACATGTCAAAACATAGTATATCTAAGCTAAGATACATAAAGAGTGAAAAATACAGGGAAATTCACTGAGCTTATTACAGAAGATTTACATAGATGTATTTACAACAAAAATACACGAAGGGGTTTGCAGCAACACTTCAACGCCTTTGCTGCTTCCTTCCTCTTTCTTCTTCAGCTCTTCTTCTATCTGGATCATCCATTTTCCTCTTTCGTTCCTCTTCTTCTTCTCTCTTCTTCTTTCCATAGGCCCATTTGGCAGCAGGGTCATCCCTTTGCTTCCTCTCGAGCCATTCTCTTGTTTGCCTTTGATTTTCTTCTTCTTGCCTTCTTATAGCCTCTGCGTTTTTCCTCTCAACCTCTAGGTTGGAAAGGTGATCATATCCAGCACAGTAGATTAAGCTTTTCTTATCAGGATCCACATACGCTATGTCTTTGGATTTTAGTCGAGATTGGGAGCCTCTTCCACCACCACTTCTTCCCCTTTTTTACTCAGCTCTTCCACCTCTTGGAGTGTATTGCACGGGAGTGTTCTGCTTTTCATCTGATTTAACCACATACAATCCTTTCTCGCAATACAGATCCCAGGCTTGCAGTAGAGTCATTCCTTGAAAATAGCCTTCTGATTCTAGAGTTTTCAATTCCTCAATTGATCTGGGCTCAGATCCATCATCAGGCATCGTAAGTTCTCTTGGGGGTTGAATCGCAGCGTAGTCCTTTCTGGCTGGAGGACCACCATATTGTTCCCTTATTTCATGCATGTGGGCTTCTTGTTTCTTGGCTAACTCCTCAAATTTAGCTTCAATGACCTTTCTTTTATCCCCCATTGACACAAAAACTTTCTCGATCGGTAAGGTCACAGGGAGTTTGTTAAGGATAGAGGCAGTGACTTGACCTTGCTGAGGGGTTTCAGCGAACATAAATTTTAAAATGTTGTAAAAAGCGCTAGGCGCTCGCTAGGCGGTAGGATGGGGCCTAGCGCCTAGGCGGAGCCTGATCGGGGTTAGGCGGGGCCTAGGTGGGGTTAGGCGGGCCTAATCGGACAAAAAATCGTAGGCGGACAAGGAGGGCCTAGTGCCTAGGCGGGAATTAATCGGGGCTAGGCGGGGATTTTTACAACATAGATTTTAATTCGTTAGAACTTCCTTCCCCCTCAGCTGCATCGCCTTTCTTCAATTTCTCTTCTTTCAAACACTTAAGGGACTCCTCTTCCCCCTTTTTGGCATCATCAAATGAGAGAGGTATCCCAGGGAACAATCCTCTGAGGATAAAGTCCAGTCGGCTGATGGTAGAGTTGTACTTGTAGTCTGCTGCATCATACGCGGTTCGAAATTCTGAGCGTGTTGCCTTGGACTCGGTTGTTACTATCTTCATTTCAGCCATGAGAAGGCTGAATTTCTCATTCATGGCATTCTCGAGTCTGGCAATTTCATTTTTGTGGAAATGTTGTAGCAACTCCATATCCGACTTATGGGACTTGTTTATCCTTTCAATGTACTTCTTCATCCTCTGCATGTACATGGAGTTATTAGCACTCCATACGAGCATCCTTCCATATAAGGCTTTGAAATAGTGGACTTGCTCGCTTCTCATTGGAGTCTGCTATTGAGTCCATTCCTTAATCTCACCACAACGCCTTTCAGATCGGCTATGAGAGTGGCATCTTGATTGTCTAGGCGCAAGTCCAAAGAGGCCTGACATCACAGATTTTATTAAAGACATCACAGAACTCAACTTGCACATTGGATTCAACTAATGGCCATTCTGCGTCAAAATTGAAGTCGGCTGGAATAATCGTATATGTGGGGAGAACTGGATCTTCCCTTACGATGTATCTCATTTCTTTAGCAGCTGTCTCTTCCTCTAATTCAGGCAGATCCTTAGAGATGGGGAACATGTCTTGGAATGTATCATCGCGCACATAGGGGATTTCTTGTTGCTCGGGTGCTTGTGATGACTCAGCTCGGTGTGCCTCGGCTGCGGCAGCTTCATTGGCAGTGGTCACAGCTGTGGGAGCCTGTGACTGAGCTGAGGGAGTCATTACTGCTGCAGCTGTGGGAGCCTGAGCAGATGACTCGGTTCCAGCTGGGGCATTTGAGATGTTTTGCCCAGCTGACTGAGCCTCAGCTGTCTTAACAGCTGTCTCAGTGTCAGTGGGTTTTTCCAATTGAGTAATCTTATCCTCAGTTGTATCAGCAGCTTCATCGGATGATGATGAGACCTTTGGAGTTGGCTCATCATCAAAGTTCAATCTCATGGGAGTCGTGTTCTCACTGATTTGGCTCTAAGATTTGTGAACATCCTCAGTTGTGTCCATCATAGGATTATCATGTTGAACGGACTCAGCTTCATCTTCCGATCCCAAAAATGATGTGTCAATGTTTTCTTGGGAGTCTTGAAGGGCACCAATAACTTTTTCTGTGGCAGCACCTTCAAGTTGAGGAATGTTCTCAGTTTCATCACCTTTACCAAGGGAAGTCTCAACCTCCCGTTGGCCTTCAATACCCCCAGAAGTCTCCACTGCTGCAGGGCCTTCAACAATCCCTTTGACAGTCTCAGCTGTCTTAGGGTCTTCGATACTCCCTTCGACAGACTTACCTGTCGTGGGGTCTTCGACATTGGCATCCAGAGGAGTCTCAACCCCTTGGATTGCACTTTCAGAGCCCAAAGTGTTAACTCCCGGGGCTTCACCATCATTTGCCTCAACTTTGATAGCAGCGTCATTGGCCTTCAAAGTAGTAGACATTTCAGCTGAGACAGACTCAACTGTCCGAGCTTCGTCGATATCACTCTGCTGTTTTTCAAATTCTTTCTCACCTTCACCTCCTAACTCCATTGTTTTGTCTCCCACATCAACCTCCAACCTAGCTGTGGTGGAGAGAGTTTCCCCCTCAACTGGCACACAAGCTGAGTGAAATAGAGTGGGGTCACTCTGCTCCAGAGACGCAGCTTTGTCCTTTGAGTGTTCGGCCGCTGGGGCAGGTGTGAGAACACCTTCTTCAGGGATAGGCTTAGCTTGGATGCCCAAATTTCCAACTTCATCGCCATCTCCCTGGAAGCCATTCTCTGATTGCACGGGGACGTGGCTGCAGCAATGTCCGTCGCAATTTGTTGTGCCACTCCCAAATGATCAGTTTGCAGAAGAGTTTGGGAGGACTCTCCTGGGCCTTCTAGTAAGCGTTTCTCGTGCATGGCTTTGGATTCCTGCAAGGCTTGCTGCATTTCCAACTTCTCAGCTGCAGCAGCAGGATCCATGTCCTCATCGCTGTCTGAGAGCTTATCAAGATGCTCGTGAGTATGCTCTAGAGAGCCTGTAAATGCGCACATTTTGGATTTCTCCAAGGCTCGGGCTTGCTCGGCAGCTCTCTCATTTTCTTCCTCTTTGAGAATGCGAAGGATGTCTAAGCAGTTTTCTTCATTTAGGGCAGATCGAACATCTTTTATGCAGAGGAATCGGAGAAGCTCTTCTTCTTCTTCAATGAACTCAGGGAGAGGGAACTGTACCCTTGAGTGATCGAACTTCCATGCTCTCCACTCTCTTAAGCGTCTTTGAATATCAGGATAAACTGGAGAATACATGATCAAATCATCATCATCATTATCATCGCCTTCACCTCCAGTTTTTGGAATGGGAGGTAAGAGACCTTGCTATTCCTCATATGCAACAACATCAGTTATAGGAGGGGAGACAACTCTTTCAACATCGCTCGATTGTCTCATTGTTTCATTTTCCTCACTGTTTTCCTGCACACTGGGTCTTGCAGATCTCTGGCGTCACCATCAACAGACTACTTCGATACATTAACAATTTCTGGACACTGCTATTCTTGATCACCAGCACTCTCAGTTTCTTTCCAGCTGAGTACTAGATTCAGCTATCTTTTCAAGCTTAGATAGCCTGAATAGCCGTCTCTTCCTGGATGGGAGCAGAGGAATCTCTGGTTGAACATCCTCAGG
Source organism: Rehmannia glutinosa (assembly GCA_016081115.2). Taxonomy (NCBI): domain Eukaryota; kingdom Viridiplantae; phylum Streptophyta; class Magnoliopsida; order Lamiales; family Orobanchaceae; genus Rehmannia; species Rehmannia glutinosa. The sequence goes on along the minus strand of JABTTQ020000918.1, from coordinate 117,331 downwards.
TTCCTCAAAAGTGAAAAGTTTTGGGTTTTTCTTAGAGGCAACTGCCTTTCTTGTCTTAGCAGTCCTCTTCTTCTTTACAATAGGGTAGGGAATATGATGTTCCTCCTTTATCTCGCTATGGGGCGGAGTCTCGGTTGCATGGGCGGGGAGCTTTGGACTTGGGCGTGGGAGCGGAGTGCTTTCTTTGGCTTGGGCTGCGGGGCGGGAGCGAGGCTTGATACCGCAATTCTCTTCTTTGGTGGAGGGGTCTCACTGTGTCTTCAGATCAACCGATTCCCCCTCACTCGTATCGACCTTGTTGGGAAATTATTTTGTAGATTTTGATGAATGCCATGTAAAACTTAGATTAGAATTTTGGCACCCCATTTTCATTGTAATTCTAATTGTAATAGATAGGGCTGAATGAGCTGAGTCAAGTCAGCTATGCCTGGAAATACAAGAAGTCAATCAAGAAGTGAAGTGAAGACTCACGAGGAACAACCGAGTATGGCCAAGACAGAGAGGACCAAGACTAGGCGATCAAGACGCGTAACCGAGGGCAGTGTGTGAAGAGTCGATTAAGTCAACTCGGCTCGAAGAAGCCATGTCACAAGTTGAAGTGACGAGATGAGTCTTTCAATGATTGGAGTAGACTCAAGTCACCTGGGGAAAAGCGCACCGCAAAGAGGAGTTAATCAAAAGAATCCGTTGCACAGAAGTCAAGAACATTACTTAAACAAGTAATACACCCATGCCGCCAGTCTTAAAGTGCTCGATCCCCCGAAGCGTGCAAAAGGAATAAACCAATGGGAAGCACTGCACCTCGTGTCAGAACCCGAAAAGCTGGACATTCATTTAATACGAGGAAAGGTCTACATCTCAAGATTGAAGACCAAGAAAAGACAAGCCAACGAACATAAGTGACTTTTGAAAATCAGCCTATCTCTTCAACGGACATATTTTTGAAAGTTCACTATAAAAGGCTGAGGAATTTCATTGAGAAAAGGTTACCTGAACCACGAACAAGCAAGCATTATTCAAACTCTAACCTGCAAAATATTCTCAAGATATTCAAGCAAAATCCTCAAGCCTAAATCTCGAAGGAAATCGATCCAACACAAAGCTGTGAAGGAAAAACAACTTCAAACTGTTGAAGAGGAAACGTTTGAAGAATCAAAGGGGTCTATATTCCAAGGAGGATTGTAGGAAGGTTCAAGGTCGAACCAATCTCAAGTTATTGGAGGGCTTCGTGATCAAATCCAAGAAACTTGAGGAAGCGAGCTGAAGTAACAAGACCACCCGTGAAGAAGGTTAGCGGACGAGAAGCCACTGTGTGATCAAGGCATCTCCGGCCGAGTCCAAGGAGCAAGTCACCGTGTGATCAAAACTTGTCTCTAGACTGATAACCACTTTGTGAATTGATCATTACTTAGTGGATTCCTCCAGGAGTTGGAGAAGAGAGGATTAGAAGAATTACCCCATCTTCGAACTTCTATAAAATTTACCTGTGTCATTTACATTTCAATATATTTACATTTCTGCTCACATATTTTATATCTGCTGATAATTTGCTATCCAACTGAAAATAACTAAGTGCTAAAATCAAGTGTTAAAATAAAGTTAAATCAAATTCAAGGGTGTTAAGTCATCCGCGGAAAAACTCATCACAACCAAGTTAAGGTTTAGACTAAACAGCTGAGTTATTCTATCAACAACTCTATCGAGTCTGTTGAGTGGCTAACTCTGCTGATTAACTAACTTAGATGTCCCTCAAGGACATATCTATGTAATTAACTCCGTAATATTTTAAAAGGACTAAAATCGAAAAGTTGGTAAGGTTTATTTAACCCCCCCTCTTCTAAAGGACTCACACCCCTTGGGGCCTACAAGTGGTATCAGAGCGATTGGTTCATTGAGCCTTCGGCACTAGTTACTGAACTAGATCTCCAATCTTTCAAAGAAACTATTAACACTTGCTCTTTCAAAAGTCTTTTTTTCAGCAAAGTTATTATCATGGAAGCAAATTTGATACGCATCCCTATGTTCACTATTGAGGAATTTGATGACTGGAAAATTCGCATGCAGGATCATCTATCCGCTTTACATGATGAAATGTGGATAGTGATAGAGGATGGGCCACCGCAAATATTGAAAGTGAACACAACCGAAGGAGAGCATTTGCAAATGAAGGAGAAGAAGTCATTCTTTGAGAGCAAGACCAGCCATGGTTGAGAAACCAAGGACTGAGTGGACAAACAAGGACAGAAAAAGATACAACTTGGACAATGTGGCCAAGGATATACTTTACAAAACCTTGGACAAAGCAATGTTCAACAAAGTCAAATCTTGCCAAACTGCAAAACAAATCTGGGATAAATTAACTTTAATTTGTGAAGGATCTGAGCAAATTAAAGAAAATAAATTGTCTGTTCTTTGTCGATGAAATTTGAAAATTTTAAAATGCTTGCGGTGAAACCTTGGATCACCGTGGATGCTAGATTCACTTGAAATCACAAACGAGCTATCAGCACTTGGGAAAGAATATACACAAAAGGAAATGTGTAGGAAGATTCGGAGAAGCCTCCCAGCTGAATGGGAAATCAAGGTCATGGCTCTAAGACATTCGATGGACCTATCAAAAACATCCAATCATGAACTATTCTCAGACCTCAAAGCCTATGAATTTGAGCTGACAAGAAAAGATCAAGAGGAGACAACTGTACCCAAAATAGCTGCACTTATAGTCAATGATGGAAAGAGAGCTGAAGGTAAGGAAGTTATTGATCAGGAGGAAATAGCCCTGATGGTTAAAAGATTCAACAAGTTCTTTAATAAGAACTACAAGAAAAACAAGGGTGAAACCTCCGAGACATTCGACTCCTCCCAAGTCAAGGAAGATAGGCCACCCAAGAGAGCTGAGCATCAAAGGTTGAATCGTCGAGAGCCGATAATCCAAGGATCGAAAGAAATGACCAAAGAGCCGAGAACTGTGTTGGGCCGTAGACAACCAGGACAATTTGCTATTGATGCCCATATCCGAAAGTCAATAAATACAGGAATGAAGAATAAAGAAGAGTCTTCAGAGAAAGAAGACATGAAAAGAAAAAGGTTATGTTAGCTTCTGAGACAGCTAGGACAGCCAAGTCAAAGGAAGCAACTGATTCAGAGAGTTGTGAAGCTGACTACTCAAGTGATTCTGAAGAAGAAGCCTTGATTTGTCTAATGGCTAAAGAACAAGATCAACCAGATCAGGAAGATGAGGTATACTCTAACTCTTCTAATTCAGATTCTAGTGATAGTGATTGTGATACACACACTTCATCACCCACTGATCTTAATGATTCATTAGGCAAAATGATGAAAGACTTTGAGCAAATTAAATCCTCACACACACTATTAAATGAGGAAAACAGCCAGCTCAAAAGCCAAAACTCAAAGCTGACTAAGGAGCTGAGTACTCTAAGTCACATAGTTGATGAGAACAAAGAACAGAAGGCTGAGAATGCTAAACTAGTAGCAGAGATAGCTGCTATAGAAAAGAGGGAAAATGATCTAAAAAATGTGATTGCCTCATTTACAAAGGCATCTAAATCATTTGATGACCTCATTATGAGCCAAAAAGAGTGTGGAGATAAGACAGGCATAGGATTCAATTCCTTTGTGCACTGTTAAACCCCCAGAGTGATTTTGGAAAAATGATCTTCAAGTAATGAAGCATCTCAAAAATCCAAAACACCAAATGTTGCACCGACACTCACTCCAAAACACAACCACAAACAAACTGGTCTTGGATATAAAGGAATGGAAAACGACCCGATTGAGTATCTTTGAGGACAACCGTGAGAAGAAATCCAAAGAGTTCCTCGGAAACTCCAAATAGAAAGTACTATGTGAAGAATAAACGAGTTACCAAAAACCTCGAGTTTTATCAATGATACACATATGATGGGAATGGTAGAAATTATCCAAGCCAAGCCGATTGGAACAATGTGAAATATCAAAGAAAGACCTATGGAATACAAGCCTTTAAATGGCAAAGACCTAGATCTCAAAAAAGGTCATTCCAAAGGCAAAAGAGCTATCATCGCACACATATGCACCCAGGCACTACACTAAAAAATTCACAACTATCCAAATAAGGCAATTACTAAAACACACACACAGCATACATACAAAAAGATAGCAAAAGATGTACCTAAAGCCCCAAGCAATTTGCCAAAATGAATTATGATTATGGCACAAATAGATGGCAACCTCTTAGAGTCAAATCATTTGGCTATAGGTTGGTTGGATCATCTTCCAAAGACTAACCCCTCGGGACCCAGGCAAGCGGGTACCTAAAAACTAATTTCCTTGATTGCGGGTTCAAGGAACGACTTAGTGCCAAGGAACCTGGTACATGGATAGTGGTCATGCTCCCGGACATATGACAGAAACAAGAAACTTCATCAAAGATTCAAGGAGATTAGAGGAACAAAAGTCATATTTGGAGGAAATGAAGCTCGGGGAAATAAAGGCAATCGGATCCATCAAGAAGAATGGATTAGAGATCACAGATGTTACTTATGTTGAGGACTCAACTTCAATTTGCTCAAGATAAGTCAACTTTATGATAAAGGGTACAATGTTGGATTCAACATGGGGTGTGCAAATCAAGGATCTTGAATCAAATGAAATAGTGCTACGAGGATCAAGGAAGAAGAATATGTATGTGGTAGGTTGGTCTATTGCTACACCAAGCACTTGTCTCTAGCAAAGAGCACAACCGAATCAAGTTGGTGTGGCACAAAATGCCGAAATCATCCGAACTTCAAGACAATCAACAAGCTTGCAAGGAGTCATCTTGTGGAAGGATTGCGGACTCGAAGATACAAGAAGGAAAGTGTATGTGATGCATGCCGATGGGAAATCGATCAAATCTTCATTCAAGGAGAAGCCTAGTCCTTATTCAACAAGAATATTGCATCTGCTGCACATGGACTTATTTGATCCTGTTGAACCACCAACATAAGTGGAAAGAAATACACCTTAGTGGTGGTAGATGATTATTCAAGATATACATGGACAATCTTCATGTGCAAAAAGAAGAAACTTTGGAGAAGTTACCTCGGTGATGAGAAGAGTTCAAAATGAGAAGAGCAAAACCATTATAAAGATAAGGTCCGATAGAGGAATTGAGTTTGTCAATGGGATAATAACTCGATCTTGTGTTGAAAATGGTATTGCTCACGAGTTATCTGCAGAAGAACTCCACAACAGAATGGAGTAGGCGAGAGAATGAACATAACTCTCAAGGAAGCTGCAAGGACCATGTTAGTTGAAGTCGGATTGCCTAAAAGATATTGGGTTTGAAGCCATCAACACCGCATGCTATGCTCAAAATAGTTGCATGATTAATAGATCGCGACAAAAACTCCTATGAAATCGGGCAGAAGAAAGCCAAATGTTGGATACTTGAGATATTTGGATGTAAATGCTTCATCCACAACAATGGCAAGGACAACTTGAAGGCTTTCGATGCTAAAGGCGATGAAGGTATCTTTTGGGATACTCACTGAAAGCAAAGCCTATAGAGTCTTTGAACAAGAGGACTATGGTCACGAAGAATCTATTCATGTGGTTTTTGATGAACCTAATGTGAGTTGAGAAGACATTGAAGAGTTAGGTCGATAAGTTGAATCACCAACTAACGATGAAAGAGTCCTTATATTTAAGTCAAACAAGATAAATCAATCCGATGAAGATGAGATAGCCGAATCTCAAAGACAAAATGGAAAGTCTACAATGATGATGAAAGAGCTACTCAAGACAACACGATTGTGAGACAAAAAACCCAACCAATTTACTTCAACCGGATGTGAGATGGTGAGAGACCATCCACCGAGCTAGTCATTGGAGATGTGAGAGATGGTATAAAACCAGATCGAGCTCGGCTCAAAGATGAAGCAATGTTCACTTGCTTTATTTCCCAAATAGAACCAAAAGATGTGTCTCAAGCCTTAGATGACACACATTGGATGGTGGCGGAGTAGATCTCGTCGCAGATTAAGTGGATTTTTTTGTCGTTGGTGAATTTTAAGGACTCATAATGTGTCTCTGTCTAGTCAATCGCTGTGCCTAATGGATTTGATGGGTTGTTGAGGAGTAAGCCTTTTTTTTATGTTTGAGTCTTGGGCTTTTTTGTATGCGGTTTCAAGGGCTTGGCGAAAGTGATTTTGAAGTCATTTGAGTTGTGGATAACGGGGAGGAGTTGTATTCCGGTTCGCCATGTTAAGTCTCGATCGTTTCTACAAGATAATGAAGGAATAAACATCCGCTTTTGTTAGTAGAAGGAATCGAGATAGTCGTCCGTGATTAAAACTATTAAAAGTTTTTTTTCCTTGTAGAATTAAAAATACCTTTTAATTCTCCCAAATAAGTATGTTTTTTGAGGTTTGTATTTGTTTACAAATTACCCACTCGATAACCGGGATGAGATATTCTAGTCCAAAACCATATTTCTACAAGGAAATATCGAGTGGGTAATTTGTAAACAAATACAAACCTCAAAAACATACTTATTTGGGAGAATTAAAAGGTATTTTTAATTCTACAAGGAAAAAAAAAACTTTTAATAGTTTTAATCATCGACGACTATCCGATTCCTTTTACTAACAAAATGGATGTTTATTCCTTCATTATCTTGTAGAAACGATCGAGACTTAACATGGCGAACCGAATACAACTCCTCCCCGTTATCCGCCACACCAAACGACTTCAAAATCACTCGCCAAGCCCTTGAAACTGCATACAAAAAAGCCCAAGACTAAACATAAAAGTAAAAGGCTTACTCCTCAACAACCCATCAAATCCATTAGGCACAAAAGATTGAAGCAGAGACACATTAATGAGTCCTTAAAATTCACCAACGACAAAAATCCACTTAATCTGCGGCGAGATCTACTCCGCCACCGTCTACCATGCAAGAAGAGTCTGAATCGGGTTTAAGAAACAAGGTATGGGAATTGGTGCAAAGGCTAACACATCAAAATGTTATTGGCACAAAATGGGTTTTCGAAACAAAATGAATGAGGAAGGTTCTGTGGTGAGAGACAAAGCAAGATTAGTAGCCAAAGGGTATTGCCAAGATGAGGAATAGATTTTGATGAAACATTTGCTCCTGTTGCAAGATTAGAAGCAACAAGGATGTTTCTTGCCTATGCTGCACACATGAACTTCATTGTATACCAAATGGATGTGAAAAGTGAATTTTTGAATGGACTATTGGAAGAAGTAGTCTTTGTTGAGCAACCTCCGAGGATTTGAGCAGAAGACTCTTGGAGATAAGGTATACGAGCTCAAGAAAGCTCTATATGGATCAAGCAAGCACCAAGAGCATGGTATCATACATTGTCTCAATTTCTAATCAGTAAATGGATTCACCAAAGGCAAAGTGGACATAACACTCTTTAGAATTCAAGATGGAGAGAGTATACTTCTTGTTCGAGTGGATGATATCATTTTTGGATCCACAAATAAAGAGTTGTGTGATAAGTTCTCAAATCTCATGCAAGCCAAATTTGAAATGAGCATGATGGGAGAACTAACTTTCCTCCTAGGACTTCAAGTTAAGCGGTGAAGGATGGAACCTTCATAAGTCAAACAAAATACACCGTAGATTTAATGAAGAAATTTGGTATGGAAGAGAAGTCTTCAGAAAATACCAATGAATACATCGATCAAGATGAACATGGATGCGATGGAAAACTCAGAGATCAAACAAGATACGCTCCTCATTGGATCATTGCTCTACTTAACAAAGAAGCGGGCCCGGACATCACCTTTGCAAGAGGTGTATGTGCAAGATTCCAATCTGCACCAAAAGAAAGTCAAATGACTCGCAGCTAAGAGAATCCTAAGAGATTTGAAGGGATGCCAAGAAGTTGCCTTATGGTATCCAAAGGAAGGTGGATTCAAGCTTATTGGTTATTCGACTACGACTATCTTTGGATGTAGAGTTGATGATGAGTACTGCTCGTACATGTCAAATGCTTGGAAACAAGTTAGTTTCATGGTTTAGCAAGAAGCAAAACTCAATAGCCACATCCACAACAAGCGCGACATAGTCAAGGCAAAAAGTGCCCAAGTCTTATGGATGAGACAAAGAATCGAGAGATTATGAAATTGAAGAAAAAGAAATTCCAATTATGTGTGACAACACAAATGTTATTGCAATCACTCGAGAATCCGAAGTGTTGCATTCAAGAACAAAGCACATTGATGTAAGATATCATTTTATAAGAGATGATGTTCAAAAGAAATACATCATTTTGGAGTATATCTCAACCGATAAGCGATTGGTGACATATTCACTAAACATCTATGTGAATCAAGGTTTGAAGAGCTTAAGCATGAGCTAGAGTTAATTGAGCCGAGTTAACACTCGAAGACTCAATCGAAGAGATGGAAGATAGAAAGTGAGAATTGAACAAGTTTTTCACATTAGCCACGTGAAATGGCCATAACAAAAAATCGGTTGTATCGAGTTAGGCGACAAAATGAGTCGCTTAATGAGAAAAGAGAAGAAAAGTTAAGTCATTTATGAAATAAGTGAGTCATTTATGAGTGAGTGACAAAAACGCAAATCGTTTTAATGAGCGGGAATGTTTTTAAGGATGACGTCGGTAATAATAATGACGGGTATCAAAAAAGCCGCACAATAAGCATATAATTGGATATAAATGTTGCTTTGTGCATTAAATGCAAGGAATTAAATGCGGTTTGACGTGTTTAATCCGAGCCGTGATCTTGATCAAATTTCAAAATCAAAAACACGTCCTTTCATAACCCTTATATACTCATTCTTTCGATTTTCTCTCTCTCACACTCAAAACTGTTCATCTTCAAAGCGTAAGAAAGCAAGTTCTTTTCTCTCTCAAACCCTACTAGTTCTTAGGAAAGTTTGTCTAGTTTTAATCGGCAAAACTCTCTACAAATGGCACCAAAGCTCGATATTGTTAAGTTATCAAAGCAAATCCATTTTGGATCGACTGTGGATTTTGAAGGAATGGTGAAACAGGGTTCGATGAAACCCTAGTGAAGAAGATAGGCGATATGCTAGAAAAGTCCGGTCTCATGCCTTTTCTTACTTTCGAGTACTACTCGCACACCTACCTTGAAGAGGTGGCACAATTCTATGCAAATGTCTTTGAAGTGCGGGACGAATGAATCAAGTCTTCCGTCCACCGCAAGGACATCATGATTACTCTGAGGACCTTGAGGAGCACTTTTTGCTGTCGTGGGGTAAGACAAAATAAACAAAGCGATGTGGATTTGGTGGCGCATGGAAAGAAGTAGCCAAACCGGAGTGTGTTTGCGAAAGTAATCTACACAACGAAGAAATCGCTGAAGGACGACTATCACAAGTCGATGGATGTCATTGCAAAGTGTGTAGATATGAAGTTTGGCGCTTTTAATCAATCAAACGACACTGCCGACGTCATGGCTGCGATCATGCAGGGTAAGAAAGCCAACCGGCTGAGTTCGTTTACATCGACTCTGCCCGGAACGTTGGTAACAAGACATACAAGGAGGATGGATGCTTTGGAGGATCACTTGGCTATGGCCTGGTAATTGGCCATTTGATGGAAGTGAAAGGCATTCCCCTTCGATGGAAAGCCTTTCCATGTAAACAAGAAGATGTTTAGGGTAAATCTTTTAGGAGCCTAGAAGAGAGCCCATGCGAAGAGGGCGGATACAAGTGAGGGGAAATCAGTTGAACCCGAGGACACATTTGTTTCCTCCCCTCCCAAGAAGAGAGCGCCGTGCAATCGCTAAGAAGAAAGGCGCCGTGCAAATGCTAAGAAGAAAGTTGCCCTTGCAAAAACAAAAAGGACGTTCTGCCCCTACAGCCGAGTCACCTGCCCGAGCAGCCGTGTCTCTTGCCCCTACAGCCGAAGCAGAGAAGATGGCTGAGAAGGAAGCCCAAATATCTTCTCGATCATAAGGAAGAGGAGGACCGCTAAGCCCAGAAAGGCAAACGCTCTAAGGAAACTCGAGGCGTTTACTTTTGAGGAACCGGAGGAAATCAACTGATATTCCTCTCGGTTAAAACCAAGAGAAGGAAGAGAATCTCTATGCTTTCGTGAGCTTGAGAAGACGGTTGAATCTGCCATTCGGTGGAGAAAGCTTCCAAGATCACGACATCGAGGAAGTGCGGTCTCCTGATATAATCGATGAAACCGCCAAGTCTGCGAAGGTGATCGCAGAGGCTTATCAAGACCCACCGTAGTGAGGACAAGTGAAGACAAAGAAGCAAATGAGAAAACTAAATCTCATCTTTGAAGAAGTTGTCTCTCACTTTCTACGGACGCCGAAGGCGAAGAGTAGTAGAGCATGCTACATTCTATCCCGAAAAATGAAGGACAAGAATAGGAGGATGAGGATGATGATGTCATCATGTACTCTCCTCGTATATTCGGACATACACGATGTCTACGTGAATGGAGGGCGTGGAAGCTAAGCCACTCAAGTGCGGTTTGAACACCCCGAGTTCATTGAAGAAGAGGAGGAGTTGTTCAAATTTCTCGAAGTCGACACTGCTTCGTGTTTTGGATGAGGATAAGCGCCAAACATTCTACACATCATCGCAAAGAAAAAGCAAAAGCTAGAGCAACTAAGGAAGCGAAGCTCTCGAGAAAGCCAAGATGTGCACGCTCACCGAACTCTAGAACACACTCACTCTCATCTTGATGTGTTCTCGTAGAGTGATGAATGTATGGATCCCGTAGTCGCTAAAGAGAAGTCGGACATGCAACAAGCTTTGAGGAATCTAAAATGATGCATGAACATCACATGATTGAAGGACCAAGAGAGTCCTCTAAATCTCTCCCCGGAGATAGACCCGTTGGGAGTAGTGTGCCCACAACCATAGCCGCACTACGTCCCCATTTGTTTCGAGAAGATGGATCTAGGGGACTTGGCAATGAGACTGGGAATTTGGGCACCCAAGTTGAGCCAACCCCTGCAAGGTGTCTTACCACCTGCCCCACTACCGAGTACTCAACGGAAGTAGCCGGGAGTCTAGAGAAGAGTGACCCCATCGTCACTCACTGGTGGTGCTAGCCGAGGGGGAAACTCACTCCACTGCAAAGGTCGAGGATCTGCATAACTTCACAATGAAGAAATGAGGCAAAGTTGAAAAAGAAAAAGAACCACACCAGATCGACATTGATGAAGCTCGGACGGTTGAGTCCATCTGGCCGAGGTGTCAACTACTCTGCGAGGTTGAGTTCACCGCTATAGCAATCGAGGCACAAGTTGGAAATGCCCTGGAGTTAAAACTGCGGGCATCGAAAACGCAATCCAAGGGGTTGAGACTCCTATGGATGCCATCTTTGAAGACCCTAAGATAGCTGCGTCTGTCGAAGGAAATGTTGAAGGACTCGCCGCGATTGAGACTGATTGGAGGTGTTGAAGGCCCAAGGGAGGTTGAGACTTCCCCGGTAAAGTCAAGAAGTTCGAACATCCATCCTGTTAACATTGCGAGAATCCGAAAAGGAGTTTAGTGCTCTTCATGACTCCCAGGATAATCCCGGCATATCCTTTCGGGGATCTCAAGACGGCCGAGTCCACACTGTACACATCAAAAGGACCCAACCGAGGATGTTCTCCTGCCAGACGAGTCGTCGAGTTCAAAGCCGCCGTCAAACTTTCAACTTTGATGATGAACCAAGCCCCCAGGTTTCATCATCTTCCAACGGCGCCGATGTTGCGGTAGAGAGGAACGGTAATTCATTTAGAAAAATCTACTCAACAAGGCCCACTGAACCGTCTTCTCGCAGGGCTCCTACAAAAGACAAGATTTACCTACTCCACAAGGATCATCAAAGGCACAAACTACAATTGCAATCCCCATGTGCGAGATGATACCTTTGAGCAATTATTTCCATTTTCGCTTGAGTCGAGCTAGAGGAGGAGACAACTAAAGAGCAAAAAAATACACAGATTCGAGAAGATCCATCATCCCTCATCGACTCCATTGTGCCAGAATATAATTTCGATGTTGAATGGCCGCCACCAATCGTGTAACAAAATTTGAGATCCGTGAGATCTTTAAGAAAATTTATGGAGAGATTGAGAAGATCGAATGGCACCAGGCCTCATTAGATATGCGTCCTTGGACAATAGAGATGCAACCCTCACAAAAGCAGACTTACGAGGGATTGTGGTACAGATTAGGGAGTGGTGTCGGCAGCAGAGTGCAATGCTATACGAACAAGTTAGATATTTCAAGGCATTGTACAACAAGATCTTTGGTTTGGAGGCCGACAATGCTTTGATATGAAGCAGAGGATGCGAAGCCTATATGGAGAGATTGCATGCCTCTCATACAACCGAAATGTAGTTCTTGCGTGAATTTCATCGAAAAGAAATTCTGCGTGTTGAGGAGAACATGAATACAAAATTCAGCCTTCTCTTGGCTGAAATAAAACTGTGGCAAAATTAATCGAAAGCCACTCGCTCGTAATTTCGAACAAAGACATGCCGCAAAGAAACTCAAAGCGGAATCGAGCTCTCGGTAGACCGGACTTCATGCTCGCAGAATGTTCCCTAGGGTTCCTCTCTCCTTTGATGATGCCAAAAAGTGGGATGAGGAATACCCGAGGAAATTGAAGGAAGAAATAGGCCGAGAAGCAAAAGGAAGAAGAAGTTGTTGAGAAGAAGAAGGGAAAAGTCATTGAGGGGAAAAGTCAAAAGATTTGACATTAATGATTGCTAAAACCCCTCAAAGCAAGGTCATGTCACGCCCTCAATACTCAAAGAAACATCCATTAACTCGCGATCGAACACTCTGTGTGCCTATGTCGGAGAAAAGAAAGATTGTAATAATGAGATCGATTAGTGTTCGATAAAAAGATGGATGCCCGTGTTGAAGCAAAGTGATGAAACGATTTGGTGGCATTCCTACGAGGAAGGATCAAGATGCCATTCCGGATAGCGAGAGACGAGCCAAGATCATGGAAGAATTTAAAACGCTTGAATCCGAAGGTTACTTCAAGAACATGTATGTAGCCCAAGCCTGGGATTTATACCGAGAAGGGTCCGAAGTTATGCGAAGAAACTGATAGGCAATGACTACGGCTGACCATTCAAATTTGGTAAGCAAAAGACTCCCGTACAATATACACCCAGGAGGAGGAGGAAGTGGTGGAGGAAGAGGTTTTTGACCTGACCTTTACCCAAAAATATTGAATACGTAGATCCGTGCAAGAAGGGAAGGATCTCTTGGGCCAATGGATATGATGAAGTAGCGAATCGGGAAGTGGCTAGAAAGAATGCGATTATGTGAAAAGAATAGAAGAGGAAAATAAAAGACAAGATCGCTTGTGGCAAGAAAAGAAAAGAAAATACGATGTTGCGAAGAGAGCTTATGAAAAGAAGAAAGCACAAGATGAAAGAAAAAGAAAAAGAGCCGAGGATGACAGAGTCAAGAGGAAAGAAGGAGAGCGGCGAAGCGATGAAAAAAAACCCTTCATGTATCTTACTCGTGTAAATACATTTATGTGTAAGTCATCTGTACATTCAATAAAGTGTGTTTGTATTTTCTCTCTTTGTATCTTAGAATAGATGCTTGTAAGTTGCTTAGATATAATTATGCTCTGATACACTTTGTAAACAACAGTGTAAAGGACAGAATGCTATGATCAATAAAATTATTGATTCAACGCATACATTCTTTGTTTCTTCATTGCGTGTATGTATCTGTGGTGTTTACATTTTGTTTAATGTTTTTAAGTTTTGGCATCATCAAAAAGGGGGAAATTGTTGGGAAATTATTTTGTAGATTTTGATGAATGCCATGTAAAACTTATATTAGAATGTTGGCACCCCATTTTCCTTGTAATTCTATTTGTAATAGATAGGGCTGAATGAGCTGAGTCAAGTCAGCTATGCCTGGAAATACAAGAAGTCAATTGAAGAAGTGAAGTGAAGACTCCGCTGAGGAACAACTGAGTATGGCCAAGACAGAGGACCAAGGACTCGACTGAAGACGTAACAAACCGGGGCAGCTGTGTGAAGAGTCGATTAATTCAACTCAAAGATGCCATGTCACAAGTTGAAGTGACATATGAGTCTTTCAATGATTGGAGCGGACTCAAGTCATCCTGGGAAAAGGCAAAAAAGAGGAGTTAATCAATATAATTCGTTGCCGAAGTCAAGAACATTACTTAAACAAGTAATACACCCATGTTGCCAGGTCCTAAAGTGCTCGGTCCCGAAGCGTGCAAAATGAATAAACCAACGGAAGCACTTTGCACCTCGTGTCGAACACGAAAGATGGACATTCATTTAATACGAGGAAAGGTCTACATCTCGAGATTGAAGACCAAGAAAAGACAAGCCAACGAACATAAGTGACTTTTGAAAATCAGCTTAACTCTTCAACGGGCGATTTTTGAAAGTTCACTATAAAAGGCCGAGGAATTTCATTGAGAAAAGGTTACCTAAACCACGAACAAGCAAGCATTATTCAAACTCTAACCTCGCAAAATATTCTCAAGATATTCAAGCAAAATCCTCAAGCCTAAATCTTGAAGGAAATCGATCCAACACATAAGCGTGAAGGAAAGACAACTTCAAATCTGTTGAAGAGGAAACTTTTGAAGAATCAAAGGGGTCTACATTCCAAGGAGGATTGTAGGAAGGTTCAAGTTGAACCAAACTCGCGTTATTGGAGAGCTTCGTGATCAAATCCAAGAAACTTGAGGAAGTGAGCTGAAGTAACACGGTAGCCGCCCGTGAAGAAGGCCGAGTCGGACAAGAAGCCAAACTGTGTGATCAATGCATCTCCGGATCGAGTCCAAGGAGCAAATCACCGTGTGTGATCAAGACTTGTCTCTGGGATCGATAACCACTTTGTGAATTGATCATTACTTAGTGGATTCCTCCAGGAGTTGGAGAAGAGAGGATTAGAAGAATTACACCATCTTCAAACCTCTATAAAATTTACTTGTGTCATTTACATTTCAAAGATAATTACATTTCTGCACACATATTTTATATCTCTGATAATTTGCTATCCAACTGATATATAACTAGGTGCTAAAATCAAGTGTTAAAACAAAGTTAAATCAAATTCAAGGGTGTTTAGTCTTCCAATAAAAACTCATCACAACCAAGTTAAGGTTTAGACTAAACAATTGAGTTATTCTATCAACAAAATCTATCGAGTCATTGAGTGGCTAACTCTCTTGATTAACTAACTTAGTTGTCCCTCAAGGACATAGCGTTTGTGTAATTAACTCGTAATATTTTAAAAGGACTAAAATCAAAAAGTTGGTAAGGTTTATTCAACCCCCATTCTAAACCTTACTCACACCCCTTGGACCTACAAAATAAAATACAATCCTCATCACAATCATATTTCCAACGGGTCCTACGCCTATATTACAAGGAAATTGCTTAGAACCCTGTCCCATACATAAAGAAACCATAAAATATAATTTGTCACAATAGTCCAACACAATAGAGAGCTAATTAGTAGCTTCAAAATCTTCCCCGTGGTCTTCTTCCTCGCGTAACCTCATCCTCCGTTGAAAAAAATAGGTGGGAGTGAGACAAAAAATTTAGTGGGTGTGGTGAGTGTGTGCAAGTGGGGCTTATACTTTTATGCGAAAAAATTGTTTCATGAGTTTTCATGCAAGAAACGTGCAATGACATTCTCTTATACTTAATAGTTTTATTAGTATTAGTTAATAGTCGATCACAATCGATCGATTGGTTGCTCATGAAAGTGTGACGCCAACCAACCCGGGCGACCGTCAATTCATATCGATTGGTTGCGCACGAAAGTATGACGCCAACCCGCATAAATCCGTCACCATATCAATTGGTTGCGCACGAAAGTGTGACGCCAACCTGCACCATCTTATACGGCAGAGAAGTGTTGATCAAACATCATCTCCCCAAACAAGACACCTTATCCTCTGTCGATAGACAGGCTATAGCCGCTATCCCACTTGGCACGATGTCTCCACAAAGTGGAGCCGATTAAGCTCGGAGAACATCATAATCATGATTATACCCAGATCCTACGACCCAATCGCCCGCCGACTCTCCTATCCAAATCGAGGTTGGGAGTTGGACGATGGAGGTCGGCATGAGACTATAGCAAAGCTACACATCCCATACGCGACTTATCCATTCCACAAATCCGTCGATTCATATCGCTTGGTTGCACGAAAGTATGACGCCAACTCAATCGGTAAAAGGACGGTCGTTCAGACTCGCCTCCAATATTTAGTCAAATGAGTCATTAACACGACATAGATACCGGGAGGGTAATCTAGCCGATTCTGTTCATTAATTCGGTGTATTATAATCAAGTTCTTAATAAGGTTCGGATTATGGGGGCGAGGAAGTCACCTTATTAACAGGACAATTAGTCGATATGAAAATCCCGAATAAATTTGGATAATAATTTGAGGAAAAATTATTGAACCCCCAAACTATACGCGATTTTCTACATTGCCTCCTAAAAATAATTTTTTTCTACGTAACCCTTCAACTATACAAAAATTTTTACGGTCCATCTCTCCTCCCGCCGGGCGGAATATTCCGATCAAATTTGCCGACGGGAGGAAGATATGGACTATAGAATTTTTCGTGTAGTTCAGTTAAGTAGAAAAAAAATAGTTTAGGGGTAATATGAAAATCATGCATAGTTAGGGGGTATATTAAAATTTCCTCTAGTAGTTAAATCAACTTTAAAATTTCATTTAATTCTTCCTCAATTTTAGATTTACTATCTTACCGAGTTCGACTTTTCCCAGTATGCACATCAAATTATAAATTATGTGTACCCATAAATATGTATTCATGCTTATATAATATGTTATAATTTCATTGATTTTGTCAAAATGGTGTTTCGAGTTTGTTGGGTTCTTGATTAGGGATAGCCCAGCCACGGGCACGGCGAGTCAGTCGGCCCTTACCCCACATTAAATAAATTAAATAGAAAAATGAATAATTTTTTTATTTTTAATATACTTATAAAATATTAATTACAAAAATTATTAAATATATTAGAAAACATAAAGCGGGCAGTAAGGGGTAAGGGGCATGTACTACGGTCGTGGTCGAAATTGTCATCCCTATTCTTGACCATTCTATTGCTTATGCATTGAATAAAAATAGTCATATAGTGGAGATGAATATCATTTCTATATTTGATTGGGTTTTGAAAGCTTGTATTCTTTATTTTGCTTTAAAGAAATATTTATTTTAGTGTCTAAATATTTTTCAAAGTCGTAGTAATTCATTTGGAAATCATGCATAACAACATGTGAAATTATAAAACCATGATTTAATTTAATACTTTATTTGTATACAAATGCACAATAAGTATAAATATAAAAATCTATGAAAATTTTAATGTAACCCAAACTATGCACAATTTTTAAAACCAACCCCTAAACTATTTTCTTCTATTTAACCCCTAAACTACATAAAAAAATTACGGTGCCCTCTTCTCCTCCCCGCTATGGAATATTCCCATCGATTACGGCGGGGAGGATGGGATGGGACCGTAGAAATTTTTGTGTAGTTGAGGGGTTATGTAGAAAAAAATTAATTTAGGGGCAATGTAGAAAATCGCGTATAGTTTGGGGGTTATTAATTTTTCCTCTAATAATTTTAAAAATAAATTTTTTTGTTAAAAAATATTTTAATATTTATATGAATAAACTGAATTTAAAAAATAAAATAATTTCCTATGACCTTGGTAAATTTTATTATAAAAATAAAATTTAATTAAAGAGGAAATTTATGTCGGGTTTAAAATTTGAAGTTATGATCCCGGACTCGAAAAAGGTAAGGTCAGTCTCTAATTTTTCTAAAACATCTTAGGAATTATATTTTTAGGGTCTTGGAGTCAGATTATCGAAATATATTGGTCAGTCCCAAAATCTTTCCAAATTAGTATTTTTGACCCAATACATTTGAAAATAAATATCCCTTAAACCGAAATCGGTATTAACGAGATTCCAGTTCTAATAATTTTGTTGGGGTAGTATGTATATGGGTTAAAAGCAGTTTCAAAAAATAAACAAGGGTAATTTTACCGTTAAGGGCTCGTTTCAAGCCCGTTTTTCGTGAGATTTGGAATAAAGGTCCAGAATAATATTTAAAATAAGTTTGTATTATTCTCGGGTCAGTTGCTGTCCTTATTTTCGAGTTTCACAGTTTAGTCCCCTAAAGTTCGAAAAATTGTTATTTTGGTGACTAAATGTTTTTATATTTGCATATGCTTGACCCGGAGGGTACCAAATATTAATATTCATTTATGCAGTCTATTTATAGTAAAAAAATTTCAAAATTTCAGAAATTTCCAGTAGGGTTTCATAGTTTTTGGAATTTTCACTTTTGGCCCAATATTTTGCCTTATTTGCAAAAGTGGCCCAACTCGATTTTGTTCACAAGTCCTTAAGTCCAGAATATTAATATAACATAACATAATATATTTTTCATATTTCTCAGCCATCTTGAAGATATATATATATATATATATATATATAAATGATAAATGAGAGGTATATGCATATATATAAAAGCTATTTTCTAACAAAAAAAGCACTTTTTTTTACCATAATTCCAACACACACATATATTTTTCGAAATTTTCCAGAAATATATATATAAAAAAATATAATCTCATATATTCATGCCATTTTATGCAATAATCATGAATTTTTGAAAGGTTTCACGCATCTCTTGTTTGGTAGTAGGATGGTCTAGTAGATTTTCTCCTTTATAATACCTTCTCAAAACCTCAAAGTCTTATGACAACCCTTAGGTAGAGAGTTTGGTGTCAAAATGTGAAAAAGATGGAGAGAAAAAGAAATAAAGAAGAGTTTAAGCTTTAGGAGGTTCTTTTACCTTTCTTGTTTCTTGAAAGCTCCTTAAAACCTCAATTCCAAGTCAAGTTAAAACTCGGTCCTTATCCCTCAAATTTCCAGATTTTCGGCCTTTGTAGGTTGAGAGTGTTGTGTCCCCTTTTTTTTTTTTTTTTTGTAAAGTGTTTAAGTAGAAGAAGATGAATAGAGAAGAGTTGTATGTTTTCTTGTGAAATAGATAAGTGTAGAGGAAGAAGTGAAGAGGCTTGATTTGTGGGTACTAAATTGGAGGCTTTCATCCTTCAATACACTATGACCGTCCCCTCCCTCTTCCCATACTCAAGAATACTCTAATTTCTAGGCTTGATTTTAGGGTGGCTAGTTAGCATGCTTGCTTTGGTAGAAGCAAGACTTATGGGAGTGGATGAAGACTTGCATGCTTAAGTGAATAAGACAAAAGGAAAAAGACAAGGCTTGTATCTCCTTTCATATAAACAAATGTTATATATATCTTACTTATATAATTAGTCATCTAGTTATAAGGTGTCTAGTAATTCCCAAGTAGTATCATCAATTATAATCAGGTATTAAATAAAATTAGAACCAATAATGTGAGTCAATATATATCAATCAATCAATTAATTAAATTATAAAAATTATTTCGAAATATATAAATATAATTTTCGAAATTAATAAATTATTTAAATAAATATTATGCTACAAGAAAATAATTAGTTGTTAAGAAAGGAAATCCAACCGGGTAATGTATTGCTTTGAAAGTTGGAAGAAATCGATAATTATTAAAGAAGTGAAAATGGATGTTATTAATATACACCATAAAAGAAAAATAATTCTAAGTATAAATGATATTTCTATTAGCTAAATCGAGTAGTAATTAATTCAACAAATTAAGAATGAGGCACTTAGCTATTTTAATATAAAGGTCGTATTTTTAACAAAATAAATCTCGAATACTATTCCTTCAAAATTGAAATTTTACTAGATGAACTTTCAAAACATGAGTCATTATCTTTGTTAAAGTATGAAATTAGTAGTAGATGATTTAATAGATAATAAAATGAAATAGTTTGTTTGAAAAGCATAAGATCCTTTCTCAATAAAATAAGTTCAAATACTAATTTAATTTATGCCATGAATTTCAAAAATCATAATAAATTTTTGTTAACTCAAAATAATATATTTGGAGTAAAATGTTGAGTTTATCGATAACGATATTTCAAAATCTCAAAATTAAGACATAGTTTCTTTTAAATAAAATTTATTTGATCGATTGAGCAATAATAGTTTTTATGGAAAATGACAAAATGTAAGCATCGTCTTCATAAAGATATGGCGACAAGAATTTTATTTTTCAAATACTAAAAAAACGAATTTTAAATAGCACTTTTTACCAAATCAAGTTGTAAGAAAAATGATAATAGTTATTAAATTTAAGTAATAAACATAAATAAATTGCATTATCATGTATTAGGTAATAATTTAAGTAACGCTAATATTGATAATATATTGGGATCGTCTATGGTATAAAAATCTGGGGCCTCACAAATGTGAAGTTCCGCATATAAGGGACGTGAAAGGACATATTTCGGATTTTGAAATTTTTGATCAAAATCAACGGCTAAGATTAGAACTTCAAAACCGCATTTAATTCCCGCATTAAATGTAGCAAAGATTTATATCCAATCATATGGTTTATTGTGCGGCTTTTCTTTGCATGACCGTCATTATTACGGCGTCATCCTTAAAAACATTCCCGCTTAATTAAAACGACTGCGTTTTTGTCACTTAGCTCATAAATGATTCAACTTATATCCAAAGTGACTAAACTCTGCTTCTCTCTTCTCATGAAGTGGCTCAACTGTCAACTAACTCAATACAGCCGACTTCCCAACAAGGCTGTTTCACTTAGCTAAAATGTGAAACTTGCTATACTTCCATTTTCTCATCTTCTTCCTCTGCTGATTGAATCTTCTAAGTTTCAACTCAGCTCAATTAACCCTAACTCACTCTTGAGCTCTTCAAACCTTGATTCACATAGAGGCTTTGTGAATATATCAGCTAATTGTTTATCGGTTGAGATGTATTCCAAGGTGATGTCTTTCTTTTCAACATGGTCTCTTATGAAATGATATCTGACATCAATGTGCTTTGTTCTAGAATGCAACACAGGATTCTAAGTGATTGCAATAGCACTAGTGTTATCACACATAATTGGAATTTCTCTTTCTTCAATATCATAATCTCTCAGCTATTGTCTCATCCATAAGACTTGTGCACAACAATTGTCCGCATCTATGTACTGTGCTTCAGCTGTGGATGTGGCAATTGGATTCTGTTTCTTGCTAAACCAAGAAACCAATCTGTTTCCGAGCATTTGACATGTACCTGAGGTACTCTTCCTATCAACTCTACATCCAGCATAGTCTGAGTCTGAGTAACCAGTCAACTTGAATCCACCTTCCTTTGGATACCATAAGCCAACTTCCTGGCATCCCTTCAAATATCTTAGGATTCTTTTAGCCGCAGTCATATGGATCTCCTTTGGTGAAGATTGAAATATTTCACATACACCTACTGCAAAGGTGATGTCTGTCCTGCTTGCTGTTAGATAGAGCAATGATCCAATGAGTGTTCTATATCTAGTTTGATCAAAAACTTTGCCATCTGCATCTATGTCCATCTTGACTGAAGTATTCATTGGAATTTTCACAGAAGACTTCTTTTCCATACCAAATTTCTTCATCAAATCTCTGGTATATTTTGTTTGACTTATTAAGGTTCCATCTTTCATTTTCTTGACTTGATGTCCTAGGAAGAAAGCCAACTTTCCCACCATGCTCATCTCAAATTTACCTTGCATGAGGTTTGAGAACTTGTCACACAACTCTTTATTTGTGGAACCAAAAATAATGTCATCCACATATATTTGAACAAGCAGTATACTCTCTCCATCTTGAATTCTGAAGAGTGTTCTATCAACTTTGCCTTTGGTGAATCCATTGTCCATTAGAAATTGAGACAATGTATCATACCATGCTCTTGGTGCTTGTTTCAATCCATATAATGCTTTCTTGAGTGTATAGACCTTATCTCCAATAGGTTTCTGCTCAAAACCTGGAGGTTGTTCAACATAAACTTCTTCTTCTAACAGTCCATTCAGAAATGCACACTTCACATCCATTTGACACACAGTGAAGTTCTTATGTGCAGCATAAGCAAGAAACATCCTTATTGCTTCCAATCTTGCAACAGGAGCAAAAGTTTCATCAAAATCTATACCCTCTTCTTGGCAATACCCTTTGGCTACCAATCTTGCTTTGTTTCTTACAACAGATCCTTCCTCATTCATCTTGTTTTTGAAAACCCATTTTGTGCAAATAACATTTTGATGGGTTGGCCTCTGCACTAATTCCCATACTTTGTTTCTTTCAAACTGATTCAGCTCTTCTTGCATGGATTGAATCCAATGAGTGTCATCAAATGCTTGAGACACATCTTTAGGCTCTATCTGGGAAATAAAACAAGTGAACATAGCTTCATGCTGTGCTCTAGATCTGGTTCTTATGCCATCTCTAACATCTCCAATAACTAACTAACTGCGGTGGCGGTCTCTCGGCCATCTCACATTAGGTTGGAGTAAGTCTCATTGGATTCGACGGGCGTCTCGCAACTAAGTTGTCTTGAACAGCTCTTTCATATTCATTCAGTTGTAGACTTTCCAGCTGACTTTGAGATTCAGTTATCTCATCTTCATTTGTGTTGAGTGCTCTTACTTCAGCTTCAACATAAGGAGTCTTCATAGTTGGTGATTCACCTTATCAACTAACTCTTCAATCTCTTTACATTAACCATAGTCCTCTTGTTCAAGACTATATAGGCTTTACTCTCACCGAGTATCCCAAAAGATACCTTTATCGACTTTAGCATCAAAAGCCTTCAATTATCTTTGCCATTGTTATGGATGAAACATTTACATCCAAATATCCTGAAATATCAACATTTGGCTTTCTCCTGTCCAAATCTCATAGGAGTCTTGGTCAATTGCCTATTGATCATGCATCTATTTTGAGTATAACATGTTTGTGTAAATGGCTTCACCAAAAAATCTCTTAGGTAATCCAGTTTAGAACTAACATGGTCCTTGCGGCTTCCTTGAGAGTATTATTCCTTCTTTTCACCACTCCATTCTCACGCGGAGTTCATGCAAAATGATAATTCATGAGCAATTCCATTTTCAACACAACATCGAGTTATTATCCCATTAACAAACTCGGTTCTCACGATCTTATTTTTATAATGGTTTGGCTCTTTTCATTTTGAACTCTTTTCATTAATCGAGGTAACTTCTCGCAAAGTTTCCTTCTTTTTACACATGAAAATTGTCCATGTATATCTTGAATAATCATCCACCACCACTAGGGTGTATTTCTTTCCACTTATGCTGGCTGGTTCAACTGGATCAAATAAATCCATATGCAACGGATGTAATATTCTTGTTGAAGAAGGACTTGGCTTATCCTTTAGTGAAGACTTTATTTGCTTTCCCATATGGCAAGCTTGTTGATTGTCTTGAAATTCAGATCACTCAGCTTCTTATGCCACAACCAACTTGATTCGGCTGTGCTCTTTGCTAACAAACAAATGCTTGGTGTAGCAGTAGACCAATCTTCCACATACATATTCTTCTGTCTTGATCCTTGCAGCACTATTTCATTTGATTCAGCATCTTTGATTTGTCACCCTCCCATGTTGAATCCAACATTGTAGCCTTTATCACAGAGTTGGCTAATGCTTAACAGGTTGAAGTTGAGGCGTTCAACGTAAGCAACATCTGTGATTTCCAATCTATTTTTCTTGATAGATCCTGTGCCTTTGATTTCCCCTGGAGCTTCAATTCCTCCAAATATGACTTTTGCACCTCTAATCTCCTTGAATCTTGACAGATTTTTCTTGTTTCCTGTCATATGTCTGGAACAACCACTATCCATGTACCAGGTTCCTTGGCACTCAGTTGTTCCTTGTACCTGTAATCAAGGAAATTAGTTTTTAGGTACCCATACTTGCCTGGGTCCTGAGGGGTTAGTGACACAAGATGATCCAACCAACCTATAGCCCAAAGACTTGACTCTAAAAGGTTGCCATCTATCAGTGCTTTAATCATAGTGCACATTAACAAATTGCTTGGGGGTTTTAGGTTCATACAGCTGTCTCTTTTGTCTCTATGCCTGTGTTTGTATTTTAGCAATTGCCTTCTTGGGGTAGCTGTGGTATTTCTGAGTGTAGTGCTTGGGTGCGTATGTGTGATGATAATAGCTCTTTTGCCTTTGGAATGACCTTTGCTGAGGTTTAGGTCTTTACCATAGGTCTTTGCTGATGTTTCACATTATTCCAATCAGCATAGTTCGGATAGTTTCTACCATTCCCATCATGTGTGTTTCTGTGATGAAATGTCTGGGGTTTCTGGTAGCTCTGTTTGCTTTTCACAGGGTATTTTATGTTTGGAGTTTGCTGAGGAACTCGGCTGGATTTCTTCTCAATTGTCCTCTCAGCATACTCAACTGTCTGTTTTTCTTTCCCTTTGTGTCCAAGGCCAGTTTTTTGTGATTGTGCTTTAGAGTGAATGTGGGTGAAACATTTGGTGCTTTGGATTTTTGAGATGCTTCATTACTTGAAGATCCTTTTTCCAAAATCACTCTTGGAGTTTAATTGTGCACAAAGGAATTAAATCCTATGCCTGTCTTATCTCCACATTCTTTTTGACTCATAATAAGATCATCCAATGATTTGGATGCCTTTGTAAATGAGGCAATCATATTTTTGAGATCTTTTTCCGTCTTTTCTTTAGCAGCTAACTCTGCTATTATCTTGGCATTTTCGATCTCTTCAACTAAGTATTCTAGTCGGCTAAGTTACTTAGAGTACTCAACTCTTTAGACAAATTGTGAGTTTTGGCTTTTAAGGATCGCTTTTCCTCATTTAAAATAGTGTGTGAGGATTTTATGTGCTCAAAATCTTTCATCATTTTGCCCAATGAATCATAAAGATCAGTGGGTGATGAATTGTGTGTATCACAATCTCTGTCACTTGAATCTGAATGAGATGAGTTAGAGTGTACCTCATCTTCTTGATCTGGTTGATCTTGTTCTTTAGCCATAAGGCAAATCATAGCCTCCTCCTCAGAATCACTTGAGTAGTCTGCTTCACTACTTTCTGAGTCTGTTGCTTCTTTGGACTTGACTGTCTCAGCAGCTAACATGGCTTTTCTCTTTTCCTGTCTTCTTTCTTTGAAGACTTTTCTTTCTTCCTCATTCCTATATTTGTTGACTGGTGGATAGGAACATTCAACTGCAAAGTGTCCTGGTTGTCTGCAGTTCCAACACAGGTTCTCAATTCTTTGATCAGCTCTTTTTGTTCTTGGTTTATCAGCTCTTTGATATTCAACCCTTTGATGCTCAGCTCTCTTGGGTGGCCTGTCTTCCCTTGATTTGGAAGGAGCTAAATGTCTCCTGGAGGTCTCACCCTTATTTCTTTTATAGTTCTTATTGAAGAACTTGGTGAATCTTTTGACCATCAGGGCAATTTCCTCCTGGTCTAATTGCTTCCTTTGGTTCAGCACTCTTTCCATCACTAGCCATTAGTGCAAATTGTTTTTGGAATACAAAATTGTCTCCTCTTTTCTTTTCTTCTCGGCTCCAACTCATAGGCTTTGAGGTCTGAGAATAGCTCATGGTTGGATGTTCTTGAGAGGTCCATTAAATGCCTCAGATCCATAACCTTCATTTTCCATTCAGGTGGGAGGCTTCTTAAGATCTTCGTTGTGTATATTCTTTCCCAAGAGATGAAAGCTCATTTGTGATCTCAGTGAATTTGGCATCCAGCTGATCCAAGGTTTCACCTGCAAGCATTTTGAAATTTTCAAATTTTTGAATAGCAACAGTTAATTTATTTTCTTTAATTTGTTCTGATCCTTCAGAAATTAAAGTCAGCTTATCCCAAATCTCTTTTGCACATTTGCAGGATTTGACTTTGTTGAACATGTCTTCGTCCAACGTCTTGTAGAGTATATCCTTTACCACATTGTCCAGATTGTATATTTTTTTATCCTCATTAGTCCACTCAGTCCTTGGTTTTTCAACCATGGTTGGTCTAGCTTCAGCGACATCTTCTTCTCCTTGGCCGGTACACTCTTCTTCTGACCGTGTTTACTTTGAGTATTTGCAGTGGCCAATCTTCTATCACAAGCCACATTTCATCATGTAATGCATATAGATGAGCCTGCATACGAATTTTCCAATCATGAAATTCTGCAACAGTGAACATAGGAATGCATGTTAGATTTGCTTCCATGATAATAACTTTGCTTAAAAATGAAAGACTTTGAAACACAAGTGTTTAAAAACTCTTTGAAAAGATAGAGATCTATTTCAATAACCAGTGCAGAAGGCTCAATGAACCAACCACACTGATACTACTTGTAGATCCCAAGCGGTGTAAAGTAAGGTTTGGAGAGGGAGGGGGTTGAATAAACCTTACCAGATTTTCGATTTAGTCCTTTTAAAATAATTCAACAGAGTTGACTCAAACAACTGTATACTTGATGGACAGCTAAGTTGGCTTTTAAGCTAATTTACCCACTCAACAGACTCGATAGAGTTGTTGATAGTATAACTCATTGCTTAAACCAAGTACTTAACTTGGGCGATTGGTTTTTAACAAATGAGACTTAACACCCTTAAATTAGATTTTAGCTTGTTTTAAACACTTGATTTTTAGCACTTAGTTATTTATCAGTTGGATTGCAAATATGATCAACATATATAAAATGAATATGCAGGAAAGTAAATTTGCTGAAAGTAAATGACACAAATATTTTATAGAGGTTCGAAGATGGGGTAATTCTTCTAATCCTCTCTTCTCCAACTCGTGGAGGAATCCACTATGTAACAGATCCGTTTACAAAGCGGTGAATAGTTTGGAGACAGCATTGATCACACAGCTGGCTTCTCTTGCGACTCAGCTTCTTCATAGGGCAGCCGCCTTGCTACTTCAGGTCACTTCTCAAGTTCTTGGATTTGATCACGAAACCCTCCAACAAACTTGATAATGGTTCGACCTGGAACTTTTCTACAATCCTAGCTTGGAAAGTAGACCCCTTTGATTTCTTCAAAGGTTTCCTCTTCAACAGATTTGAAGTTGTCTTTCCTTCACAACTTGTGTTGGATCGATTTCCTTCGAGTTTCAGGCTTGAGGAATTTCTTGAATGTTTTTGAGAATATTGCAGGTTAAATGCTTGAATATTACTTCTTGTTCGTGGTTCATGTCTACTTTTCTCAATAACTTCCTCAGCCTTTTATAGTGCACATTTGAAATTTTGCCCATTGAAGAGATAGGCTAATTTCAAATGTCACTTGTGTTCGTTGGCTTGTCTTG
The DNA here is from genome assembly GCA_016081115.2 of Rehmannia glutinosa. Lineage (NCBI taxonomy): Eukaryota > Viridiplantae > Streptophyta > Magnoliopsida > Lamiales > Orobanchaceae > Rehmannia > Rehmannia glutinosa. The sequence goes on along the minus strand of JABTTQ020000918.1, from coordinate 90,026 downwards.
GTCTGCAGTCTTTGATGTGGACCCTTCCTCGTATTAAATGTCTTCGCAGCATTGCAGGTGCCTGGCACAAGGTGTATTGTTTCCCATTGGTTTATTCTTTTTGCATAATTCTGGAACTAACACTTTAGACCTGACAGATTTGACATATTACTATATTGAGTAATGTTCTTGACATTAATCAACGGATCTATGTCAGTTGTCTTGACTAGACTGCTGTCTGTACCCCAGGTGACTTGAGTCAGCTCCAGTCATTGGATAACTCAACTGTCACTTCAGCTTGAGACTTGGCTCCTTGGGTTGACTTGACTGACACATCTTACAGCTGTTCCACAGCTGACTCTCCTTCAGTCGAGTCCTTGACTTTCTTCATGGCATTAATCAGCTGACACACAACAGAGTCTTCACATAGTCCGTAGTTGACTCCTTGTAATCTTTGGCATAGCTGACTTGACTCAGCTTTTTCAGCCCTATATATTACAATGCAAATTACAAGGAAAATGGGGTGCCAACTTCCTAGTTTAAGTTTTACATGGTATAATCAAAATCTACTTAATGAATTTCCTAACAGCATATTTCTGGGCCAAACACTTTAAGACTTGGCACCTTGGACTTATTACTATATCGAGTAATATCCTTGACTTCCTTCAAATGGACCAATGTCAGTCGTCTTGACTTGACTGATGCCTTTACCCCTTTGACTTGAGTCTGCTCCAATAATATGGGAATGACTCAACTGTCAATTCAACTATTAGATTTGGCTCTTTGCTGACTTGACCGACTCTTCCACATCTTTTACGCAACTATTCCTCAATTGGATCTCCTTTAGTCGAGTCTTTGCCTTTCATCTTTGCCACAGTCAGCTGACACACAGCGGAGTCTTCACTCTTGTCTTCAGTTGTCTTCTTGTATTCTTCGACAGACCTGACTTCACTCAGCTCTTTCTATCCTATCTATTACAACATAGAAATACAAGGAAAATGGGGGGCCAACTTCCTATTCTAAGTTTTACATGGTATCATCAAAATCTAATAAATAAAATTTCTAAAAATTTCCCCCTTTTTGATGATGTCAAAGCTTAAATAAAATAAACAGCAAACACAAGCAGTGCAGTAACAAAGAATGTATGCTTTGAATATGTCAATTTTATTGATCATAACATTCTTGTCCTTTACAAAGCTATTTACAAAAAGTATCAAAGCTTATACATATATCGAATTACAACATGTATCATAACTAAGTTACAAAGGTATCAGAGCATTATTACAGAGTACTTACAACTATGTATTTATAGTTAAGTAAAATACATGAAGGGGTTGCAGCCGTCTTCAACTCCTTGGCTGCTTTCTTCTTTCATCTTCAGCTCTTCTCCTGTCTTCGTCTGCTCTTCTCATTTTCCTTTATTATTCCTCCTTCTTCTTCTTCTCATAGGTACGCCTTGAATCAGGAACATCCCTACACTGCCTTTCCTTCCATTCTCGCATCACCTTTTCATTCTCTGCTTCTTGCCTCCTCACAACTTCTGCATTCTTGCGTTGGACTTCCGAATTTGCAAGATGATCATATCCAACCCAATATGTGGTCCCTTTCTTCTGTGGATCAATATACATGATGTCCTGTGGTTTTGGCTATGGCTGAGATCTTCTACCTCTTCCACTGCCACCATATCTTCCCCTTCCTCTTCCTGACTCATCTCCTCATCTGGGAGTTTACTGTACTAGTACTTTTGCTTTTCCAGCTGAGTGACTGCTGGAACTCTGCTATATATCAGCTGATTTTCATACATCAAGACCTTTCTCCCAGTACAAATCCCAGGCTTGCGGTAGAGTCATATTCTGGAAGTAGCCTTCTGCCTCTAGAGTTTGAAACTCCTCTAGTGATCTGGGCTCAGATCCAGCATCAGGCATAGCAATTTCTCTCGGGGGTTTGATCACAGGGAAATCCTTTCCTGCTGGGGGGCCATCATATTGTGTCGTTATATTTTGGATATGCGCAAAATGCTTCCCAGCCACCTTCTCGAACTCAGCTTCGATGGCTTTTCTTGATTCATTGAACGCCAACTCAACTTTCTGTTCCAGTGACAACTTTATCGGTAGCTTGTTGAGAAGTGAAGTTGTTATTTCTCCTTGATGAGGAGTCTGGGCAAACATAAGCTTCGAAGGAGGGTTTTTCGAGCTTCCTTCCCCTTAGCTGTAACTTTCTTCTTCTCTACTTTATGACTCCCTTTCCCTTCCTTTAATTCCCTCATAGCCTCATCTTCCCCCTTTTTGGCATCATCACCAAAAGATAGGGTCAGGCCAGGGAACATGCCACTTAGAATGAAGTCAAGTCGGCAGTTCATTGAATCATGTTTAGCATCTGACATAGAGTAGGCTGTTCGGAATTCGGACTGCATAGCCTTTGACTCAGCTGCCATTAATTTCATTTCAGTTTGGAGAACACTGAGCTGCTAGCTCATGTTAGTCTCCAATCTTGCAATCTCGTTCTTGTGTTGCAACTTGAACAACTCCATATCCGACTTGTGAGATTCTTCGATCCTCACCATGTACTCCTTCTGCCTCTGTTGAAACTGTATATTATCTGCACTCTAGACTAATAATTCTGAAAATAATGAGTTGAAGTAATGGACTTGCATTCTTCTCATAGCCGTGGTCTGTGCAACCCACTCTCGAATTCGTAGAACAACACCACGAATGTTCCCGCTGATATTGGCATCTTGGTTGTCCAAAGACATATGGCTTTAAACGCCTTCCGAAAGTTGGCTGACGAAGTGGACTCATCCTCGAGCCAAATGGCATCCAAGTCAAAACCTAAAGGCACCATCATTGAATCAGCTGAAACTCCGGGATCTTCTTGCGATACTTACTTAGATTGTTCTCGGTAGATTCGGCATCCGAGGTGGCAATTCAACTTCCAATAGGAAAATATCTTTGAATATATTGTCTAGAACGAGAGGGATTCCATGCAGTCCAACTTGTGGAGCCTTTGTATTCTCTTTTTCGAATTGAGTCGGCTTGACTTGCCTCAAATTTGCATCACTTTTGGTGGCATTGGGAGCACTCTCTTAGCTGCTCAATCGATCGATTTCGGCTTGAGCAAATGTGTTAGCTTGCTCAATTTTGTCTTAACACTTCCCCTGTATCAAAGGTCCTTCTTTTTCATTTGTCTTATTTTCTGCTGATTTATCAGCATCATCGGAGTGTGATGTAGCCATGGTTAGCTCATCAACAAACACGAACCTCATCGGAGCAGTTTTGTCACTTGCTTTGCTCCGAGAGTCTTGAGCATCCTCAGTTTTGTCCTCAGTAGATTCATCGATGGGAGTGGACTCAGCTTTATTGTCGGATTCCAGGAATTATATGTCAATATTCTCCTGGGAATCACTAAGAGCGCTAATTTTGTCCTCTTCATCTGTCGTCTCTGTGTGAGGAATTTGTTCATCTTCAGCTCCTTTACCCAAGGAAGTCTCGACCTCCTTGTGGCCTTCTACACCCTCAATAGTCTCAACTGTTGGAGGGCCTTCTAAATTCTTGTGTGCAGTCTTAACCGCAGCAGGGTCTTGGACATTTCTCCCCTTGTGAGACTCATCTGCTCTTAGGGTCTTTGTGGCATCCGTCGAGTCTCAACTCCTGGACTGCACGTTCAGGACCAGGAGTCTTAGCTCCCATGGTCTCCATTCCATCATTTGCCTTAGCTGCATCAGCAGCGTCATCGGCCTTCAGTGCAGATGAAGTTTCAGCTGAGACAGTCTCAACCGTCCGAGCATCGTCAACTTCACTCTACTGTTCCATTGATTTCTCACCTTCGCCTGCTAACTCCATTTGTTTGTCTCCTAGAGCATCCTCCGACCTAGCTGTGGTGGAGAGAGCTTCCCCCTCAGTTGGCTCACCAGCTAAGTTAGAAGTTTTAGGGTTGCTCTGCTCATGAGACTCGACTGTTTTTCCCTCTGAGTGATCAGCCATGGGGGATGGTGTCTTAACACCTTCTTCAGGAGTTGGCTTGGCTAGGGTGCCCGCTTCATCTCCTTCCCTAGCTTCATCGCCAATCCCCTGGGAGCCATTTTTAGATTGCAAGGGGGATGTGGTGGCAACAATGTCAGCAGCTATCTTTTGTGCCACATCTAATGGATTTGATCGAGGAGAGAGTTGAGAAGACTCTTCTGGACCCTATTGCACTTGTTGTTCATGCATGGCTTTCGATTCTCTGATGGCCTATTCGAATTCGGATCTCTGCTGTGACAAGATGGTCGATCTCTTCTACATCACTGTCATCAGTTGAGCCCATGTGATGCTCATGACTACCAGTGAACATGCACATTTTTGACTTTTCAATGGCTTTGGCATTCTCCAAAGACTTTTCCTTTTCATCTTATCTTATGGCACGAAGGGCATGCATACAAAAGTCTTCATTGAGAGCAAAGCGGACTGAGATATTCCCCAAGAAGATCAAGAGCTCCTATTCTTCTTCGACATACTATGGGTGCTCAAATTGCTGTTGAGTGTAGTCCAACTTCTAATTTCTCCAGTCCCTCAATCTCTGTTGAATATCAGGATAGACAGGAGATATCATAATAACATCATCATCATCTCCTTCTTCCTGGATCGTGGCAAGTGGAGCATGTTCCTCCTTAGTTTCATTTACATCAGTCTGAGGGGAATGAACAACCCTTTCTTCGGTTGATTTGGCTGTCTAAGCCCCTTGCATTTCCGCAGCTGTCTCTCTAGCAGCTGGGTCATCTACAATCTTCTGCTCAACATCAGCAGTCTTCTCGGCGTCCATGGTGACTGCATCTCCAACATCCTTCTCTTTAGACTGCTCCTCTTGAATATCAAATGTCTCCTTTTCTGGATTCTCTGGCTAAGTGGCAGACTCAGCTTTCTTAAGGTCAGACTTTGTATACAGTCTCCTTCTCTTGGTCTTGAAAAGTGGAACAACATCTTCTTCAGCTGTTTCTTTGGTGGCTTCTAGCTCCACTATTTTTATCTTTTTTGCAGCAGCTGGCTTGCGAGGCATAACTGTGCGTTTCTTCTTCACGACCAGAGAAGGCATAGACGTATCCTTCTTGATCTCGATCACAAGGGGCGGGGCTTCGAGGCTCGGCCTCTCTTTGGGGCAAGTGTTTTTGGCTCGGCTGCAGGGGCAGGAGTCTTCTTGGACTTGGCTGCAGGGGCAGGTGCTGGCTTAGCTGCAACAACTCTCTTATTCTGGATAGGCTTGGGTGAGAGAACTGGAGCGGTTAGAGCTGTGTCTTCAGAAGGGTCAACTGACTCACCCTTACTCGTGTCAGCTTTCCTTGCATGCGCCTTCCTCTGGGCTCCAGATAGGTTTGCCTTCAAGATCTTCTTGCTCACATGGAATGGCTTTCCATGTCGCAGGGCAATCCCCTTAACTTCCATCAAATGGCCAATCACTAGGCCATACCCCAACGAGCATCCAAAAGTTCCATGCTCCTTGATGGTCATGTTGATCGCATTTTGGCAGATACTACTGAAGACAAACTCAGCTCAGTTGATGTTCTTTTCTTCCATGATCGCAGCCATTACCACCAGCTTTGTTCGAGACAGCTGATTAAAGTTCCTGAACTTCATATCCACGCACTTGGACCCAATGTCCATCAACTTATGGTAATCATCCTTTATAAGTTCCTTCTTGGCTATATAGATAGCCTTCGCAGCTGACTCAGGCTTGGTTATCACCTTCCAAGCCGCAGCTATGTTGACATCCTTCTCGGTGATTTCATTCAGCCCTTCAGTAGGCAACTTGCAATGTTCAGCAAGGTCAGCAGCAGTTATCTTGATAGCATTGATGTGTACTGATGAGAGAATTTCATCATCGTGTACTTGGGCGTTAAGTAAAACATCGCGACCTCCTCCAAGTACGTGTGAGATAACTGCATAGTGAGAAAGTCCTTCAGACCAGACTTCTCGAGTTTCTCAGCGATTTTCTTCACCAGAGCTTCATCAGCACCCTGCTTCAACATTCCCTTGAAGTCCACTGTGGATCCGGAGTGGATCTCCTCAGACATCTTAACAAAATCATATGATGCTTCCATTTTTTATGAAGACAAACGGTGAAAAAGCATAAAATCTCGTTTTTTAGAAAGTAGGTTTTTTGCTTTCACAAAGAGAATTCCTTTGCTTGTTGAAGACGAGAGAGTTTTTGTGAGGAGAGAGAAAATATGTTTTTGGATTAAATCGGACTTGAAAGGATGGTTTTTAAATTTTAAAATTAGATCAAAATCGGCGGTCAAGATTTGTCCTTTGAAAACGCATGAATTTCCCCGCATTAAATGCAACAACATTTATATCCAATCATATGCTAAACATGCAGTTTTTGATCTGACATCCATAATTATGCTGACGTAATCCTTAAAAATATTCCCGCTCGCAGAAAATGACTGTGTTTTGTCACTTAGCGCATAAATAACTCAGCTATCATCCAAAAGTGACTTAACTTTGCTTCTCTCTTCACATTAGATCACTCAGCTGTCAACTAGCTTGATATATCTGATTTCCCGTCTAGGCTATTTCACTTGGCTGGAATGTGAAAATTGCTCATTTTTTCACTCTCTCTTCTTTTGTCTCTACTGATTGATTCTTCTGAGTGTCGTAACTCAGCTCAATTAACCCTAGCTCATTCTTAAGCTCTTCAGATCTCGATTCACATAAGGGCTTTGTGAATATGTCAGCTAACTGCTTATCAGTTGAGATATATTCCAAAGTGACGTGTTTCTTTCCAACATGATCTCTTATAAAATGATATCTGACATCAATGTGCTTTGTTCTTGAGTGCAACACTTGATTATGAGTGATTGCAATAGCACTAGTGTTATCACACATAATTTGAATTTATCTTTCTTTAATATCATAGTCTCTCAGCTGTTGTCTCATCCATAGAACTTGGGCACAACTGCTGCCCACAGCTATGTACTCTGCTTCAACTGTGGATGTAGCTATTGAATTTTGTTTCTTGCTGAACCAAGAAACTAATCTATTTCCAAGCATTTGACATGTACCTGATGTACTCTTCATGTCCACTCTACATCCAACATAGTCCGAATCTGAGTATCCTACTAGCTTTAATACTCCTTCCTTTGGATACCATAAGCCAACTTCTTGGCATCCCTTCAAATACCTTAGGATTCTCTTAGTTGCAGTCATGTGACTCTCTTTTGGTGCAGATTGAAATCTAGCACATACACCTACATCAAAGGTGATGTCTGGCCTGCTTGCTGTTAAATAGAGAAATGATTCAATGAGGGCTCTATATCTAGTTTGATCAACAGCCTTGCCATCTGCATCCATATCTATATTGACTGATGTATTCATAGGAATCTTCACTGATGACTTCTCTTCCATACAAAATTTAATCATTAAATCTCTTGTATACTTGGTTTGAATTATGAAGGTTCCATCCTTCAATTGCTTCAGTTGAAGTCCTAAGAAGAAGGTCAACTCTCCCATCATGCTCATTTCAAACTTGCCTCGCATGAGGTTTTGAGAACTTGCCACACAGCTCTTTGTTTGTGGATCCAAAGATGATATCATCCACATATATTTGAACAAGCAATATACTCTCTCCATATTGAATTCTGAAGAGTGTTCTGTCAACCTTGCCTTTGGTGAATCCATTGTCAATTACAAATTGAGACAATGTATCATACCATGCTCTTGGTGCTTGTTTCAATCCATCCAATGCTTTCCTGAGCTTGTAGAATCCAATAGTTTTCTGCTCAAAACCTGGAGGATGTTCAACATAGATTTCTTCCTCTAACAGTCCATTCATAATTGCACTTTTCACATCCATTTGATATACAGTGAAGTTCTTATGTGGAGCATAAGCAAGAAACATCCTTATTGCTTCCAATCTGGTAATAGGAGCAAATGTTTCATCAAAATCTACTTACTTTATTTCTGACAACAGATCCTTCCTCATTCATCTTATTCCTGAATACCCACTTAGTACCAATAATATTTTGGTGGGTTGGCCTTTGAACTAATTCATATACTTTGTTTCTCTCAAACTGATTTAGCTTTTCTTGCATAGCCTGAATCTAATGTTTGTCTTCCAATGCTTGAGACATATCTGTATGCTCTATTTGGGAAATAACACAAGTGCACATAGCTTCATGTTATGCTATGGATCTGGTTCATATGCCATCTCTAACATCTCCAATGATTAACTCAGGTGGATGGTCTCTCAGCCATCTCACATCAAAGGTTGAGTAAGTCTTGGATTCAATTGCCTTGCAAATTAAGTTGTCATGAATAGCTTCTTCATCATTATTCAGCTGCAGACCTTCCAGCTGTCTTTGAGATTCAGCTATCTCATCATCTTTTGGGTTGAGTGCTCTCACATCTGCATCAACATAGGGACTCTTTTGCATAGTCGGCTGATTTTGCTTCTCAGCTAACTCATCAATGTCTTCTCCATTCACATTTGGCTCATCAAATACCACATGAATGGACTCTTCTTTTGACCATAACCTTTGTTCAAGACTCTATAAGCTTTACTCTCACCGAGTATCCCAAAAAGATACCTTCATCAGCTTTAGCATCAAAAGCCTTCAAATTATCCTTGCAATTGTTGTGAATGAAGCATTTACATCCAAATATCTTGAAATATCCAACATTTGGCTTTCTCCCTGTCCAAATCTCATAGGGAGTCTTGGTTAATTGCATGTTTATCATGCATCTATTCTGAGTATAGCATGTTGTATTTATGGCTTCAGCCCAAAATCTCGTAGGCAATCCAGCTTCAACTAACATTGTCCTTGCAGCTTTCTTGACAGTTTTGTTCCTTCTTTCAGCTACTCCATTCTACTGTGGAGTCCTTGTTGTTGATAACTCATGAGCAATACCATTCTCAACACAATACTGAGTTATAATCCCATTGACAAACTCAGTTCCCCTGTCAGATCTTATCTTTATAATTTTTTGACTCTTCTCATTTTGAACTCTTCTCATCAGCTGAGGCAACTTTTGCAGTGTTCCTTCTTTTTACACACGAAAATTGTTCATGTATATCTTGAATAATCATCTACCCCACCACTAAGGTGTATTTCTTTCCACTGATGCTAGCTGGCTCAACAGGATCAAATAAATCCATATGCATCAGTTGCAATATCCTTATTGAAGAAGGACTTGGCTTATCCTGGAAAGATGATTTGATTTGCTTTCCCATCTGACATGCATCACATATACTTTCTTTCTTGTATACCGAGTCAGGCAATCCTTCCACAAGATAAATTCTTGCAAGCTTGTTGATTGTCTTGAAATTCAAGTGAATCAGCTTTTTATGCCACAACCAACTGGATTTGGCTGTACTTTTTACTAGCAGACATGTGCTTGGTGTAGCGGTAGACCAGTCCACTCATACATGTTTTTTTCCCTTGTTCCTTGCAGCACAATCTCATTAGATTCAACATCTTTTATCTGGCATATCCCCATGTTGAATCACACATTGTATCATTTGTCACAGAGTTGGTTGATGCTTAACAGGTTGAAGTTGAGACCTTCAACATATGCAACATCTGAGATCTCCAATCCATTTTTCTTGATGGATCATGTGCCTTTCATCTCCCCTGGAGCTTCATTTCCTCCAAATATGACTTTTGCACCTTTAATCTCCTTGAATTTTGATAGATTTCTTTTATTCCTTGTCATATGTCTGGAACAACCACTATACAGGTACCAGGTTCCTTGGCACTCAGTTGTTCCTTGAACCTGCAATCTAGGAAATCAGTTTTTAGGTACCCATACTTGCAATAAGAGCGGTAGAACGTAACAAAATATTACGGCCGCATAACATAGGGGCCGGTCCCGGGGGGTTAGTGCTATAAGAAGCTCCAACCATCCTATAGCCAGATAATCTGACTCTAAGTGGTTTCCATCTATCAGTTCCATAATCATAATGCACATTAGCAAATTGCTTGGGGGTTTTAGGATCATACAACTGTCTCTTTTGTCTGTTTGCCTGTGTGTTTGTTTTAGCAACAACTTTCTTGGGGTTGTTGTGGAATTTCTGGGTGTTGTTCCTGGGTGCATATGTGTGCTGATAATAGCTCTTTTGCCTTGGAAATGACATTTGTTGAGTTTGAGATCTTTGCCATTTTGGCTTGTATCCCATAGGTCTTTGCTGATATTTCACATGGTTATTCCAATCAGCTTGGTTTGGATAGTTTCTACCATTCCCATCATATGTATTTCTTTGGTGAAATCCCTGGGGCTTTTGGTAGCTCTGTTTAGCTTTTACAAAGTATTTTCTATTTGGAGTCTGCTGATGGACTTTTCTAAATTTATTTTCAGCCGTCCTCTCAGCATACTCAACTGGCTTCTTTCCTTTACCTTTGTATCCAAGGTCCGTATGATTGTGATTGTGTTTTGTTGTGGATGTTGGTGCAACATATGGTGTTTTGGGCTTTTGGATTCCCTCATTGCTTGAGGATCCTTTCTCCAAAATCACTCTGGGAGTTTGACTATGCAAAAAGGAATTGAATCTTATGCCTGTATTATCTCCACACTCTTTTTGACTCATTATAAGTTCATCCAATGATTTGGATGCTTTTGTAAATGAGGCAATAACATTTTTAAAATCTTTTTCTCTTTTCTCGATGTGACTAACTCTGCTAAGATCTTGGCATTCTCGGCCTTTCACTCGTGTTCTCATCGCTATGTGACTTAGAGTACTCACTCTTTAGTCAAGAAATGAGAGTTTTGGCTTTTAAGTCGGTTTTTCATTCAAAAGTGTGTGTGAGGTTTTAATGTGCTCAAAATCTTTCATCATTTTGCCTAATGAATTATAAAGATCGTGGGTGATGAAGTGTGTGTATCACAGTCACTATCAATTGAATCCAAATGAGATGAGTTAGAATGTACCTCATCTCTAGATCTTGTTCTTTAGCTATGAGGCAGATCAAAGCCTCTTCCTCAGTATCACTTGAGTAGTCAGCTCCACTACTATCCGAGTCTACTGCTTCATTGCACTTGGGCGACTCAGCGATCTCGGCTGACTAACATAACATGGCTTTCTTCTTTTCTTGTCTTCTTTCCCTGAAGACTCTTTTTTCCTCTTCATTTCTATATCTGTTGACTGGTGGATAGGAACAGTCAACAGCAAAGTGTCCTGGTTCTCTGCAATTCCAACACAGGTTTTCAGCTCTCTGATCAGCTCTCTCAGCTCTCTGATAGTCAGCTCTTTGATGTTCAGCCCTCTTGGGCAGCCTGTCCTCCTTTGCTTTGGATGTTCAGCAAAGTGTCCAGTCACTATCTCTTTCTATCTTCATTGGTCCATTCACTGCGAGGTTTTCAACCATGGTTGCTTTAGGCTCTCCTGGTGCAGCATCCTCTCCTTCAGCTGGAGGTACTCTTCTTACAACAGTATTAACCTTGAATATTTGCAGTAGCCAATCTTCTATCACAAGCCACATTTCATCTTGTAAGGCTGATAGGTGAGCATGCATGTGAATCTTCCAGTCATCAAGCTCTTCCACAGTAAACATAGGAATACGAGTTAGATTGGCTTCCATGATAATAACTTTGCTTTAAAAATGAAAGACTTTGAAAACACAAGTGTTAAACCTTTTTGAAAAGGATTGAGATCTAGTTCAGTAACCAGTGCGGAAGGCTCAATGAACCAACCGCTCTGATACCACTTGTAGGTCCCAATGGGTGTAGTGTAAGGTTTAGAAGGGGGAGGGGTTGAATAAACCTTACCAAATTTTCAATCTTTTGTCCTTTTAAAATATTCAATAGAGTTGACTCAAATCAGCTAAGTCCTTGGGGGACAGCTAAATTGGCTTTCTTCAGCAAAATTACCCACTCAACAGACTTTACTGAGCTGTTGATAGCATAACTTAGTTGCGTCAGCTAACACTTAACTTTTAGGTTTGGTTTTATACATCGGAAGACTTAACACCCTTTGTTAATTTTAAAGCATGTTTTTAATACTTGTTTTAGCACTTGTTATTATTAGTTGGATAGCAATATAACTTATCAGCAGATATAGAAATATAAGCAAGAAAGTAATGTACAGAAAGTAAATGACACAAGCAAATTTTATAGTGGTTCGAGGATGGGGTAATTTCTTTAATCCGTTAATCTCCAACTCCTAGAGGAATCCACTAAGTAACAGATCAAGTGACAAAGCAGTTCTCAGTCTAGAGAAAGGCTTGATCACACAGTTGGCTTCTCCTACGACTCAGCTTCTTCACAAGACAGTTGCCTTGCTACTTCAGCTCCCTTCAAACCCTTGGAATTGATCATACAACCTTCCAACGAGCTCGGAACTTCTGGTTAGATCTTGAACCTCACTACAACTCCTTCATCTTGGAGAGTAGACTGCTTTTTGTTCTTTAAACTTTTCCTCTTCAACTGGTTGAAGTAATCTTTCCTTCACAGTGTGTGTTGGATCGAGGTCCTTCGAGTTTTAAGCTTGAGGAATTTCTTGATAAGCTTTAAGAATATTTGCAGGTTATGTTTGCTTGTAAGATTGCTTGCTTGTGTAAATCGTCTTGTCACCTTTTCTCAAATGCTTCCTCAGCCTTTTATAGTGCTCATTTAAAAATATGCCCGTTGATTAGATAAGCTATTTTCAAATGGCACTTTCTTGTTCGTTGGCTTGTCCTTTCTTAGCCTGCAGCATTGTGATGTTGACCCTTCCTCGTATTAAATGACTCTGCAGCTTTTCAGGGCCTGACACATGCTTCAGTGTTTCCCCTTGGCTTATTCCTTTTGCATATTTCTGGGCCAAACACTTTAAGACCTAGCAGCTTGGACTTATTACTATATCGAGTAATATCCTTAACTTTCTTCCAACAGATCCATGTCAGTCATCTTGACTTGACTGCTACCTTTACCCCTTTGACTTGAGTCTGCTCCAATAATATGGGAATGACTCAACTGTCAATTCAACTGTTAGACTTGGCTCTTTGCTGACTTAACTGACTCTTCCACATCTTTTACGCAGCTGTTCCTCAGTTGGATCTCATTCAGTTGAGTCTTTCCCTTTCATCTTGGCCACACTCAGCTGACACACAACAGAGTCTTCACTCTTGTCTTCAGTTGTCTTCTTGTATTCTTTGACAGAGCTGACTTCACTCAGCTTTTTCAGTCCTATCTATTACAACATAGCAATACAAGGAAAATGGGGTGCCAACTTCCTATTCTAAGTTTTACATGGTATCATCAAAATCTAATAAATTAATTTCCTAACATTTACTTCACACTCTAATGGATGAGTCTTCTAAGGTTATCAGCTTAGATCTATTAATCCAAGTTCATTCTTCAATCCTTCGAATCTTGATTCACATAGAGGTTTTCTGAATATACCAGCTAACTGCTTCAGAGTTGAGACATATTCCAATGTGATGTCTTTCTTTTCAACATGATCTCTAATGAAATGATATCTACCATCAATGAGCTTTGTCCACGAGTGCAATACTGGATTCTAAGTTGTTGACGTGTTTTTTGGTCAACAAAGGAAAATAGGTAGTTTTGATATCGTGGGGGAGTAATTTGAAATAAAAGACAACCAAACAAGGGCTAATTCGGCCTTTTACAACTTGACTTTGTCTTTCTTGTCCCCTTATTACAATCTATTTTGCCCCTTTTATACTCAATCATGGGGTAATAATTGTGTAGGTAATGGGACACTTGTCCTTTTCTCAATTACTCCTAGGAAATATCCTGTAGGGTGTATCTAGCTTACTAATTGCAACTTTTCCTTAAAATAATGGTGCTATTTACGGCGCGCGTGGGGAGTAGCCATGTGTTGGGAGAATCGTGTTGACCTTGAGGGAATATTGTTAATTTTGAGGGACTATTTTATTGTGGGCATGTTCTCTTGGCCATTTGACTGATGTCACCAGGGGGCTGCTTTTGTCTCATGCGCTCTACTCGGTAAGGTGCCTGCCTGACTTTGTTTTGTTGGGCTGAGCTCGGTTTGTACTATGTCTGCAGCTTGGGGACTTACGTCATTGTGCTCAGTCGCTTACATCACCAGAGTCATTTCTAGTCGACACGCGTCATCATTAGCTGAATGGCCACGTGGCTTTATTTTTGTTTGAGCTCGGCTTGGTTGTCTTTGTTTTCCTTGGTTCAGCTCGGGTATCATCAATGGTCCCCAATTCCGAGGAGAACATTCTTCTGAGTCGGATTTAAACTTTAAATGCTAATCATGAATTTTAATGAAGGAGAAACCTTTCAAGTCTTCAGTTACTGACAGCTGTCAATGGCATCAAATGCTGAAGACGGCGCATTAATTGGGTGCTATGATGGCCGACACGTGGCATTCTGTGGTAGGACCTTTTTGCATAGGAAACAGGGAGACATGAGCATTTTTGCAGGGATATGACGTCTCCTGCAGCCTTCTGAATCCAAAAAGACGTGCATGTTGGGCTGGTGCGCCACTTCCGAGGGAAGTTACCCTATAAATACCCCATCCCTCTTTCACTTCATACTTTCACATTTCATCACTTTCCGAGCAGCATCAACAGAGACCGAGAAGGGTTTTCAAGTCGACTTAGGGAACCAGCATTGAGAACACTTAAGTACTTTTTCAAATTTCCTCTTTCATCTTTTCCCTCTTTTCCCCAAAAAATATGTCTATTTCTGAGGATAGCCAAAACCAAAATCGCAGTTTTGAGGTTGAGGTAGAGGATCCCCCTTCTGACCCTTCTATTTCTTTTTCGCCAGTGCGAGAGATACCGCTTTCCAGCCCGAGCGTTGTTGAGCTTTCGAGTTCAAAACCTACCCCTGAAGCAGAGGTTCCATTGGAAGAGACACACACCGTCTTTTATCCAACGCCCGTCACCATCATTTACGAGGGTATAATGTACAAGCCGGGGTTAGTCCTAGAGGAGCCCAGTGAGTAGGCGAGGAATTCTGACCCTTTAGAAAATCAGCCAAAAGAGATAAATATGGATCCTAGACATCGCGAGCCAGAGGGGAATAGAGTGGCCAAGGGTGTAGAGGCCGCGAGACCGGCCGGGCAAGGCCAAAGGGTCGATGAGCAGGCCGGTCACAGTGATAAGGACCCAAGACGAGGAGGAGGGCCCCTGTTGCGTGTGGAAGGTGGGTGGAGGCCGTCTGATCAGAATGATCAGCCCAGCATGCTGATGCCATTTGAGTTGGAGGCCCTCCATCAGACTTACATGATTCCGTCGACCGTCAATTTTTGGTTGCTGGATCATGTGGAGGTGCCCGAGCACCCACTGGAGGGGTGCATGGCCGTCTGTGGCCATAGTTTATTGTATGGGTTGAGGTTTCCACTACCACGCTTAATTACCCAGTGGTTTTGAAAGTGGGACCTCCCTCTGTCCCTGGTGCATCCGTTGACCTAGGGCTGCATTATTGGGCTGATCGTTCTCTTTCACCAGATGTGGTATGAGTGCCCCCACTTTGCCGAGCTGAATGAGTTGTTCATCTGGAAGGCGACTCAGGCTGACCACCCCGGGGTGCGGCAGTCAGGTTGGTATTACGTTCAGACTAGGTCCGGGTACCCAGATGGGCGGGTCGAAGGCCTTCCATATTCTTTAAAGGAGTGGAAGGGAAAATGGTTTTGGGTAGGTGGCGAGTGGCAGGCTCGCCAGGGGGAGAAGAGGTCGGTCCTTCTCCCCCCGTCTAACTTCAGATATAAATTCCGTAAGTACACTTTGCTCTTTTCTTTCATTTCCTTTCTTCTGGGGGAGGACTAATTTTCTTTTTCTGTGTAGGGAATCGCCCCTCAGCGGGTCGGCTTTTGGAGGCTTTCATCCGATGGCTGGATAACATCCAAGCTTTAGCATGGTCGGACAGAAAAATTAAAATCCTGGCCACTGAGGCTAGATTATCAGAGGCCGGTCTGAGGCCGAGACTGCCAACCATGTCTGAGGCTGAGGAGGTGGCCAAGGAGGAGGAAGAGGAGGCTTACTAGGAGCCGGAAGAGAGAAGCCCGCCGCGGGCTGAACAAGAAAGGACCCCTGAGCGGGGGGAGAGGGGCATTCGGCGGGTAGATCAGATCAGTCTCTGGTGAGGCCTAGTCCTTTGGGGCAAGTGCCTTTGGTGGCCAAACAGGCTGGATAAACCGAACAATCCGGACAGTCCAGGGCCCGAGGTATATAAAACTCAATCTTTGAATCCCTTTCGATTATTACTCTGTTCCTTATTTAGTTTGCTCTGCTGTAGGCCGAGGCGTGGACTTCTTCATCGGGTGAGAGAGACTACTGCCTACAGGGCCAGAACGGCCGCGGGCCAAACTCTTGAAGTCGAAGCAGCTAGGAGGGAGGAGATCTGCCTAGGCAAGCATCCGGCTGACGGTGTTCCCAAAGCAGTAGAGCCCCCATTGCAACGGAGGATGAGTGGGGTGGTTATAAATGAGCCCGGGCAGACTGAGCAGACCGGCCCGACCACGCAGGTTCCTCCTGTACAGACTCCGACGAGAGAAGCCGCATGGGTCTCCTCGGATGACCTAGGATGAGAGGCCCACTTTATTCCTCCAAGCCGGGAGAGAGAGGAGTCATGTGAAAGGGTGGCCGGGTCGCGGCCTCGGTGGTTTGTGGAGTTCGTGAAGTGTTCCACACCTACCGAGGAGCAAATTGAGTCCCGCCCGGTCAAGGGCGTGCGGGAGGGCGTATTGGCCCATGCCTGGACAATGGGAGTCGAGCAGTTTTTCCAGGAGACCGGATAGGAAGAGCAGATCCAGTACTCCATGGGTTTGTCTGGCAGGATCATTGGCATCCTATGGCACGCGATTGGGGGAGCCCGCGATCTGGAGAGGTGCCATGCCGACTTCCGAGATGCTTATGCTACCTTGCTTGGGGTCCAATAGTCATTGAGGACCTAAGCTTCGGAGGCCATGGCCAGAGCCGATGCCGAGAGGGAGTCTGCCGTGAAGGCTAGGGCAGATCTGGACTTGGCACGCAAGGCCGAGGAGGATGTTCAGGCTAAGGTTGCTGATATGGAAAGGACGGCCGCTGCTCAGGTCGGGGAGATGGAGAGGCGTGAGGCCAAGGTCCGGAGGGAGTTGGGAGAGGCCTCCAATAATCAAGTTGAGGAGGCTCGGGTGGATGCTGTTCGGGCCTATAAGGACTCTGAGGAGTATGACTTCATGCTAACTTGTGGGCATGCTGCCAGTATTAGGGATATCCTCCAGGACCTCAAGGAGGGAAAATCCGTGGTCGAGCTAGAGAAAGAGCTTGACCAGCTAAATGCAGATCTTGATGCTCACCGCCCCGGTTCCACATCGCTTAACGAGGCGGTGCTCCCTGCTAAAAATGTGGCCTCCAGCGAGCCGGTTGAAATCTCTCCCCCCACTAGGCCTTGTCCTCTTTCTTCTTAGGGTGTTTTTTCTTTGCTTTTTATCTTTTTGAAGTTGCCCTCGGGCCTTTTATGTAATTGGCCACGGGCCCCCACTGTAAATATTTCCTGTGAATAGAATTTTCTTTTGTCGTTTCTTGACTCTGCTGTATTTCTGCTAAAATTTTCGCCAAGTGTTGGGCTCGATTTTCTTTCGAATAGATGTATGAATGAGGGGTTGAACCCCTGGTTTTCCTGAATAGATATATTGCCAAAAATAGAAATTCCTAAGTATTGTGCTCGGTTCTGACCGAGTATTTTCAGTGAAATTGTTTCCAAGTATTTTGCTCAGTGCCTGGCCGAGTCTTTTTAGGGGAATCATTTCCAAGATTTGTGCTCGGTGCGTGGCCGAGTCTTTTTTGTGCTTGGTGCGTGGCCGAGTCTTTTTGTGCTCGGTGCGCGGCTGAGTCTTTTCAGTGGAAACATTTCCAAGATTCTGTGCTCGGTGCGTGGCTGAGTCTTTTTTGTGCTCGGTGCGTCGCCGAGTCTTTTTTGTGCTCGGTGTGTGGCCGAGTCTTTTTTGTGCTCAGTGCGTGGCTAAGTCTTTTTTTGTGCTTGGTGCATGGCCGAGTCTTTTTTGTGCTCAGTGCGTGGCTGAGTCATTTCAGTGGAATCATTTCCAATATTTTGTACTCGGTGCGGCCATAAACTTGTTTGCCTTGTTTTTAGCTTCACCGCAAGTGTATGGTATAGTTTATAAAATAGGGTAAGCAAGGTCGAATCCACAGAGACTAATAAATTCGTGTACTAAGTATTGAGATCGAAATAGTCTTATTTTTATTCCGACGATCGAAAGTTGATGACTGGTTTATAAAACTAAGACAAGAATTTATCATAAAAAGACAAAGTAAAGAGTTGATTGAAAGATCATGGAGATGGATGGATTCTAGGGTTATGGTTTCAGTTAATATCCCTCTTGTTATCTGATTAATCAAAACCAAAGTTATTATTATTCTTCCCTATAAGATAATCACGAAAGTAATTTACCCTCTCTCTCGAGATGTATACAAAAACGTTGATTGGATTATCTATGCTAACATCTCTACTCAAAATAAGATAACCAACTCCTAAAAGCACAAAAGATTATAAATCCTCACAAATATATACAGACTTCTCAATCATGAAAATATTCATGTCAAGTACTCAAGATCTAGTATTGAAACTCATCTCTCGAATTATGAATCAATACATCAAAACAAGTTAAACCAATGGCCATTTGATAAAACAAGAAATAAAACAGAGTACTCGAATAGGGTTTGAAATAATAACTTCAAGTTCAATTAAACATCAAACAAAAGTATCCATTAACCTAATCCCAAACCCCGAAATCACAAGATGTTCAGCAGGACATGGGAAACAATTAATTCATAGACAAATCGTTCATATGCATATCTAACTAATCGAAAACAAAAGATACAATGGAATGAGAAAACTCAGGGATGTCGATGATCTCTCGATCTATCTTCAATCCTGAAGTGTGTGGTTGCGACCTCGATCAATCTCTCGAATCCTCCGGTAGAAGGTTGCTCTTTTCTCTGCTTTCTAGGGCAAATATACTCCCGTTGGGTCAAAACCTAAGTTACAAATCATCAAAACCTGACTTTCCCACACAGACGCACGGGTTGTATGCGTTAGCATGACTAGGTCGTGCGTCAGGCCGTAGGATAAGCTGAAGTCTTCGATTGACGCACGGGTCGTGTGTCCCACGCATGGGCCGTGCGTCAAGTCAAACGATGCCCACCCAAACTTCCGAATTTGCCTATGGAGTCTTCATTGGAGTTGTAAACCTATCTCTTTGCTTTCCGTAGCCACTTGAATCAGCTCAATATCAATGTTTTAGAGCGAGTTATGGCCAAAATACTGAACCCTGCCAGTGCTGGAAATTCCAGACGCGTTTGGACGTTTCTTGAGATCAATCCCCTCGTTGTTTGATCATCCATGCTTCTTTTGACACACGACCCATTACTATGACACTAGACTCAATATAGTTGGCCCACAATATGGCTTTAACCACTCAAATGACTCGAAACAACGGAAATTAACACATAACCTCTGAGACAAAACAAAAACTACTCAAAGAACTCAAAAACAACACAAAACTCTAATCTAGAAAGCCCAAATCAATAGTATAAAACCAACCAAACATATGACTTTTTCTCGTTTTGTCTTCCAATTCGGTGTATGCTATAAACTCAAAATATCGTCAAATTCGTGCAAAATGAGGAAAGCGTAACATCTTTTCCATAAAGAGAGAAAATAGCCCATTTTAGTGAGTTAATGCATGTTTATCTATCAATTATATCTACAAATAAGCCCCGAAATATGTGCAAAACTCACACTAATCAAACCCACAAACTTAAACTGTTGACCGTCTCGGTCAACGCTTTATAAACAAGACAAAACACAAATGGGAGGAATGAAAAGCATTCAAGAACAACACATCAAAATTTATGCCGTTTATCCGTAGACGTCAAGCAATAAATCAACCAAGCCTCGAACATCTAACACAGAACGCATGTCAATTAAAACCATGGCAAATGCTTCGAATCACAACTCTCACTAATCAAGTGTATGCTCTCCTCTCAAGTGTATAAGGGACGTGTTTTCACTCAAATCATATCAATGTTGAAGAATGACCATAAGCTTGCAAATGTCCTTATATCTCCGCCACTAGAATGTATGCAATTCATAAATCAAAAAGGATTTTTTCTTTTGGTTCTAATGAAGGCTCTTTGGTTAGGGTAGGGAAATATGGATAAAGTGACTCAACTCGAGCGTAAAGACTGTTAAGCACATCTTTCATTCAATTATTCTCATGTAAACCCAATATGCTACCCCAATCACCTCTTGTTCTTATCAACTTTTGTATTTCTTTTCTTCCCTTTTTTTCTTCTTTTATAGACTCCACTTTCTTTCCCCTCACATCACAAATTCCAGCCTACAATTTCATTCAAAGCAAACTCATCTATAAAGTCGATTTCTTTTTTTTTTTTGGACTCTTTCATGAGTATTCATCATTTCTTTCTTCTTTTTATTCCCATCAACCAACACTTGCACAATTAGCTAATTTCTTGACAACCTCCCATTCAACCTCATTCAATCCCCTTACTCAATGCTATACGCTCAAGTTTAGGGTAGCAGATATATCAAGTTTAAGGCTTGAAATGTGGCTATCAAAAATTAGGCAACAGGCTCAAATTGGCTTACTAGAGAATTCAATGTCATTAGGTAGGCAAAAGGCTTTAAAGGCTTAGCAAAAATGGCCTTAAATCATTTTCATAAATCGCATACAACATGTGGCTTTGACAGAGATACAAGAGTAAGTTCTAGAATTTAAATCAACATGAATGGCATACTCAATCAACAAACAAGACTGCATAATATGAAAGCAGTAAAGGCTCAAAGCTCACAGGCTTGCGAATTCGTAATTCAAAGCATAACATCCATGTGGTCAATATCACATGCTCCATATCATCTATTCTCATCATGATCAATTCGCACTCAACACCCAATTCAAAAGAGCACAAAATTTTCAAATAATCCCCCAAGTCGCAACCCACATCACAAAAACGGTTTTCTCACTCCCTAAAAAACCTACTAAAGCAGTAAACGTGCTAAAACTGTAAACGTGCGTCTAATGCAATGCAACCTAAGTGCTCTACATGCAACTATATGAAATGCAAAAAAAATTCTATCCACACTCTTCATATCAAAATAAACTCTCTCTCCCCCCAAACTTGAATGGAATTATATCGCACGTAAGAGAAAATATAATTTCAATGCAAAAAGAAGTGTGGAGATAGCCTGACTTAATGAGAAGGCGGTGGTGGGTAGTGACCCCAACGTCTACCCGACGTTGTGGTCGCCTGATGAGTGATCTCTGTAGCATTCTCCTGCACTTCTTCCCGACATATCAACTCACATAAACTCGTACCCTCTTTAAATGCATATATTAACTGCTTTGGGTCTTGGTCAAGAACCGTATTTGCATTGTTTACATCTAGTAATGCATACTTGGGGTTTTCAAGCAAGGATTTGAGTCCTGGTGTCGGGATATACTGATCTGGGTCACACACGGGTTGTCCGTGCGCGTAAGTACGACCAGTGCTTGTCTCATTCTGGAACAACTTTCTTATGATTATGAGTCAAGTGCAAATATTCATGTCAAGTACTCAAGATATAGTATTGAAACTCATCAAACAAAAGTATCCATTAACCTAATCCCAAACCCCATAATCACATGATGTTTAGCCGGACATGGGAAACAAACAACTCATAGACAAATCGTTCATATGCATATCTAACTAATCGAAAACAAAAGATACAATGGAATGAGAAAACTCAGGGATGTCGATGATCTCTCGATCTATCTTCAATCCTCAAATGTGTGGTTGCAACCTCGATCAATCTCTCGAATCCTCCGGTAGAAGGTTGCTCTTTTCTATTCTTTCTAGGGCAAATATCAGTGTCCCTATGTTTGGGGCTGCCTCGTCTCTATTTATACTCCCGTTGGGTCAAAACCTAAGTTAAAAATCGTCAAAACCTTACTTTCCCGCACCGACACACAGGTCGTGTGCGTTACACATGACTAGGTCGTGCGTCAGGCCGTAGGAAAAGCTGAAGTCCTCGATTGACGCACGGGTCGTGTGTCCCACGCATGGATGTCTTGTGTTGAATGATGACCAAAATCAAGATTACAACTCAATAATGAATAATACAATATGAGTACAAGTGTAATCAAGAATTGAAAGCCTAGACCTCAAAGAAGTGCAAGTGCAAGTGATTAGGCTAATACAACAAGATTTATGAAAGTGTTTGCTTGTATGCTCTTTTGCTTGTGTAATGTGTTGTATCTTGTTGCTTGAATGAAGCCTCTATTTATAGGAGAGGTCTTGGCTTGATTTCCAGACATAGGATCCTCCTTGGGGAGTGATTTGCTGCAAAAGAAACCATTTAAAATCAAGATTATAGCTGTTAGAAATCAATCCCACAAATTAGGGAAAAGTCATCTCAAAATGCAACGGATAGTTTCTTTGATAAAACAGGGTTCGACCGGTCGTGCGAGAGATAAGTTTGAAATGAGTTTGCTGCGATTTTTACACAGGGGGACCGGTCGGAGGGGGGTTCGATCGGTTGCCCTTGATCTTGACCGGTTGGGGGTGTTTAAAAGATGAAACAGAAGATCGCACTGGAGGATGGCTCCCGTGCACGGTCGCCCTCCCCGATTTCTCATACATTCTTTTTTCTCGCTCAAAACTCAACTGCGAGGTTGTTGCCCTATAGGGCGACCAGGTCGAGTCGAAACAAAAGTGTTGTCCAATTTTTTATCGAAAATAAACTCCAAGAAATACTCCGAAAAATAGTAAAAACATTTTAAATCGATCGGAAGTATTTAGATAGCATTTAGGGACACTGTTTTGGTTTAAAAACTCATTTGAACAAAATCATCAAAATCATGATAAAAACATTTATCTAACAAACTCCCCCTTTTTGATGATTACAAACCAAAACAATTTTCACGAGGACGATTTTGAAAAACAAAACAATTTTCCGGTTTTATTAGAAAACTATCCGTTTAAAAACATTTTATAAATAGCTCCCCCTATCAATAAGCACATCAATAAGAAGTATTGCATAAGCTAGAAGCACAAGCTATTATAAGCTATTACAAGATACACATAAACATAATGAGCTAAAAAGCTCCCCCTGTCAAAATACTCATAGTCCATTGCAATTAAGTCCATAATACAAGCCATGGGCTAGGTATACTTGGCTTTAAGAAGCCATAGCTTATAGCTTTTATGTCGAGCTTTTATTAGCTTCTTTGCGCTAATGAGCCAATTTCCTGTTTCTCCCCCTTTGCAATCATCAAAAAGAATGTTAGGATGATAAAAACATCATACAAGTATATCAAAGTGCGCCAAAGATACGATTTATCAACCATTGAAAAAATTAAGCTTAGAATACGAAGAAATGGGAGAAATGTATCATGAAAAATCCATAAGCTCGTTTTGTTTGCCAAGACATGATCTCAATAAGTATTTAAGACATTTAAAAACAAGAGAGTCATGTAGAAGTTGAAATTTTCATTGTGACATTTCATCGAACACTTTGTGGGCGTAAAAAATAAAAGAAGTTGTATAAAGCCCCTGTAAATGAATCAAGCTAAAAATTTTCATCACCAAATCATACCAAACACAATACAATACATCATAATAAATAAGCTCATCATGATCATATGACAATTTCATCAAGAAAAATACAAGAAAGCCAAAAACTCAAGGGTTCAACCCAATTGAGCAAATGAAGTAAAATTCATACCATTCAATCGGTAAAGATGAGCAATGATGATGATAATCGAGCTACATTAAGTCCAGGATATGAAATGTATGCAAGAAAACAAATTTTGAGTGAAATTTGTGTATATTTGGCGAAGGGGACGAAAAATGGCAAAAATGGGGTAAAATGACTAAGTATGAAGACAGAACGGTTTTAATCCACAAAAGAGCTTTGGGCGACCGGTCGATGTTGAGGGCGACTGGTCGACGGTGAGGGCGACCGGATGCCCTCTTCCCAGTCAGCCCACTGTCTGAACCAATTTTCCAAAATCCGAATTTTCAACTAAAAATCCGATTTTTCGCCCCTAAGTTTTAAAAACATGCAAAATGCAAACGTAAACCTCATCCAATATGCATTATGCCTAACCGAGCTCGTATTGACGCAAAAGTCTCGAAATATAGCAGTTTTGTAAAAATGTCCGCCAATTGATCTTGAGATGGTACGAAAGATATCTCAGTTTTTCGTTTAGAAACACAATCCCTTAGAAAATGATGTCGAATCTCAATATGTTTAGTACTGTTATGATTAACCGGGTTTTGAGCAATATTTATAGCGGAGATGTTATCACAAAAGATAGGAACATTTTCAAAAGAGCATTTGTAATCCGCTAAGGTTTGTTTCATCCAAAGAAGTTGAGTACAAAGAAAAAGTCATGGAAATGTATTCGGCTTCGTTGAAAGTGAAACACAATTTTGCTTCTTTGAAAACCAAGAAACTAGGCAATCGCCTAAAAATTTACATGGTCCGGAAGTACTTTTCCGATCATCAATATTTCCCGCATAATCCGAATCACTATAACCTTTAAGAGAAAAATTTTCATTCTTTGGATAGAATAAACCATATTGAATAGTGCCTTTCAAATATCGAAAAATTCTTTTAACGGCACTCATATGAGATTCTTTGGGATTGCATTGAAAATGAGCACATAGGCATACGACATGAAGAATGTCCGGTCTACTAATAGTTAAATAAAGTAAACTACCAATCATACATCGGTACTTTGATTCATCCACGGACTTGCCTTTTTCATCTTTGTCAATTTTGACATTTGTCGCCATAGGAGTAGAGACGGTTCTTCCTTCTTTAATGCCGAACTTTTTCAAAAGTTCTTTTGTATATTTTGATTGCGAAATGTAGATACCTTCTTGGCATTGCTTAATTTGGATTCCAAGAAAGAAGTTGAGCTCCCCCATCATACTCATTTCAAATTCTCCTTGCATTAACTTAGAAAATTTCTTGCACAAAGATTCATTAGTAGCACCAAAGATAATATCATCAACATAAATTTGCACGAGTAAACAATCTTGACCTTTTTCAAAAACAAAGAGAGTAGTATCAACTTTACCTCTTGTAAAACCATTTTGCAAAAGAAATGAGCTAAGTCTATCATACCATGCACGGGGTGCTTGTTTTAAACCATACAAGGCCTTTTAAGTTTATAAACATCCTTAGGCCTAGAAATTTTTTCAAACCCCGGAGGTTGTATTACATAGACTTCTTCTTGAATAAAACCGTTTTAAGAAAGCGGATTTAACATCCATTTGGTAAAGCTTGAAATTTTTTAAACAAGAATAGGCAAGCAAAATGCGAATAGCTTCTAAGCGTGCAACGGGCGCAAAAGTTTCATCATAATCAATACCTTCTTCTTGACAATACCCTTGAGCTACTAACCTTGCCTTGTTTCGAACAATGTTACCTTGATCATCAAGTTGTTAGTCCAAGTGGCTACAATAATCTACAGGGGGGGTGAATAGATTATCCCGGTTTTTCAGATTTTGCCCTCTTTTTCGTAAAACTCAAGCAAAGATGAAATGCTAAGTGCGTAAAGTAAATAGCACACATCGATTTATAGTAGTTCAACCCACTAGGGCCTAATCTACTACCACCCCAGTATATCCGGGATGGATTTCAAAAAGAAAAAAAGATTTTATTAATTTACCAAAAATTAATACAACACCTTGAGGATTACCACAACCCTCTTTCACCACCTTGAGGATTACCACAATCCTCTTACAACACCTTTGAAGATTACCACAACCTTCAAACACCTATCACCTAGATCACCCAAGTGTATTCTTACCACAAGAATACTCACAAGGATGTCTTGTGTTGAATGATGACCAAATTCAAGATTACAACTCAATAATGATTGATACAATATGAGTACAAGTGTAATCAAGAATCGAAAGCCTAGACCTCAAATTTGTGCAAGTGAAAGTGCTAAGGCTAATACAACAAGATATACGAAAGTGTTTGCTTGATTGCTCTTTGCTTGTGTAGAGTGTTGTATCTTGTTGCTTGAATGAAGCCTCTATTGATAAGAGAGGACTTGGCTTTCATTTCCAGACATAGGCTCCTCCTTGGG
The DNA here is from genome assembly GCA_016081115.2 of Rehmannia glutinosa. NCBI lineage: Eukaryota > Viridiplantae > Streptophyta > Magnoliopsida > Lamiales > Orobanchaceae > Rehmannia > Rehmannia glutinosa. The sequence goes on along the minus strand of JABTTQ020000918.1, from coordinate 63,992 downwards.
GAGTGATTTGCTGCAAAAGAAACCATTTAAAATCATCAATAGAGCTGTTAGAAATCAATTCCACAAAATACGGAAAAGCTGTCTGAAAATGCAACGGATAGTTTGCTGATAAACAAGGGGTGCGACCGGTCGCGTAGAGATAAGATTGAAATTGAATTTCAGCAAATTTTACACAGGGGGACTGGTCGGAGGGTGTGCCACCGGTCGCCCTTGACTATGACCGGTTGGGGTTGAAGAAAATACGAAACAGAAGATCAACCAAAAGGGTCGCTCCAGTGTACGGTCGCCCGAGGGGTCGACCGGTCGACCGGTCGCCCTCCCCCATTTTTCTTACGTCCCATTTTCTGTTTCAAAACTCAACTCAGGTACGGGTTGCCCTATAGGGAGACCGGTCGAGCCTGAAACAAATGTGTTGTCCAATTTTTTATCGAAAAATAAACTCCAAAAAATACTCCGAAAAATAGTAAAAACATTTTAAGACGGTCGGAAGTATTTAGACAACATTTAGGGACATTGTTTTGGTTTAAAAACACATTTGAACAAATTCGAACAAAATCATTAAAATCATGATAAAAACATTTATCTAACAAACTCCCCCTTTTTGATGATTACAAACCAAAACAATTTACTCGAGGACGTTTTTGAAAACAAATAAATTTTCCGGTTTTACGAGTGAACTATCCGTTGAAAACGTTTTATACAAAGCTCCCCCTATCTATGAGCATATCAACAAGAGATTTTACATAAGCTAGAAGCACAAGCTATACTAAGCTTATATAAGATGCCTATAAACATCATATGCTAAGAAGCTCCCCCTGTCACAATACTTATAATCTTTTGCAATTGAGTCCATAATACAAGCCACGGACTAGGTATTCTTGGCTTTAGGAAGCCATAGCTTATAGCTTTTATTGCGAACTTTTATTAGCTTCTTTTGGCTAACGAGCCAATTTCCTGTTTCTCCCCCTTTGGAATCATCAAAAAGATTGTTAGGATGATAAAAACATCATACAATTATATCAAAGTGCGCAAAAGAGTCGGTTTATCAACCGTTGAGCAAAAAAAAAAACCAAAGAAAATGGGAGAAATGTATCATAAAGAGTTCATACACTCATTTTATTTTCCAAAACATGATCTCAATAAGTATAGAAGGCTTTTGGAAGCAATAGAATCATGTAGAAGTTGAAATTTTCATTGCGACATTTTATCGAACACTTTGTGGGCGTGAAAATTAAAAGAAGTTGTATACAATACAATACAATAACTAAGCTCATCAAGATTATATGCAAAAATTATCAAGAAATATACAAGAAGGTCATAAACTCAAGGGTTCAACCCAATTGAGCAAAGGAAGAAAAATTCTTACCATTTGATCGGAAAAGATGAGCCATGATGATGATAAACATGCTATATAAGGTCCAAGTTGTGAATTGAATGCATTAAAACAAATTTTGAGTGAAATTTGTGTGAATTTGGCAAAGGGGACGAAAAATGGCCAAAATAAGTTAAAATGAAGAATGTTGAAGACAGAACGGTTTTAATCCAAACTTAGGCTTAGGGCGACCGGTCGAGGTTGAGGGCGACCGGTCGACGTTGAGGGAGATCGGTCGACGTTGAGGGCGACCGGTTGCCCTCAACCTGTTTAGCCCACTGTCTTGACATTTTTAATGAAATCCGAATTTTCAACCAAAAATCCGAATTTTCGCCCCTAAGTTTCAAAAATATGCAAAATACAAACGTAAGCCTCATTCAATATGCATTATGCCTAACCGAGCTCGTATCGACGCAAAAGTCTCGGAAGATAGCGGTTTAGTAAAAATGTCCGCTAATTGATCTTGAGATGGTACAAAAGATATCTCAATTTTTCGTTTTGAAACACAATCCCTTAGAAAATGATGTCGAATCTCAATATGTTTAGTACGGTTATGATGAACCGAGTTTTGAGCAATATTTATAGCGGATATATTATCACAAAAGATAGGTACATTTTCAAAAGAGCATTTGTAATCCGCTAAGGTTTGTTTCATCCAAAGAAGTTGAGTACAACAAAAAGCGGCGGAAATATATTCGGCTTCGGCCGTTGAAAGAGAAACACGCTTTTGCTTCTTTGAAAACCAAGAAACTAGGCAATCGCTAAAAATTGACATGATCCGGAAGTACTTTTCCGATCATCAATATTTCCCGCATAATCCGAATCGCTATAACCTTTAAGAGAAATATTTTCATTCTTTGGATAAAATAAACCACATTGAATAGTGCCTTTCAAATATCAAAAAATCCTTTTAACGGCACTCATATGAGATTCTTTGGGATTGCTTTGAAAACGAGCGCATAGGCATACGGCATGAAGAATGTTCGGTCTACTAGCGGTTAAGTAAAGTAAACTACCAATCATACCTCGATATTTTGATTCATCCACGGACTTGCCTTTTTCATCTTTGTCAATTTTGACATTTGTTGCCATGGGAGTAGAAACGGTTCTTCCTTCTTCAATGCCGAACTTTTTCAAAAGTTCTTTTGTATATTTTGATTGCGAAATGTATATGCCTTCTTGGCATTGCTTAATTTGGAGTCCAAGAAAGAAGTTGAGCTCCCCCATCATACTCATTTCAAATTCTCCTTGCATCAATTTAGAGAATTTCTTGCACAAAGAATCATTAGTAGCACCAAAGATAATATCATCAACATAAATTTGCACAAGTAAGCAATCTTGCCCTTTTTCAAAAACAAAGAGAGTTGTGTCAACTTTACCCCTTATAAAGCCATTTTGCAAAAGAAAAGAGCTAAGTTTATCGTACCATGCACGAGGTGCTTGCTTTAAACCATACAAGGCCTTTTTTAGTTTATAAACATCATTGTGCCTAGAGAAAATTTCAAACCCCGGAGGTTGTTTTACATAGACTTCTTCTTGAATAATACCATTTAAGAAAGCGGATTTAACATCCATTTGGTAAAGTTTGAAGTTTTTAAAATAAGAATAGGCAAGTAAAATACAAATAGCTTCTAAACGTGCTACGGGTGCAAAAGTTTCATCATAGTCAATACCTTCTTCTTGACAATACCCTTGAGCTATTAACCTTGCCTTATTTTGAACAATGTTGCCTTGATCATCAAGTTTGTTCCGGAATACCCATTTTGTACCAATAATAGTTTGAGATGGAGGACAAGGTACCAATTCCCATACATCATTTCTTTTAAATTGATTTAACTCCTCTTGCATCTCTAAGAACCAATCCTCATCCTCAATGGCCTCCTTAGCATTCTTAGGCTCTTTTTGAGAAATAAGAGCTTTCTCGGCAAATCTTCTTCGGGTCATCACTTTTTCAAGGGGATCACCAATAATAAGATCTTTTGGGTGATCTCCCCTAAATTTTAATGCAACGGGAAGATCCGAGGTATCACCTCTATCTTCTTGAGGACCATTTGAAGTGGACGGTTGATCGTTTGATGTAGATGGTTGATCATCAACTTGAACAATTTGTTCAACAATATCCTCTTCATCACTTTCATCATTAGGTATTCTTTCAACACCCGAAGCTTCATTAAATTTGACATGGATGGATTCTTCAACAACTCCATTAGTCTTATTGTAAACCCGATATGCTTTGCTTTTTGTTGAATATCCCATAAATATCCCTTCATCGGCCTTAGGATCAAGTTTGTCCAATTGATCCATGGTATTCAAAATAAAGCATTTACAACCAAATATCTTGAAATAACTAATATTTGGAGTTCTACCTTTCCAAAGCTCATATGGAGTTTTATTCATTTTAGGATGAATATAAACTCGATTAATGACATAGCAAGCGGTACTTACGGCTTCGGCCCAAAAATATTTTGGAAGTGAAAATTCATTGAGCATGGATCGACTCATCTCTTGTAGTGTCCGATTTTTCCTTTCGGCTACTCCATTTTTTTGAGGTGTCCTTGGAGCCGAAAAATTATGGGCATATCCTTTGGTTTCACAAAAGACTCTAAATTCACCATCAAATTCTCCACCTCGATCGCTTCGAATAGACTTAATAGTGTCTTCCTTTTCATTTTCAATGAGTCTACACAACTTAACAAACTCATTAACGGCATCGCTTTTATTGGTAAGAAAAAGACCCCAAGTATATCTAGAAAAATCATCGACAATAACGAAGGAGTAATGTTTTCCACTTAGACTTGCCGTACCAATATCCCCATACAAATCAAGATGAAGCAATTGTAGTGGTTTGGTTGTGGAAATTTCATTTTTGGGCTTAAAACTACTTTTAACTAATTTGTTCTTTTGACAAGTGTCACATAAGCCAAGATTTTCAAAATTCAATTTGGGTAGTCCTTTCACATGTTGGTTTTTGTAAATATTTTTCAAATTCTTGTATCCAACATGTCCAAGTCGCCTATGCCATAAACTAGTTAAATCATTATTGGCGACTAAACAAGAAACATTTTGACTAACCAAATCACTTGTACAAATTTTGTAAAGATTGCCTTTTCTATATGCTTCACAAATAATTTCACCATTTTTAAGTATAAGGCATTTTTCTTTATTGAAGGAAACATCATAATTTGAATCACAAAGTTGGCTAACACTTATCAAATTAAACTTAAGCCCTTCAACTAAAAGAACATTACTAAGAGAGAAAGAAGAGTTACCAATTTCTCCATTTCCAAGAATTCTTCCTTTCCCATTTCTGAACATGACCATACCCTCTTCTTGGAGCTTGATGTTGGTAAAAAGTTCTTTCCTCCCGGTCATATGGCGTGAACATCCGCTGTCCACGAGCCTTTTTGAATCTTCCATTGTTGTTATAGCCCATATTGCCTACAAAAGAATTTCTTTTAGGTACCTTATAATTTTGGGGTCCATGGGGGTTAGTCTTGAGACCTTTGGGTCTCCAAACATGTCTAGAGCTATTTCTCAATTTGCTATTATTAGCATAATGTCCAACTTTGCCACAATAAAAACAAGTAGGAGTATTGTAACTATTAGCACGTACAAAAGTCGGACCTTGGTTATTTTTCTTAAAAACACTTTGAAATGGCTTATAACCAAGTCCCAATTTGGAATGCTCATCTCTTTGTGCATCTAGAATTTTTGTGACCTTCTTAGTCCCTTCATAAATTGTCTCCAATTTTTCCCAAACCTCATGTGCCGACCTTATGCCTCTTATGCGATTGTACTCGGTGGCGGTAAGAGAACAATGCAAAATATTTAAGGCCTTACTGTTTAGAGAGAAAGCTTTTTTGTCGTTTTCATCGAACTCCTTGAAAGGTTTAGCAGCCGAGGTGCCATCCTCCAATTTCTTGGTTGGTTGATCAACTCCTTCAACAACCACATTCCAAATGTCGAACCCGCACCCTTGTAGGAAGCACTCCATACGGTCTTTCCAAAATGCGTAGTTGTTGGTGTCGAATAGTGGTGGCTTGTTGGTGGAGGCGCCGGTGGTGAGATAAGCATCATTCGTAGCCATGGATCTTTCCTCTTTACTCGGAACGAGCTAGCCAAAGAGTTTGGCTCTAATACGACTTGTTAGTCTAAGTGGCTACGATAATCTAGAGGGGGGGTGAATAGATTATCTGGGTTTTTCAGATTTTGCCCTCTTTTTCGAATAATCAAGCAAAGACAAGAATGTAAATGCGGAAATTAAACAACACTCGTCGATTTATAGAGGTTCAACCCACCTAGGGCCTAATCCTCTACCACCCCAAGATATCGTGGATGGATTTCAAAAAGAAAAAGATTTTATTAATTACCAAAATTAATACACAACACCTTAAGGATTACCACAACCCTCTTACAACACCTTCAAGGAGATTACCACAATCTTCCTTCACCACCTTTGAAGAGTACCACACTCCTCAAACACCTATCACCTAGATCACCCAAGTGTATTCTTACCACAAGAATACTCACAAGAATGTCTTGTGTTGAATGATGACCAAAATCAAGATTACAACTCAATAATGAATAATACAATATGAGTACAAGTGTAATCAAGAATTGAAGCCTAGACCTCAAAGAAGTGCAAGTGCAAGTGCTTAGGCTAATACAACAAGATTTATGAAAGTGTTTGCTTGTATGCTCTTTTGCTTGTGTAATGTGTTGTATCTTGTTGCTTGAATGAAGCCTCTATTTATAGGAGAGGTCTTGGCTTGATTTCCAGACATAGGCTCCTCCTTGGGGAGTGATTTGCTTTGCAAAAAGAAACCATTTAAAATCAAGATTATAGCTGTTAGAAATCAATCCCACAAATTAGGGAAAAGTCATCAAAAATGCAACGGATAGTTCTTTGATAAAACAGGGGTTCGACAGGTCGCGCAGAGATAAGTTTGAAATGAGTTTGCTGCGATTTTTACACATGGGGAGCGGTCGGAGGGGGGTTCGACCGGTCGCCCTTGATCTTGACTGGTTGGGGGTGTTTAAAAGATGAAACAGAGAAGACTGCACTTGGAGGAGGGCTCCCGGTGCACGGCGCCTAGGGTCGACCGGTCGTCCATACTGGTCGACCTCCGGGTCGACCGGCCGCCTCCCGATTTCTCATACGTCCCTTTTTCTCGTTTCAAAACTCAACTCGATTCTGAGTTGCCCTATAGGATGACCGGTCGAGCCTGAAACAAAAGTGTTGTCCAATTTTTTATTGAAAATAAACTCCAAGAAATACTCCAAAAAATAGTAAAAACATTTTAAATCGATCGAAAGTATTTAGACAACATTTAGGGATAATGTTTTGGTTTAAAAACTCATTTGAAAAAAATCATCAAAATCATGATAAAAACATTTATCTAACAGAAATGTGGCTATCAAAAATTAGGCAACAGGCTCAAATTGGCTTACTAGGGAATTTAATGTCATTAGGTAGGCAAAAGGCTTGAAAGGCTTAGCAAAAATGGCCTTTAATCATTTTCATAAATCGCATACAACATGTGGCTTTGACAGAGATACCAGAGCAAGTTCTAGAATTCAAATCAACATGAATGACATACTCAATCAACAAACAAGACTGCATAATATGAAAGCAGTAAAGGCTCAAAGCTCACAGGCTTGCGAATTCGTAATTCAAAGCATAACATCCATGTTCTCAATATCCACATGCTCCATATCATCTATTCTCATCATGATCAATTCGCACTCAACACCCAATTCAAAAGAGCACAAAATTTTCACATAATCCCCCAAGTCGCAACCCACATCACAAAAATGGTTTTCTCACTCCCTAAAAAACCTATTAAAGCAGTGAACGTGCTAAAACTGTAAACGTGCGTCTAATGCAATGCAACCTAAGTGCTCTACATGCAACTATATGAAATGCAAAAAAAATTCTCTCCAAACTCTTCATATCAAAATAAACTCTCTCTCCCCAAACCTTAATGTAATTATATCGCACGTAAGAGAAGATATAATTTCAATGCAAAACGAAGTGTGGAGATAACCTGACTTAATGAGAAGGCGGTGGTGGGTAGTGACCCCAACGTCTACCCGACGTTGTGGTCGCCTGATGAGTGATCTCTGTAGCATCCTCCTGCACTTCTTCCCGACATATCAACTCGCATAAACTCGTACCCTCTTTAAATGCATATATTAACTGCTTTGGGTCTTGGTCAAGAACTGTATTTGCATTGTTTGCATCTAGTAATGCATACTTGGGGTTTTCAAGCAAGGATTTGAGTCCTGGTGTCGGGATATATTGATCTGGTCACACACGGGTTGTCCGTGCGTGTAAGTACGACCAGTGCTTGTCTCATTCTGGAACAACTTTCTTATGATATCACGCACGAGCTGCCCGTGCGTACATGCACGGGTCGTGCGTTCCTTGTCCTGTTTTGTCTCCTCTTCGGCACCATGCAATGTCTGACCGTGCATATATACAGTATGTATGGTTCCGAACTTTCTTGCTTTTCTAGAATCTTCGGCCCCTCGTACTCGGTACCACTCCTTAGATGAATGACACTATATTGTTCCTTCGAGTTGACTTCAGTAGTACTCGGAAACTGGCCCTTTTGTTGTTGTCCACCAACGATCGTAGCTAATAGGCCAATCTGGGTTTCAAGATTTTTCATTTGTGTACCCAAGGTGTTAGCTAATTGTGCGAAATGTGCTTCAATTTTGTCCAACTTAGCCTCATGTGTATTGAACCAGTTCCTTGTCTCAAAAGAACTTGTTTGACTCATAACCGTAGCAAGAACGTCCTCCATCAATGGCTTTGCCTTGTAGAAATTCCAGTTATTGAAATAATTGACCATCCGAGTGGGTGCTCGTGCACTACTTGAACCAACTCAAAGAAATATAACAAACAATGTAGGGGTAAAATTATATAAAATAAAAAGAAAGAAAAATGTCTATATTAAAAATAATTTTATTTATCCCAATATTAATACTAAAAATTTAATTAGTCCCGGGCAACGGCGCCAAAAACTTGTTCGCCTTATTTTTAGCTTCACCGCATGTGTACGGTGTAGTTTATAGAATAGGGTAAGCAAGGTCGAATCTACAGAGACTAATAAATTAGTGTACTAATTATTGAGATCAAAATAGTCTTATTTTTATTCAGACGATCGAAAGTTGATGATTGGTTTATAAAACTAAGACAAGAATTTATCATAAAAAGACAAAGTAAAGAGTTGATTGAAAGATCAAGGAGATGGATGGATTCCAGGGTTATGGTTTCAGTTAATATCCCTCTTTTTATCTTATTAATCAAAACCAAAGTTATTATTATTCTTCTCTATAAGACAATCACGAAAGTAATTTACCCTCTCTCTCGAGATGTATATAAAAATGTTGATTGGCTTATCTATGCTAGTATCTCTACTCAACATAAGATAACCAACTCCCAAAAGCACAAAAGATTATAAATCCTCAAAAATACTTACAGACTTCTCAATCATGCAAATATTCATGTCAAGTACTCAAGATCTAGTATTGAAACTCGTCTCTCGAATTATGAATCAATACATCAAAACAAGTTAAACCAATGGCCATTTGATAAAACAAGAAATAAAACAGAGTACTCGAATAGGGTTTGAAATAATAACTTCAAGTTCAATTAAACATCAAACAAAAGTATCCATTAACCTAATCCCAAACCCCGAAATCACAAGATGTTCAGCAGGACATGGGAAACAATTAATTCATAGACAAATCATTCATATGCATATCTAATTAATCGAAAACAAAAGATACAATGGAATGAGAAAACTCAGGGATGTCGATGATCTCTCGATCTATCTTCAATCCTCAAGCATGTGGTTGCAACCTCAATCAATCTCTCAAATCCTCCAGTAAAAGGTTGCTCATTTCTCTGCTTTCTAGGGCAAATAATAGTGTCCCTATGTTTGGGGCCGCCTCGTCTCTATTTATACTCCCGTTGGGTCAAAACCTAAGTTACAAATCGTCAAAACCTTACTTTCCCGCACATATGCACAGGCCGTGTGCGTTACGCATGACTAGGTCGTGCGTCAGGCCGTAGGTAAAGCTGAAGTCTTTGATTGATGCACGGGACATGTGTCCCATGCATGGGCCGTGCGTCAAGTCGAAAGATGCCCACCCAAGCTTCCAAATTTGCCTATGGGGTTCTACATCATAGTTGTACCCCTATCTCTTATCGTTCCGTAGCCACTTGAATCAGCTCAATATCAATTTTGTAGAGCAAGTTATGGCCAAAATACTAAACCCTACCTGTGCTGGAAATTCCAGACGCGTTTGGACGTTTCTTGAGATCAATCCCCTTGTTGTTTGATCATCCATGCTTCTTTTGACACACGATTCATTACTATGACTCTAGACTCAATATAGTTGGCCTATAATATGGCTTTGACCACTCAAATGACTCGAAACAATGGAAATTAACACATAACCTCTGAGATAAAACAAAAACGACTCAGAAACAACACAAAACTCTAGTCTAGAAAGCCCAAATCAATGGTATAAAACCAACTGAACATCCGACTTCTTCTCGATTTGTCTTCCAATTCGGTGTATGCTATCAATTCTTGGTGGTTCTACATCGCAATTCTCATATTTGCCACAGAAACACTCAAAATATCATCAAATTCCTGCAAATTGAGGAAAGCGTAACATCTTTTCCATAAAGAGAGAAAATAACCCAATTTAGTGAGTGAATGCATGTTTATATATCAATTATATCTACAAATAAGCCCCAAGATACGTGCAAAACTCACACTAATCAGTAGTCGAGTCTTTTTTGTGGGAGTCTTCAAGTAGATCTCACAGAATATCAAATGAACAGATAATCTCCATTTAAGTACCATATTGAGCCTGTTTTTAATACTTCAAAACATCTCCACTGTGTTGGAGTAACTTTTAGGAAAATGGTAAAATGTCCAGAAATCCTAGGCTTTACTGATAGTATTTCTTCAAGTGGGTCACATTCCCTGGATGATTGAACTTTTCCCCGCTTAAATATTCGAGCTCGTACAAAGCCTTGCTGATTTTGTTTGGGCCTTCCCAGTATGTTCAAAGTCTACACTCATAGTTACTCCATCAGACTTCTCGTCTTCCACAACATTTATCTCCGTGGGCTGGATCTTCAGAGAGCATTCTCGAGATTCTCTCTGATTCCCTTTTTGAATTCCTTCCCCGCTCGGGATCGGAAACTTGACGCAGAAGAGATATACCGAGACAACTGCTTTCAGGTGGTAAAGTAGAGTTTGGCCAATGATGGCATTATACTTGGAGTCTGAATCGATTATTTTGAATGTGGTGATGACAATCCTTTTATGCATTCCCTGGCCAATCTGGATGGATAAATCTACTTCTCCTAGCGGGATGATTCTTCCTCCCCCGAATCCCAGAATGATGTCATTGTACGGATTTATGTAGTGGTCGTCTATGTTCAGCCTTCAAAAAGCCCTGATATAAGTGACCGAGGCGTAGTTGCCTGAGTCAACCAAAATCCTGTGCACGGGGATGCCTAGGATAGGAGTTGTGATTACCAGAGGGTCCGAGTGGGGGTGTACTAGCAAATCAGCATCCTGGTCGGAAAATGTAAAGTGTCATGTTGGTCGGCCTTCTTGGATATCCGTGATTCTGACGTGTTGTTTCGCGTTCTCGGTTTCTCGAGCTTTGGCTTTTCTTTTCTATTGGACCGGTTATCTTCGGCCCTATTCGCGTTAATCATTGTTAAAATTTCCTGCTCGTTATTATCATTGGGGGGTGGTACCTGAGGGGGGTTAGAACGTTGTTCCGGATTGGCTCCGACATTAGCTGGTGGAGGTGGTGAGAGATTGTGCACATATTGCTTCAGACCTCCCTTCTGTACCAACCTCATGATCTATTGAACAAGATCTCGACATTCGTCTGTTTCATGACCGATCGACATGTGGTGGCTGCAATACCGGTTGGATGGATCCAACCTTATTGGGCGAGCTGGAGGTAGCAGGTTAAGGTTCTTGATGTCCCTCCAGATAGCTGAAGGTGCGTGGGTTAATGTATTCTTCAAGGCCGCCACCTGAGCCCTAACTTCCTGGTGTGCTCTATAACCGGTTGTGTTGTTGTCTGCAAATAGCCTAAACCCGGATCCTATCCCGGAAGGGTCGTCCCTTTTTGTATCCCTTCGATGGTTTTGGTGTCTATGTTCGGCGGGAATGTTGGCCATGGCCTCCTCGGCACATATATGTCTTTCTTCTCGTAGGAGAAATTCTTGAAAAGTGTTCGCCCCCGATTCGTGGATGGCGTAATTAAATCGGGTCCCCAGGGCGAGCCCAGCCATGGCCGCGATGACCATCACGTCATCAGATATTGGTTCCAGCTCATGGATTTGTTTGTTGAAACATGCGATGTAGCTCTTTAATGACTCGTCTCTGCCTTGCTTTATGTTGACGAGAGAGTCCTTTGGGGCTGCGCAGACTTTCAAAGCGAGGTATTGAGTGTTGAAGGCTGACATCATATCACTCCACGAATGTATACATCCCGGTGGTAGAGTTTGGAACCAACGGTGGGCCCGGTTGCCCAACATCAGAGGGAAAGCTTGACAGATGATGGCGTCACTCGGGCTGTATAGTTCCATCCAGGCCAAGTATTTGGGAATGTGGGTTGTAGGGTCAGTTTCCCCATCGTATAGTCCAATCTGGGGGACTTTAAATTTTGCAGGGAGAGGAGTTGCCAATATGTGGGGAGCAAAGGGTGATGCTACACTCGTCTGTCTAACAACGGGGCTCGGGTGTTGGTGAGCCCCTCATGTGTTTCCTCTAACTGGTTGAGCCATCTCCGTAGGTGGGTGATTTTAGCTTCTCGCTCATCGACCGGGCTGGGCCCTTGGGCTCGGTTAGGTTCGAGATGCTCTCCGTCTTCAGGGAACTGGAGCCTTGAATTTACTGATCGTTGGGGTCGTTTTGGAACTGGATCCAGTCCTGGGCATCCTGCAAATACAGAACGAGCGCGCTGAGGGCGGAGCCGCGGGGACGATTCAGCTACCAACCAGTGCTCGGGGGGGGTCTTCGTGCTGCCTCCTCATGTGTTGTCTATTCTCGGGTTGAAGGCCTCTAGAACTGGCCTCCTGGTTGTCTGGGTTTATCGAAGGTTGATCTTGAGTGTTTCTCAAGGGATCTGCCTGAGGGGGATTCGCTTGGGGTTGAGATGGCATTTGAGGTTGTGGGTTTGCAAAAGCTTGAGCCAATAGTTGGCTCATTTGCTGGAGGAAGTTAGGGTCCGCGATAAGCTGCGTGATAGGTGACATAATTGTAACCCAGGTTCCTGCTTGAGGAGCATTTTGGCCATTCCTATTTTGGCCAACCTGAGTTCCCTGAGGTAGGTCCTCATTTCCTGGTAAATTTCTTGAGTTCTCACTCATTTTCTAGAGAAGAAAAGAGGTGATGATTTTTCGCTGGAAATATTTAGGCAGGTGAGAGAATGTTACTGTATTTTTCAAAGTCCGCCCTCCTTCTAGCGCCAATTTATTGACGTGATTTTTGGTCAACAAAGGAAAATAGGGAGTTTTGATATCGTGGGAGAGTAATTTGAAATAAAAGGCAACCAAACAAAGGCTAATTCGGTCTTTTTATTGAATTAACCGAGCAGACCGTGTCTGTTCGGCTATCGGTTTTTACAACTGGACTTTGTCTTTATTTCACTCTCTTTTGATACTCTCTTTTTTGTTCTCTGTTTTCTTGTCCCCTTATTACAATCCATTTTGCCCCTATTATACCCAATCATGGGGTAATAATTGTTCAGGTAATGGGACATTTGTCCTTTTCTCAATTACTCCTAGGATATATCCTGTATATTGTGTATCTAGCTTACTACTTGCAACTTTTCCTTAAAATAATAGTTCTATTTACGGCGCGCATGGGGAGTAGCCATGTGTTGGGAGAATCTTGTTGACCTTGAGGGAATATTGCTACTTTTGAGGGACTATTTTATTGTGGGCATGTTCTCTTGGCCATTTGACTGACGTCGCTAGGGGGTTGCTCTTGTCTCGTGCGCTCTGCTCGGTAAGGTGCTTGCCTGACTTTGTTTTGCTGGGTTGAACTCGGTTTGTACTATGTCTGCAGCTCGGGGACTTATGTCATTCTGCTCGATCGCTTACGTCACCAGAGTTATTTCTGGTCGGTTGGCGTCATCATTAGTTGAATGGTCACGTGGCTTTATTTTTGTTTGAGCTCGGCTCGGTTGTCTTTGTTTTCCTTGGTTCAACTCGGGTATCATCATAAGTTATAGAAATTGTACTTGTGTTATCACACATAATAGGAATTGTTTTTTATTCAATGTCATAATCACTCAGTTGTTGTCTCATCCACAAGACTTGGGCACAACAACTGTGTGTAGAAATATACTCAGCTTCAGCTGCTGATGTAGCTATTGACTTTTATTTCTTGCTGAACCAAGAAACTAGTCTATTTCCACTATTTCCAAGTATTTGACATGTACATATGTACTCTTCCTGTCAACCCTACATCCAACATAATCTGAATCTAAATGTCCAATCAATTTGAAGCCTCCCTCTTTAGAATACCAGAATCCAACTTCTTGGCTTCTTTTCAGACCGAGATAGTTTTTCTGTCACTTGACCGAGTCTTCACTTCACTTCACTCAGCTCATTTGCCACACACTGGTCTTCATCTTCAATCTTGATCGAGTCTTGTAATCTTCAACTTGGTTTCTTCAACTCAGCTCATGCAGCCCTATCTGTTACAAGTTGAATGACATTTGAAATGGGTTGCCAACTTTCTAATTTTGGTTTTACATGGTATCATCAAAATCTATACATAAATTTTCCCAACAACGTGGGCCACATGCAGAAGGAGCTGCAGCAGCCTCTCCCTCAGTTGTGGGTGCAGCAGCAACAACCTCAGGAGAAGGAGCCACATGTCATCGTGTAAGGCTGAAAGATGTGCCTGCATGCGTATTTTCCATTCATCAAATTCCTCGATAGTAAACATAGGAATGCGAGTTAGATTTGCTTCTAGATAATAACTTGTTTTGTAAGAAAAATCTCTAAAACTGCAAGTGTTGTATCCTTTGAAAAAGAATGAGATCAAGCGCAGTAACCAGTGCGGAAGGCTCAATGAACCAACCGCTCTGATACCACTTGTAGGTCCCAAGGGTTGATAATGTAAAGTCTAGAAGAGGGGAGGATTGAATAAACTTTATCAACTTTTCGATTTTAGTCCTTTTTAAAGTCAGAGTATAGTCACAAGTCAGTTGGGTCCTTGGTGAACAACTTAGCTTACCTTCACAGTTGAAAAATATATATGCTGAAGAGATAGATGAATTTTTTAAACTACACTTTGAGGTCGTTGACTTGTCTTGTTTTGCAGCATTGATGTAGACTGATCCTTGAATTTAATGCTCTGCAGCGTTTCTTTAAACTCTACAGGTTTTTCAGGGACATTCTATTGGTTCCTTGCTTTTTGCACTCTTTCAGCAAAGCAACTTTAAGGATGACAGTCTGACACATGCCTATTTTCAGCTTTCTTTGATGCTTTCTGCTGCATAACCCCTTTCACAGTCAACTCCACTTATCTGAGAGTGACTCAACTATCAGTCTATTGACCGAGACAACTTTTCATCACTTGATTGAAACTTGTCTTTACTTTACTTAGCTGCCACACATCTGATTCTTCATCTTGGTCTTCAGTTGACTCCTGCATCCTTCAACATGGCTGCTTCCACTCAGCTTATAGAACTCTATCTATTACAAGTTGATTTATAGTAGACTTGGGGTGCCAACTTCCTAATCTAAGTTTTACATGGTATCATCAAAATCTATTACATAAATTTCCTAACACCTATCAATCTTCCTTATTTTTTACTACAGATCCTTCCTCATTCATCTTGTTTCTGAATGCCCACATAGTAACAATGACATTTTGGTGAGTAGGTATTTGAACCAATTCCCAAACTTTGTTACTTTCAAACTAATTTAAATCTTCTTGCATAGCTAGGATCCAATATGTGTCATCTAATGCTTATGACACATCTTTTGGTTCAATCTGAGATATGAAATAGGTGCACATTGTTTAATGTTGAGTTGCTTCATGTTGAGTTCTTCATCTTGTTCTTAATCCTTCTCTAACATTTCCAATAACTAACTCAGGTGGATGGTCTCTCAGTCATCTCACATCAGGTTGGAGTAAGTAAGTTGGGTTGTTTCTTCTTACGGCTAAGTTGTCTTGAACAACTTCTTCTTGATCATCTTCATTCAATTGCAATCTTTCCAGCTCTCTTTGAGATTCAACTAACTCATCCTCCTCAAGATCGAGTCTTTTGGGAGTTGTGTCAGTATAAAGACTATTCTGAATAGTTGGCTAATTCATCTTCTCAGCTAACTCATCAATGTCTTCTGCATTGACATTTGGTTCACCAAAAATCACAAGGATTGATTCTTCTTTGACCATTGTCCTTTTGTTTAACACTCTAAAGGCTTTGCTTTCACCTGAATATCCAAGAAAGATTCCTTCATCAACCTTAGCATCAAACACGTTCATATTGTACTTGCCATTATTGTGTATGAAGCATTTACTTCCAAAAACGTGATAATATCCCACATTTAGCTTTGTTCCTGTCCAAATTTCATAAGGGGTTTTGAACAATTGTCTATTTATCATGCATCTATTTTGAGTATAACATGTTGTATTGATGGCTTCAGCCTAAGATCTCTTTGGCAATCCAAATTTCATAAGGGGTTTTGAACAATTGTCTATTTATCATGCATCTATTTTGAGTATAACAGGTTGTATTGATTGCTTCAGCCTAAGATCTCTTTGGCAATCCAACTTACGTGGTCCTTGCAGCTTCTTTGAGTGTTCGGTTCCACCTTTCATCAACTCCATTTTGTGGTGGAGTTCTTGTAGTTGATAACTCATGTGCAATTCCATTTTCTACATAGTACTGAGCTATAATCCCATTGACAATCTCAGTTCCTCTGTAAGATCTTATCTTGATAATAGTTTGACTCTTCTCATTTTGAACTATTTTCTTCAATTGAGGAAGCTTTTGCAAGGTTTTCTTCTTTTTACATATAAGATGGTCCATGTGTATCTTGAGAAATCATCCACCACCAAAAGGATATATTTCTTTTCACTGATACTTGTTGGTTCTACTGGTCCAAACAAATCCATATGCAATAGGTGCAAGATCCTTGTTGATGTAGGACTTAGTTTTTCCTTGAAAGATGATTTGATTTGTATTCCTTTCTGACAAGCATCACATATGTTTTTCTTGTTGTACTGTGAGTTTGGAAATCCTTCAACCAAATGACTCCTTGCTAGCTTCTTGATTGTCTTAAAATTCAGATGACTTAACTTTTTGTGCCACAACAAACTTGCTTCAGCTGTGCTTTTCACCAATAAGCATTTGCTTGGTGTAGCAGTAGACCAATTTACTACATGCATATTCTTCTTTTTCATTCTTGATAGCACAATCTCATTTGTTTCAGCATATTTGATATGGCAAACACCTATATTGAATCCAACATTATACCCCTCATCACTGAGTTGGCTGATACATAGCAAATTGAAGTTTAGCCCTTCAACATATGCAATATCTGTGATCTCTAAGCCATTTTTCTTGATGGATCCAGTGCCTTTGATCTCCCATGGAGCTTCATTTCCTCCAAATATAACTTTGGATCCTCTTGATTCCTTGAAATTTGATAGATTGCTTTTATTCATTGTTATATGTTTGGAACATCCACTATCCATGCACCCAGGTTCCTTAGCACTCAGCTATTCCTTGAACCTGCAATCAAGGAAATCAAATTTTAGGTACCTGATCATGAAAATCTTTTCTTTAAACTGCAAGTGTACAACGTAGCAAGTAGATAGTAGCGAGCAAGGTCATATTCCTCAGGGATTGAGTACGAAACAATTAGGCTATAGTAAGTATCGTATTCTAATTTTTTGAAGCGGTCGAAAATCACAAAATTATTTATTATCTAATCTAAACTCTAAATTAACAACTAAAAATAAAATATCTAAATTGTTAAAGCCCCAAAATCCACAAGTTTTGAACAAATTTGAAAGCAACCCTAGGCAAATAATCTCAACATGTTTCTTTAATATTAAATCTAATTAATGTTTCATCAAAACCAGTTTATGTGTTTCTATGGGTTCTCCTAAATTAGTTTATTCCCCCTCCCGGTGGTGCATAAATAGTTGATTAATAACAATTGTAGGTCTCTCGACACGTTAGAATTACTATTAACAACCAAAAGATCTTTCAATTGAAGTACTCCCCACAAACAGTTGTAGGTCTCCCGCCACATTACACCCGTTTATGTATGAACCCGAATTTTATTCGTTAGAACTCATCTCCCAAATTATGAACTAACAAATATGACATGCAAATTATTGATCAGATAATCTAAAAAAATTAAGCATTCGAATTCATATAATAGAACACGTAAACAAATTAAGAAAATAATCAATATAGATTGAACATGAATCCACAATTTTGATTATGCCCTAAGATCAGAAAGATTAGCCCAACATATTTGACAACAAATTCATAGAAAAATTGAAATCAAGTACTTTGACATCGTTTAAGTACAAATAAGAGATCTAAACTAAGAGGATAGAACCCTTCTTCTCAGGATAGATCCTCATTTCCAGCCTTGAACCCTTGTGCTTCCGTATATGCGAAAGGCCTTGTGGTGCTCTTGGTAGATTTGCCATGCTCTCTTAGAAGACTGTTGATTTGCGTAACCCCAGTGTATTTTGATGTATTTTCAGATGTAATGACTTGTTAATTCGTACAGGCCTTAGTCCCCTTTATATAGGTGCTTTGAGACATCACTGGTAGAGTCTGACGGGATTAAGAAATAAAAATCAAACGCAGACAAACCATACGACTGTGTGATATCACACAGTCCGGCCGTGTGAAGTGTTTTAGTCTCTATTTTTTCTCCGAACCATTCACACGGTCGTGTGTTTTGTCTCTGAAATTCTTCCCTCGAACAAGTTGCGCGAACGTGTAAAAACACACGGAAACAGTTCACTCGGTCGTGTGAAATTACACGGTCAGACTGTGTGACTTGTTTTTCCTCGATTTCTTCACATATTCGATCATCTCTTCGCATTCTTCAATCTTGTTCGGGTCTTCTAACTGATATCTTCTCATTCTAGCTCTGTTTCCTGTAAAAATTACAAGAATACACAGTATCATGCCCTTCTGAGAAAACAAAATAAAATACAGTAAATATGCGTGCAAATGGATCAAATATATAACAATTTAATCCCCGAAATGCATGTATGTTTTAAACATATCAAATTTCCTTAAACCATTGCTCATCCTTGAGCAAACTAAGAAAATTAATTATATGGGATAAAAAGAACACACAAGAACACTACAAACATATAATTTCATTCAAATCCATATTCAAGCAAACATGTAATTCATTATCACGAAGTCATCAATCACAAGTTTGGCATAATCAATACTCATTCGGGTATTTGACATCGTGACTCACAAGAAGAAGTGTATCACTCAACTCTCAAAGTACATGGGACGTGTATACACTCCAATTAATTCAATGATGTAGAACTACCATAAGCTTGCAAATCGTCTAACATCTCTACCACTTAAGTGTGCATAATTTAAGAATCAAAAAGGACTTTTGTTTTGGTTGTAATATAGGCTCTTTGTTTAGGGTAGGAAAAATTTGGATAAACTGACTTGAGTTGAGCAAATAGAATTTAAGAACACAGACTTTCAACTCACCAACCCAATTTCATCTAAAAATCATTCTTTCAAGTTATTTTCTTTTTCGACTCATACTCCACCCTTTTTCATTTTTTCATTCTTAGGCCTTTTGTCTTCTTTTCTTTTGTTTTAAGCTTACAATTTTTTTTTCAAAAATTTTCAGAACTTTTCTTTTCTTTTTTTTCTTTTCTTTCTAGCTCGATTTTTCTTTGCTTTTTCATTCACAAAGTTGTTTTCTTTTGTTTCGAGCTCCCTCATTATTTCACATATTCAATGCTCCTCCCTCTTTCTTTTTGCCATCATCTTTATTTTTTTTTAATATTTCACCACATCTCCCCCAAACTATTCATCTTCTATAAGCTCAAGTTTTAGGGATGAAAAAAATATTTATAAGTTCAAATCTCAAAATGTGGCTAACAATAAAAAGTTTAGGCTCAAAGTGGCTAACTACGGAATCATGAGTTCATAGGTAGGCTTTTTAGGCTAAGTTGGCTAAACAAAAATGGCCTTAAGTCATTTTCAAAAATTGCACACACACAATCATGAATGACACACTCAAGAAAAAAATAAGACTCTATAATATAAAAGCAGTTTATGGCACAAAAGCTCAGAGGCTTATTTTTCGCATCATGCCTAAATAACCAATTTTCTTAATCAGATCCAAACATGCTAAAGATATCTTCTTAATAATTCATCACATAATTCACCAAAATACTTCATCTCATGAAACCAAATCCTCATAGTAAAATCGTGTGGAAGCTTTTGTACTTTTTCAAATTTTAATCATAACTTACAAAAAAGCAACAAACGTGCTAACATTTAAAAACTGAAAAGAAATCGATTTTATTTTAATTTTTATGCAAAATTTTAACCTTCTACATGTAATCCTATATGCAATGCAAAAATGCAATAGTACTTATTTACGCATTCTTGACAACTCCTCAAACTTAAATTATGATACGTGCCCAGCATATGAGGAAATTATCAAAAGAAAGAGGAATGCGTAAAAACATGTATGTCGTGGATAGGTCTACTGCTACACTAAGCACATGTCTATTGACCAAGAGCACAATTGAATCAAGTTGGGCACAAGAAGAAAATATCATCGAACTTCAAGACTATCAACAAGCTTGCAAGAAGCCATTTGGTTGAAGGATTGTCAGATTCAGTCTACAAGAAGGAAAACATATGTGATGCATGTCAGAAAGGAAAGCAGATCTAGTCATCATTCAAGGATAAGACAAGTTCTTGTTCAACAAGGATTTTACATTTATTGCACATGGATCTGTTTGAACCAGTTGAGCCAACTAGCATAGTAGAAAGAAATACAACCTAGTGATGGTGGATGATTTGTTAAGATACACACTGACCATTTTTATGTGTAAGAAAAAGGAAACATTGCAAAAGCTTCCTCAGCTGATGAAGATAGTTCAAAATGAGAAGAGTCAAACCATTATCAAGATAAGATCTGATAGAGGAACTGAGTTTGTCAATGGGATTATAACTCGATGTGCATGGAAAATGGTATTGCTCATGAGTTATCATTTTGCAAGAACTCCACAACAAATGGAGTAGGCCGAAAGAAGAAATAGAACCCTCAATGAAGTTGCAAAGACCATGTTAGCTGAAGTTGTATTGCCTAAGAGATTTTGGGCTGAAGCCATTAAAACTCTTGATACACTCAGAATAGGTATATGATCAATAGGCAACTATCCTAAACCTCATATGAGATTTGGATAGGAAGAAAGCCAAATGTGGGATATTTTCACATTTTTGGAAGCAAGTATTTCATTCATAACAATGGCAAGGATAATCTGAAAGCCTTTGATGCTAAAGCTCATCAAGGTATCTTTCCTGGATATTCAGCTGAGAGCAAAGCCTTTAGAGTGCTGAACAAAAGGACCATGGTAACATAAGAGTCAATCCATGTGGTTTTTGATGAACCTAATATGAATGGAGAAGACATTGATGAGATAGCTGAGAAGATGAATCAGCCAACTATCCAGAAAAGTTTTTATGCTGAGACAAATCTTAGAAGATTTGATCCTAATGAGGATGAGACAGCTGGACGGTTTGCAGCTGAATAAAGATGATCAAGAAGAAGTTGTTCAAGACAACTTAGCATCCAACAAAGAAGTCATTGGAAATGTAAGAGAAAGAGTAAGAAGAATATCGAGAACTCAACATGAAGCAATGTTCACTTGTTTCATTTCTCAAATTGAACCAAATGATGTGTCACAAGCATTGGATGACACACATTGGATTCTAGCTATGCAGAAAGAGCTGAATCAGTTTGAAAGGAATAAAGTTTGGGAAAGTTTTCAAAGGCCTACTCACCAAAATGTCATTGGTACAAAGTGGGTATTCAAAAATAAGATGAATGAGGAAGGATCTGTTGTGAGAAACAAAGCAAGATTGGTAGCCAAAGGGTATTGCCAAGAGGAATGTATAGATTTGATAAGACCTTTGCACCTGTTGCTAGATTAGATGCAATAAGAATGTTTCTTGCTTATGCTGCAGACAAGAACTTCATTGTCTATCAAATGGATGTTAAGAGTGCATATCTGAATGGACTTTTAGAAGAAGCAGTCTATGTGGAACAACCTCCAGGTTTTGAGTAGAGAACTATTGGAGATAAAGTCTACAAGCTCAAAAGGCATTGTATGGTTTGTAACAAGCACCAAATGTTAGGAATTTTATTGTTTAGATTTTGATGAATGCCATGTAAAACTTAGAATAGAAAGTTGGCTCCCCAATTTTTGTTGTAAAATGCATTGTAATGAATAGAGCTAGCCAAGTTTGAGTTAAGTCGCCTACGCCCTAACATGCAAGAAGACAACTGAAGACTGGAAGGAAGACTCTGTGAGAGACAAATTTGAGTACGGTAAAGAAGAGTAGACGGAACTCTCTCAAGAAGCGGTGAGATGCACGGTGAGTGGAGCATCGACCAAGTCAACTCAAGAAAAGCCAAGTCTCAAGTTGAAGTGACGGAAGAGTCATCCAATGATTGGAAGCTGACTCTAAGTCACCTGGGGAAAGCAAGGAAATGCGATCAAGTCGAGATAATCGTAAAAGAACCGTTGCCGCGAGAAATCAAGAGATTTACTTAAACAAGTAATATCTCCATACCACCTTTCTCGAGTGCTCGATCCCGAGGCGTGCAAATGGAATGAACCAATGGAAGCACTACACCGTGTCGAACTCAAAAGGTGAAAGAACAATTCATACGAGGAAATGGCAATTCCAAGAACTCGCAAGCCAACGACGCAAAGTGACTTTCAAAAATAAGCTATCTCTTCAACGGGCAAATTTTTGAAAGTTCACTATAAAAGGCCGAGGAGTTTGTTTGAGAGAAAAAGCAAAAATGACACATACGTGAGACAGACAAGCACATTAGAAAAACTAAACAATCTCAATCCTCAAGCCTACATTTGAAGTGCATCAATCCAACACTAACCCGTGAAGGAAAGAGAACTTCAACCGATTGAAGAGGAAACCTTTGAAAACAAGGGGTCTACTTTCCGGGAAGGATTGTAGAAAAGTTCAAGGTTGAACTAAGTCTTAAGCATTTGGAGGGCTTCGTGATCAAATCCAAGAGCTTGAGCAAGTGAGTCATAGTAGCAAAGCGCAAAATGCCTGTGAAGAAGCCGAGTCGTCGAGAAGCCACCGAGTGATCAAGGCGTCTCGGTGAGTCCCAAAGGATCAAGTCGGCCAGTGATCAAGACTTGTATCCGGATTACCACTTTGTAAACTGATCATTACTTAGTGGATTCCTCCGGGGTTGGAGAAGAGAGGAGTAGAAGAATTACCCCATCTTCGAACCTCTATAAAAACTTTCTTGTGTCATTTACATTTCAAAGATTTAAATTTACGCACTTTTAATTGCTTATATCTGTGATAAATTTGCTATCCATCGATAATCTATAAGTACTAAATCAAGCTCTAAAATCTTGCTAAATCAATCATAAGGGTGTTAAGTCTTCCGCTGAAAATAAAACCACGATTGAGTTAAATTGTAGCCAACAAATGAGTTACTCCATCAACAAATCGGATGAGTGCTTTGAGAGATTAACTCTCTTGAGTGACTAATTCGATCGTCCATCAAGGACACAAATGTAGAATTAACTCAGAGATTTAAAAGGACTAAATCGAAAATTTGGTAAGGTTTATTCAACCCCCCTTCTAAACCTTACACTTACACCCCTTGGGACCTACAAGTGGTATCAGAGCGGTTGGTTCATTGAACCCTCCGCACTGGTTACTGAACTAGATCTCCAAACTTTTCAAAGTCTGCTTTAGTACTTAAACTTTCAAAACTCTTTTCATTTAAAATCATTATCATGGAAGCAAATTTGACACGCATCCCTATGTTCACTATTGAAGAATTTGATGATTGGAAAATTCGTATGCAGGCTCATCTATCAGCATTACATGATGAGATGTGGATAGTAATAGAAGATGGACCTCTACAAATATTAAAGGTGAACACAGTTGTACGAAGAGTTGCAGCTGAAGGAGAAGAAATGATTGAAAAACCAAGAACTGAGTGGACAAATGATGACAGAAAGAGATACAACCTGGACAATGTAGCCAAGGACATCCTCTACAAAACCTTGGACAAAGCCATGTTCAACAAAGTCAAATCATGCAAAACGGCTAAAGAAATCTGGGACAAGCTGACATTGATTTGTGAAGGTTCAGAGCAAATCAAAGAAAACAAATTATCAGTGGTTGTACAGAAGTTTGAAAATTTCAAAATGATCTCAGGAGAGAACCTGGATCAACTAGACGCTTGATTCACAGAAATCACAAATGAGCCGTCTACACTTGGAAAGGAATATACACAAGGAAATGTGTATGAAAATCCTAAAAGTCTCCCAAATTGAATGGGAAATGAAGGTCATGGCAATCGGACACTCCATGGACCTATCAAAGACATCCAATCATGAGTTATTCTCGGACCTCAAAGCCTACGAGTTTGAGTGAGAAGGAAAGACCAGGAAGAGACAAATTTGCACCCAAAACAATTTGCTCTAATTGTCAAAGATGGGAAGAGAGCTGAGGTCAAAGAGGCAATTGACCCGGAAGAAATAGCCCGATGGTTAAAAGATTTAACAAGTTCTTTAACAAGAACTACAAGAGAGAAAGGGTGAATCTTCCGGAAGACACTCACCTCCCTCCAAATCAAGGGATGATAGGCCAACCAAGAGAACAGATCATCAACAAGTTGAGTATCAAAGGGTGACAACTCAAGAGTAGAAAGAGTGATCAAAAGGTGAATATCTATGTTGGAATTGTAGACAACCAGGTCACTATGCCATTGATCGCTCATATCCTCGTAGTCAACAAGTACAGAATGAAGAAGAAAGAAAAAGGTCTTGAGAGAAAGAAGACAAGAAAAGAAAAGGCAATGATGGCTGCAGAGACTGCTGAGACAAATGAAGTCAAGAGAGACAGTGACTCGGAGAGCAAAGAAGGTGACTACTCAAGTGACTCAAGAAGAAGCCTTGATCCGCTTAATGGCCAAAGAACAAGATCAAGAAGATGAGGTACAATCTAATTCAACAAGCTCGGACACTAGTGATAGTGACTGACACACACACTTCATCACCTACTTGATCTCTATGATTCATTAGGCAAAATGATGAAAGATTTTGAGCACATTAAAACCTCACACACACTATTGAATGAGGAAAACAGCCTACTTAAAAGTCAAAACTCAAAGTCGACTAAGGAGCCGAGTACTCTAAGTCAAATAGTCCGTTGAAAATGAAAGTTTAAAGGTTTGAAAATGCTAAATTAATAAAGCAGAGATTGCTTTGCTATAGAAAAGAGGGAGAATGACCTCAAGAATGTTATTGCCTCATTCACTAAGGCATCTAAATCATTGGATGATCTTATTATGAGTCAAAGAGAATGTGGAGACAAAACAGGCTTAGGATTTAATTCCTTTGTGCCATGTCAAACCTCAAGAGTAATTTTGGAAAAAGGATCTTCAAGTTATGAAGAGTCCAAAAATCCAAAACTCTAAATATTGCACACACTTTCACTCCAAAGCACAATACTAAGCAAACCGGCCTTGGTTACAAAGGGAAAGGAAAACAACCGATTGAGTGTCTTTGAAAGGACGATTGAGAAGAGATTCACCCCGAGTCCTCAAAGAAACTCCTAATAGAAAATACTCGCAAAAAGGAAGCAGAGCTACCAAAAATCCCAGAAAATCCATAAAAGAAATACATATAATGGGAATGGTAGAAAATATCCAAGCCAAGCTGATTGGAATAATGTGAACTATCGGATAGACTTGTGGAATATAAGCCCAGATGGCAAAGGCCTAGAACTCGGCAAAGGCCATTCCAAAAGCACAAGAGCTTTCATCGACACATATGCACCTAGGCACTACACTCAAAAACACCACAATTACCCAAGGAAGGCAATTGCTAAAACACATATGCAGCATACGGACAAAAGAGACAGACAGTATGAACCTAGAATCCCCAAGCAATTTGCCAGGATTAATTATGATTATGGCACCGATAGATGGCAACCCCTTAGAGTCAAATCATTTGGCTATAGGTTGGTTGGATCATCTTACAATTCTAACCCCTCGGACCTGCATACAAGTATGGGTACCTAAAACTTAATTTCCTTGATTGCGGGTTCAAGGAACAGTGAGTGCCAAGGAACCTGGTACATGGATAGTGGTCATTCCCGGACATATGACAGAAACAAGAGAAATCTGTCAAAATTCAAGGAAGTCAAAGGAGCCAAAGTCATATTTGGAGGAAATGAAGCTCTGGTGAAATAAGAGGCATTGGATCCATCAAGAGGAATGGACTAGAAATCACAGATGTTGCATATGTTGAAGGACTCAACTTCAACTTATCGAGTATCATCGCTCGTGACAAGGGCTACAATGTTGGATTCAACATGGGTATATGCCAAATCAAGGATATTGAATCAAATGAAGTGGTCTTTGCAAGGAAGTAGACAGAAAAATATGTATGTAGTGGATTGGTCAACCGCAACACCCAAAGACTGTCTACTAGCAAAGAGCACAAATTTGAATCAAGTTGGTTTGTGGCACAAAAAAGCCGAGTCACCTGAATTTCAAAACAATTAACAAGCTAGCAAGAAGTCATCTTGTAGAAGGACTTCCCCAGACTCGATATACAAGAAGGAGAGTATATGTGATGCATGTCGAAGGAAAACAAATCAAGTCTTCATTCAAAGAAAAGACATGCCCATCCTCAACAAGAATATTGCATCCGCTTCATATGGATCTATTTGGCCCATGGAACCAAACAAGATAAGTGGAAAGAAATACACCTTGGTGGTAGTAGATGACTATTCAAGATATACATGGACAATATTCATGTGTAAGAAGAAAGAAACTCTACAAAAACTACCACAAATGATGAAAAGGATTCAAAATGAGAAGAGTCAAACCATTATCAAAATAAGATCGGATAGAGGAACCGAGTTTGTCAATGGAATAATAACTCGATCTTGTATTGAGAATGGTATTGGTCATGAACTATCACCGCAAGAACTCCACGGAGAATGGAGTTGCGAGAAGAGAATAGAACCCTCAAAGAAGCAGGACCATGTTAGTCAAGCGGGGTTACCAAAAAGATTTTGGGTCAAGCAATCAACACGACTTGCTACACTCAAAACAGATGTATGATAAATAGACAAATGACAAAAACTCCTATGAGATATGGATCGGAAGAAAACCAAATGTTGCATACTTTAGAATATTTGGATGTAAATGCTTCATTCACAACAATGGCAAAGACAACCTAAAGGCTTTTGATGCTAAAGTGATGAGGGTATCTTCTTGATCTGTGTGAAAGCAAAGCCTGCTGAGAATACTCAACAAAAGAACTATGGTTACGAAGAAGAATCCATTCATGTAGTATTCGATGAGCCAAATGTAAATGGGGAAGACATTGAAGAGTCACCGATAAAATTTGAATCATCCAACCTTCTGAGAAGAGTCCCTTTGCCAAGCGGGGATTATCAATTGAAAGAAGATGAGATAGCTGAATCTCAAAAGCGGTGGAAAATTTGCAAACTAAGTAACCACGAGAGAGGCGACCCAAAGAACACACCGCAAGTCGATCAATCCAACTTACTCCAACTGACGTAAGATGGTGAGAGACCATCCACGAAACTTGTCATTGGAGATATAAGAGAAGGTGTCAAGACAAGATCCGAACCCAACAAGAAGCAATGTTCACATGCTTCATCTCGCAAAATAGAGCCCAAAGATGTGTCACAAGCATTGGACGACACACATTGGATTCAAGCTATGCAAGAAGAGTCAATCGCTTTGAGAGAAATAAAGTATGGGAATTAGTACAAAGACCCATACATCAAAATGTTATTGGAACCAAATGGGTATTCGAAATAAGATGAACGAGGAAGGTTCCGTGGTAAGAAACAAAGCAAGACTAGTAGCCAAAGGATATTGCCAAGAAGAAGGGATAGATTTTGATGAAACATTTGCCCCTCGTAGCAAGATTGGAAGCTATAAGAATGTTTCTTGCCTATGCAGACTCACAAGAATTTCATTGTATATCAAATGGATGTAAAAGTGCATTCCTAAATGGTTTATTGGAAGAAGAAGTATATGTTGAACAACCTCCGAGGATTTGAGCGAAGACTCTTGGAGACAAGGTATACAAACTCAAGAAAGCCTTGTATGGATTGAAATAGGCACCCGTAGCATGGTATGATACCCCGTCACAATTCCTAACCGAAAATGGATTCACAAAAGGAAAAGTAGATAGAACACTTTTCGTAATTCAAGACAAAAAGAGTATCTTTGCTTGTTCAAATATATGTGGATGACATCATTTTTGGATCCACTAACAAAGAGTCTGTGTGAAAAATTCTCAAACCTCATGCAAAGCAAATTTGAAATGAGCATGATGGGAGAGTGACATTCTTCCTTGGACTTCAAGTGAAACAACAAGGATGGAACCTTCATAAGTCAAACAAAGTACACCGTAGATTTAATGAAGAAATTTGGTATGGAGGAGAAGTCTTCGCAAAAAATACCAATGAACACATCACCAAAATGGACATGGATGCAGATGGCAAGCCCGTAGATCAAACAAGATCTGAGCACTTATTGGATCATTGCTCTATCTCACAAACTAAGCTAGCAGCCGGACATCACCTTTCTTTGTAGGTGTATGTGCAAGATTTCAATCTGCTCCAAAAGAGAGCCATACAAAGACAAAAAGAATACTTGAGATACCCGAAAGGAAGTCAAGAAGTAGGCCTATGGTATCCAAAGGAAGGTGGATTCAAGCTAATTGGCTATTCGGACTACGACTATCTTTGGATGCACGAGTGGACAGAAGAGCACTTCAGGCACCTGTCAAATGCTAGAAACAGACTAATTTCTGGTTTAGCAAGAAGCAAAACTCAATAGCCACATCTACAATGAGGCGGGAATACATAGCTGCGGGCAAACAGTTGTGCCAAGTCCTATGGATGAGACAAAGAAATGAGAGACTATGAAGTTGAAGAAAAAGAAATTCCAATCATGTGTGATAACACAAGTGCCATTGCAATCACTCAAAATCCTGTGTTGCACTCAAGAACAAAACATATAGATGTCGATATCATTTCATAAGAGATCATGTTGAAAAGAAGGACATTATCTTGGAATATATCTCAACGATAAACAACTAGCCGACATCTTCACAAAGCCATTATGTGAGTCAAGATTTGAAGAACTCAAGCATGAGTTGGGGTTAATTGAGCCGAAATGACACTCGGGACGAATCAAAGAAGAGAATTAGAACAGAAAAGAAGTGAAAAAGAGCTAAAAACAAAAATCACCGATGAAGAAATCACCAGACGGAAAGATAGCTACACCAAGTCACCGATAGCTAAGTCGCTAAGAGAATCTGAGGAGTAGAGTTAAATCGGCTAAGAGATAAGCAATAACTTGAATAGCAAAGTGACAAAAAAAAAACGCAATGTTTGACTTAGCGGGAATGTTTTAAGAAACACGTCGGCATAATGATGATGTGTACGCATAAAGCTGCACACTAAACTTATGATTGGATATAAATGCTGCCGCATTAAATACGAGGCGTGAAATGCTCAATAAGCGTCGAAATCCAAGCCGTTGAATTCGATCACGATTCAAAAAACCGTCTGCACGCCCTTTCATAAACCATATTTAAACCATTTTTCGCCTGCTTTCTCTCTCACACTTCTAAAATGCTCATCTTTTTCTCTCAAAAAGCAAAGGCAAATACTCTCGAAACCCTATCAACCTTCAAATCGATTTCTGAGATTTTTCCTTGAAATAATTCTGAGAAATGGCACCAACTTATGACTTTACCAAGCTAGGAAAGCAAATCCACACTGGTTCGACGGTGGATTTCGATGGAATGGTGAAGCGGTCCGACGACACCCTGGTGAAGAAAATCGCGGAGAAGTTAGAAACGCCAGGATCAAACCGTTTCTAACGCTGAATATCCTATGACCTATGTGGAGGAGGTCGCACAATTCTACGTGAATGCTTTGAGATTCACGACGAAGGAATCAAGTCATCTTCTCACGGGAAGCAAATGACTATCACCGCCAAGGATTTGGTGAATATTGCTCACTACCAGCGTAAGGAGCAACTCAAATTAAGGAAGTGATGTCAACTTGGCCGATGCATGGAAAGAGATAGCCAAGTCCGACCTTGCCGATAAAATTATATACACAAAGAAACAAGAGATCAGACTGAAGGAGGATTATCACAAATTGCTGGACATAGTTGCCAAATGTATCGACATCAAATTTGGCGCTTTGACCAATCAAAAAGGCAAAGCTGATTGTGATGGCTGCAATCATCGAAGAAAAGAAGATAAACTGGCTGAGTTTATCTACAAAGCAGACTCTGCCAAAACGTGGGAAACAAGTCCTTCAAAGAAGATGGCACATTTGGAGGATACCTGGTTATGGCCTGGTGATTGGTCGGCTTTTGGAGGTGAAAGGAGTCCTCTTAGACATGGGAAGGCCTTCCATGTTAACAAGAGGATGTTCGAGCTAACCTCTCCCGGTGCTCGTGTGAGCTTATGCCAAGAGAGTCGACACTAGTGAGGGGAATCACCCCCAAGATACAAATGCTTCCTCTCCACCAAGAAGAAAGTTGCCCCTGCGGTACAGCTGCCAAGAAGACTGCCCTGCGCGAAAAGAAATCCAAACATGCTCCCGCCCCAGAAGCCGTGTCACCCGCCCCTGCGGCGGTCGAGAAGGACTCCCAAATACCTTCTCCGATCGTCAAAAGGAGGAGAACCGACAAGCCTGACGGCCAGCTCCTCGAAACAAACACCAAGACCGGCCCCGCCGCCCAAGACTCGGAGGACACCGCCCGAACTGTAAATTCCCAGTACAAACCAGAGACGAAGAAGACTTGTCAAGCGATCCGAACAGGAAAAACAAAGCTGAGTCGATTACTCGGCTAGCACATATACCGGAGACTACTCGGGGAAGTAGAGTCTCGGATGTAATTGATGAAACCGCCAAGTCTGTGAAGGCGATCGCAGAGGCAACTCGAAGACACAAACAGTAGCTCACACTCACGGTGAAGCACAAGAAGAACCAGCCCCAAGCGGATAGTGATGTAATGGTTCTATCTCCACCTTACCCGGACATCCAAAATCATCTGCGTGAGTGGAGAAAATGGAAGCCGAGCAAGTCAAGGAACAGTTCCAACGGAGTTCATAGAAGAAGAAGAGGAACTGCTAAATTTCCTCGATTATCTATCGTGCTCCCAGCTCTAGATGAAGACAACTGCATGGATATTCTCTGCAGATCTACAAGGACAAGGAGAGAAAAGCAAATCAAGAAGCGGAAGACGTGAGAAGGCAAGCATCCGCCCTATCTCCGGCACCCACGTAACACACACATCCTCTCCTTGATGTCTTCTCGAAAGTGACGAGGAACTGCAGAATGTTTGCCCACGGAAGAGTTACAAATGCAGCAAGCATTGCACGAATCAAGAATCCTTCACGAGCAAAGACTAATGGAGGGACCAGGAGAGTCCTCGAACACACGGTGAAATCGATCCAATGGGAGTGGTTCAAAAATAGCTACCGATGTTCTTGCTACCACTTCCCACTCACTCGGAAAGAAGGCAATAAGGGAATTGGCGATGAAACCGGGATAGTGGGGACCCCAGTCGAGCCAACCCCTATTGAAGGTGTGCTACCACCCCCAACGGCTGAACCATCAATTGAAACAGTATGAGTCCGGAGACGAGTGACCCCACTCCAAGTCACTCACCAAAAGTGCGCCACCGAGGGGGAAACTCCTCCACCGCAGCAAGGTCGGAGGATGTCGCAGATGACTCCACAAAGAAGCATGGAGGCGAAGAAGAGAAATTACAATCACAAGAAGAAACGAAGTTGCCATCAACGAAGCTCGGGCGATTGAGATCGTCTCACGGTGAGGTGCCAAATCGCTCAAGGCTAATGACGATCTTTGATGCGGTCGAGGCACGAGGAAGGAACAGCCACTGGGAGTTAACACTGGCGGCGATGAAAGTGCAATCCATGGGGTTGAGACTCCAATGGATGCCATGTAGAAGACCTTGAGACACCGACACCGTCGAAAGGAGGACTAAGTGCCTCGCAGCAAAGAGAGACTCGCCGGAGGAAATGAAGGCCACGGGAGGTTGAGACTTCCCGGGTAAAGAAGTCAAGTAGAGAACATCCCTCCCCGCAATCATCGACCCATCCGAGAAGGAGATCGCGCACTTCATGATTCCCAGACAACCCGATGTCACTTTTCCGGGATCGGAAGGCGAAGAAGAAGTGAGTCAACCCCATGATAAATCCAAAAGACTCACCGCGGATGTTCCAGTGCGAGCAAGTCGATCCCAAGACTACTCGTCAAACGTTTAACTTTGATGATGAGCCACCACTAGAAATCTCATCATCATCCGATGACGATATAAGGCCGAGGACAAGTCTTCATCAATCGAAAAAAATCACCGAGACCAACGGTTGTTAAGACAACTGAGGCTCGAAGCGGTCTACTTCACAACCAAACCCAACAACCGTAAACCCCCTCGCTCCGGCTCCTCACGCTACAAATGGATCGATTCCCAAAAGAACTTCACGCGCACCGCTTATCATCGAACAAATCCCGGTTGGCGGTGATGAATCTTTGTGGAATCTTTCCCTTTCTCACTGAGATACCGAACTCCACGAAGAGTCGAAAAATGAGCAAGCACGCTATCACGGACCACCTCCTGTTTTCACTCGCACCATTGTTCCAAATTTTGATTTTGATTTACGATGGCCCATCACCGCAATGTGAGAAGAATCGGCGAAGTGCGAAGTGTTCAAGGCACTCTTTGCTTGAGGTTGAACGGATGGAGAGGCATCGAGCCTCTTTGGACATGCGCTGGACAACAGAGATGCCAACCTTACAACCGACTTGAGAGGCATCACGGTCGAGGATAAGGGAATGGTGGCAACAAAGAAATCAATGCGTGTGGAACAATGTGAGATACTTGAACCCTGTTCAACAAGTGCCGGTATGGAGAGAGTCGAAAATGTTGATGCGAAACGAAGGGGGAACACATTGAGCATATGCATGAAGCTCACACCGCCGAGATCAAGGCGCTGCGTGAGCAAAATGCAAATGATATACAGCGTTTGGAAGAACACATGACAAGAAAATTCAGCCTTCTCATGGCTGAGATGAAGCGATTTCGTGAGAATCCAACGCTACTCGGTCAATTCCGTCTTTGCATACAACGCAGGACTTGAAGCAGAATTCAACCATCGAAGACTCGACTTCATGCTTGCCAAAGATATGTTCCCCGGGGTTCCTCTATCCTTTGATGATGCCAAAAAGGGGAAGAGGAATACCTTAAAGCAAAAAAATCAAGCCAAAAGAAAGGAGCAAAATGAGAAGGAAAGCAAATGAGAAGGGAAAATCACCAGGAAATTTTGAAATCAAGAAAGGAAAATCTGCTGAGGGGAAGGATCAAAAGATATGACCTTGATGATTGCACAAACCCCCAACAGGTCCTGTCACCGGTGACATTATAAGCAAAGAAACTCCCTCAGTGACTCTGCCACTCCAACACTCTGCTGTATCCATGGCCGAGAAGAGAAAAGCAATTGAAGCGGGGATGAAGGAAGTGGAAGGAAGAATGGATGCCAGGGTGATGAACATATTGAAAGAACATGGAGGCATTCCAACGTTACAGAGACACGTATGCCATTTCGAATGCCGGACAGAGCCAAGATCAGTTTGAATTCAAAACGCTCGAATCTAAGGTTACTTTGCAAATATGTCCATGGCTCAAGCTTGGGACTTATCTTGGGAAAAGGGTCTCACATTATGTGAAGAAGGCGACAGACAAATGAGACTTAAGCGATCCTCTGCTGGTCACTCTGCTAGTCAATCACCAAAGAAGAAGGCCCCAAGACAAGATACGCCCGAGGTAGAGGAAAAGCGGCGATGGAGGAAGAAGCTTGGACTCCAGGCCTCTGCCGCCCAAGAATATTGAATCGTAGATCCGGGAAAGAAAGGAGGGATCTCTTTGGGTGGGCTTGACCAAGTGGCGAATTTGCGAGTGGCTAAAACTAACGCCGAGTATGTAAAGAGAATAGAAGAAGAAAACAAAAGACAAACTCGGCTATGGCGGAGAGACAGGAAAGAACAAGGAAAGATGAAGGCGCCAGGAAGGCATATGAGAAGAAAAAGAAAGGCAAATGACGAGAAGAAGATGAGAAGAGAAGAAGATCTTGAACAAGATGAAAGAAGGAGACAAATGAAGGAGATGAAGTGTTGTTGTCCAACCCTTCGTGTATTTTATCATGTAAATACATACAATGTAAGTCTTCTGTAATAAAGCTATAAATTCTTTATTTTCAGTATAGACAAAATGTACTCTGATACACCTTGTAAACAGTTGTGTTAAGTACAAGAATGATATGATCAATAAAAAGATTGATTCTGCGCATACATTCTATGTCAATAACACTACCTGTATGTATCTTTGTTATTTGCATCTTTGTATGATTTAAGTTTTGGCATCATCAAAAAGGGGGAAATTGTTAGGAATTTTATTGTTTAGATTTTGATGAATGCCATGTAAAACTTAGAATAGAAAGTTGGCTCCCCAATTTTTGTTGTAAAATGCATTGTAATGAATAGAGCTAGCCAAGTGAGTTAAGTCGGCCTACGCCCTAACATGCAAGAAGACAAATCAAGATTGGAAGGAAGACTCACGAGAGACAAACAGAGTACGGTAAAGAAGAGTAGACGGGAACTCTATCGGGAAAGCGGTGAGATGCAAAATGAGTGGAGCATCGACAAGTCAACTCAAGAAAAGCCAAGTCTCAAGTTGAAGTGACAAAGAGTCATCCATGATTGGAAGTGACTCTAAGTCACCTGGGAAAGCAAGGAAATGCGGTCAAGTCGAGATAATCGTAAAAGAACCGTTGCCTAGAAATCAAGAGATTTACTTAAACAAGTAATATCTCCATACCACCTTTCTCGAGTGCTCATCCCGAAGCGTGCAAATGGAATGAACCAATGGGAAGCACTACACCGTGTTAGAACTCGAAAAGGTGAAAGAACAATTCATACGAGGAAATGGCAATTCCAAGAACGCAAGCCAACGATCGCAAAGTGACTTTCAAAAATAAGCCTATCTCTTCAACGGGCAAATTTTTGAAAGTTCACTATAAAAGGCTGAGGAGTTTGTTTGAGAGAAAAAAGCAAAAATGACACATACGTGAGACAGACAAGCACATTAGAAAAACGGAAACAATCTCAATCCTCAAGCCTACATTTCGAAGTGCATCAATCCAACACTAACCTGTGAAGGAAAGAGAACTTCAACCAGTTGAAGAGGAAACCTTTGAAAACAAGGGGTCTACTTTCCAGGAAGGATTGTAGAAAAGTTCAAGGTTGAACTAAGTCTTAAGCATTTGGAGGGCTTCGTGATCAAATCCAAGAGCTTGAGCAAGTGAGTCAGTAGTAGCAAGGCACCGCCTGTGAAGAAGCCGAGTCGTGGCGAGAAGCCACCGAGTGATCAAGCGTCTCAGTGAGTCCCAAAGGATCAAGTCGGTTTGTTGTGATCAAGACTTGTATCCGGGATCATTACCACTTTGTAAACTGATCATTACTTAGTGGATTCCTCCAGAGTTGGAGAAGAGAGGAGTAGAAGAATTACCCCATCTTCGAACCTCTATAAAAACTTTATTGTGTCATTTACATTTCAAAGATTTAAATTTACGCACTTTTAATTGCTTATATATATCTTTGATAAATTTGCTATCCATCCGATAATCTATAAGTACTAAATCAAGCTCTAAAATCTTGCTAAATCAATCATAAGGGTGTTAAGTCTTCCGCTGAAAAATAAAACCACAATTGAGTTAAATTGTAGCCAACAAATGAGTTACTCCATCAATAAACAAATTGAAATCATTGAGAGATTAACTCTCTTGAGTGACTAATTCGATTGTCCATCAAGGACACAAATTGTGTAGAATTAACTCAGTAGATTTAAAAGGACTAAATCGAAAATTTGGTAAGGTTTATTCAACCCCCCTTCTAAACCTTACACTTACACCCTTGGGACCTACACCAAGAGCATGGTATAATACATTGTGTCGATTCCTAAGAGAATGAATTTACCAATGGAAAAGTTGATAGAACACTCTTCATAATTCATGATGTAGAGAACATGTTGATTATTCAAATATATGTGGATGACATTATCGTTGGATCCACAAACAAAGAGTTGTGTGACAAATTCTCAAACCTTATGCAAGAAAATTTTGAGAGGAGTATGATGGGAGAATTAACCATCTTCCTAGGTCTTGAAGTCAGGCAAATGAAGGATGGAACCTTCAGAAGTCTAACCAAATATACCAGAGATTTAATGAAGAAATTTGGTATGGAAGAAAAGTCATCTGTGAAGATTCTTATGAATACTTCTATCAAGATGGACATGGATGCACAAAACCAAACCGGTAGATCAGACAAGATATAGAGCACTCATTGAATCATTGCTCTATTTGACTGCCAGCATACCTGACATCACCTTTGCAATAGGTTTATGTGCAAGATTTCAGTCTGCTCCCAAAGAAAGTCATATGACAGCAACTAAGAATATTCTAAAATACTTGAAGAGAAGCCAAGAAGTTGGATTGTGGTATCCTAAAGAAAGTGGATTCAAGTTCATTGGATACTCAGATTCAGACTATGTTGGATGTAGAGTTGACATGAAGAGTACAACTGGTACATGTCAAATGCTTGGAAATAGATTAGTTTCTTGGTTCAGCAAAAATCAAAATTCAATAGCTACATCTACAGCTAAGGCAGAATATATATTAATGCGGGAAGCTGTTGTGCCCAAGTGTTGTGGATGAGGCAACAACTCAGAGGTTATGACATTGAAGAGAACGAAATTCTAATTATGTGTGATAACACAAGTGCTATTGCAATTACTCAGAAGCTAGTATTACACTCAAAAACAAAGCACATTGATGTCAGACATCATTTTCAAAGAGATAATATTGAAAAGAAAGACATCACAATGGAATATGTGTCAACTGAGAAGTAGTTAGTTGATATATTAACAAAGCTCTTATGTGAATCAATGTTTGAAGAACTGACGAATGAGCTTGGATTGATTCAACTAAGTTAATATGCTCAGAAGACTCATTCAGCAGAGTTAAAGGTGGGGGAATTGCGTTATAGAAGAGTTTTGCTCGTTCAGTGGAGTAAATTAGTCTATTTGAATGTTTTGCAGAGTTGAATCAACTGAACAGCTGAGTCCCATCAGCAGACTAGGGAGAGAAGCAGAGTTGAGTCATAAATAAGAAAGTAGGCTCATTTATTAGCTATGAGACAAAATGAAGTCATTTTCATTAAAGAGGGAATATTTTGATAATTTTGTCAGTATCATTAAATGCGGTACAGTGAAAAGCTGCAACAATATGCCTATGATTGGGTATAAACACTGCAAGCATAAAATGTGACGTGATTAATGCTTTATATATGGTTTAATCTCAACCGTTGAGATGAGCATGATGGGAGAGCTGACTTTCTTCTTAGGACTTCAAGTCAAGCAATTGAAGGATGGAACCTTCATAATTCAAACCAAGTATACCAGAGATTTAATGAAGAAGTTTGGTATGGAAGAGAAGTCTTCAGTAAAAATTCCTATGAATACATCAGTTAAGATGGACATGGATGCAGATGGCAAAGCTGTTGATCAAACAAGATATAGAGCCCTTATTGGATCATTGCTCTATCTAACAGCAAGCAGGCCAGACATCACCTTTGCAGTAGGTGTATGTGGTAGATTTCAATCTGCACCAAAAGAGAGTTACATGACTACAGCTAAGAGGATCCTAAGGTATTTGAAGGGATGCCAGAAAGTCGGCTTATGGTATCCAAAGGAAGGAGGATTCAAGATGGTAGGATACTCAGACTCAGACTATGTTGGATGTAGAGTTGATAGGAAGAGTACTTCTGGTACATGTCAAATGCTTGGAAACAGATTAGTTTCTTGGTTCACCAACAAACAAAATTCAATAGCTACATCCACAGCTGAAGTAGAGTACATAGTTACGGGCAGCTATTGTGCCCAAGTCTTATGGATGAAACAACAGCTGAGAGACAATGATATTGAAGAAAAAGAGATTCCAATTATGTGTGATAACACTAGTGGTATTGCAATCACTCAGAATCCAGTGTTGCATTCAAGAACAAAACACCATCATTTTATAAGAGATCATGTTAAAAAGAAATACCACCTTGGAATACATCGCAACTGATAAGCAGTTAGCTGACATATTCACAAAGCCTTTATGTGAATCAAAGTTCGAAGAGCTTAAGAATGCGTTAGGGTTAATTGAGATAAGTTAGCATACTCAGAAGACTCAATCAGCAGAGATAAAAGAAGAGAGAATGGAAAATAGGCAAGTTTCACATTTCAACCAAGTGAAACAGCCTAGTCGGAAAGTCAGTTGTATCGAGTTAGCTGACATCTGAGTGATGTTATGTGAAGAGAGAAGCAAAGTTAAGTCACTTTGGATGTAAGCTGAATCATTTATGAGCTAAGTGACAAAAACGCAGTGGTTTTATTCGAGCGGGAATGTTTTTAAGGATGACTTGATGTAATTATGATTGTCGAAGACAAAAGTCGCTGCACAAGAAAACCATATGATTGGATACAAATGTCTGCTGCATTTAATGTGGGAAATTAATGCGGTTTTGAAGAGTCAATCCTGACCGTTGATCTTGATCAAATATTTCAAATTCCAAAAAACCGTCCTTTCAAGTCCTTTATGTACCAAAATTCATTTTCTCTCTCCTCACACAAACATATTCGTCTTCAGCAAGCAAGCAAGATTTCTCTCTACAACCAGTTCGAAACCCTACTTTTCTAAGTTCAAGTTTTTTGCATTTTTCACCGGTTAAAAATTTTGAAAATGGTTGCTACTCACGATTTCGCCAAGCTTTCTGAGAAGCTCCACTCTGGTGCGTTAGTGGATTTCCAAGGCATGATCAAGCAGGGCGTTGATGAGGCCCTGGTGAAGAAGATCGTAGAAAAGCTCAAGAAGTCTGGTCTGAAGGACTTTTTTTCGATGGAGTTCACACATACGTATCTGGAGGAGGTCGCCATGTTTTACGTGAATGTCGAGGTACATGATGATGAGATTTGCTCATCCGTCCACTGCAAGGCCATTAAGATCACTGGAAAGGACCTTGCTGAGCACTGTTTCCTACCCTCTGAATGATTGAAGGACATCGATGAGAAGGATGTCAACTTGGCTGCAGCTTGGAAGGAAGTTGCAAAGCCCGAGTATGCTGCTAAAGCTATGTATACAGCTAAAAAGGATTTTCTAAAGGAAGATTACTAGAAGTTGATGGACATCGTGTCCAAATGTGTGGATATGAAGTTTGGAAGCTTCAACCAGCTATCACAGACAAAGCTGATTGTGATGGTTGTGATTATGTACGACAAGAAGGTGAATTGGGCTGAGTTCATCTTCAGTCGAGTGTGCCTGAATGTGATCAACAAGTCTTACAAAGAGGATGGGACTTTTGGATACTCGCTGGGATATGGCCTTGTCATTGGCCATTTGATGGAGATCAAGGGGATTGCTCTGCGCCATGGAAAGCCCTTCAATGCGAACAAGAGGATGTTTAAGGCAAACCTCTCAGGAGCACAGAAGAAAGCCCATGCGAGGAAGGCTGATACAAGTGACGGGGAATCAGCTGACCCAGCAGAAGACCCAGCTGAGACTTACCCAGCTCTCTCGCCCAAGCTCATTTCTAAGAAGAGAGTTGCGATAGCCAAACTTGCCCCTGCCCTAGCAGCCAAATCCAAGAAGGCATCCGCCTGCCCAAACCCAAAGCACTGCCGAGCACCACGCCCCCTTCCCCCACACGTCGAGGCGAGGAGGAACCTCTACCTTCCTCACCAGTCGTGAAGAAAAAGTGCACTGCCAAGTCTCGGAAGGAAGCTGCGTCAAAGAAGGATGCTATTGAAACATAGGCCTTCACCTTTGAAGAGCCTAAAGAAGTGGAACTAGAAATTCCATTTGCCACAAAGAGGAGAAGGTTGTTCAAGAAGCCTGAATTGGAAATCACAACTGTCATTGCAGCGACCATGTCCCCCGTGCATTCTCAAGATCGCTCTCAGGGGAACGACGATGATGCTGGGAACACGGGCACCCAAGCCAAGCCTACCCCCGTAGAAGGTGTTGAGACACCTTCCCCAATGGCTACACACTTAAAAAGAATCATAGTCGAGTGTTAGGAGCTGAGTAACCCCACCATCGTTCACTCAGCTGGTGCGCCAGCTGATGGGGAAGCTCTCTCCACCACAGCAGGGTCGGAGGATGCTGTGGGAGATAAAACATTGAAGTTTGGAGGCGAAGGCGAGCAAACCATTGAGAAGCAAAGTGAAATTAATGACGCTCGGACAGTTGAGACTGTCTCAGCTGAGATTTCCTCTGATGTGCAGGCCGATGAAGTTGCTGCTGCAGCTAAGGCAAAGGATGGAGAGGCCACGGGAGTTGAGACTTTTGGCCACGAAAGTGTAATCCAAGGAGTTGAGACTCTGAAGGATGCCAATGTAGAAGACCCCAAGATAGCTGAGTCTGTCGAAGGGATTGTAGAAGGCCCCACAGCGGTTGAGACTGCTTGGGGTAAAGAAGGACTAAAGGAGGTTGAGACTTCCTTAGATAAGGAACCAGAAGAGCAGAACATTCCTCAGGTCGAAGGAGTTGATGCAGAAGAGGAGATCAGTGCCCTTTGTGATTCCCAAGAACACATTGATACATTTTTTCTGGCATCCAAGGATGAAGCTGAGTCCACACACCATGAAGATTCAAAAATGGATGAGACTGAGGATGTTCTTAAATCTCGGATCCATGTAAGTGATAAAATAGCTCCTATGAGATTCAACTTTGATGATGAGCAATCACCCCAGGCCACATCAAACTTCGATGATGCTGATGAGACAGTTGAGGATACGGTAACTCAAAAGGAAAAACTCACTGAGACCGAAGAAGTTGTTAAGACATATTGAGGCTCGGTCACCGAAAGCAGATCCATACAATCGCTCCAAATGAATAGAGTCACCGCACAGCTACCACAATCGCGAATAACGACTCCAACATCTCCGTCGCAGGCTCCCACAGCTGCATTAACTGCCGATGATGCTGCCGCAGCTGATGCACATAGAGTTGGTACAATGCCACAAGGACAAAGGAAGGCCCCCCAGCGTGGACCCTCGGGGAATCCTTTTGTTAGAGATGATGTCTTTGAGGACATCTTTCCATTCAATGTTGAACTGCTTGACATGGAAGCTGAGTCTGCTAGAGATCAAGCAAAATACACCATGCAAGAAGAGCCTATCATTCCATCAGATACGATTATGCCAATGGGTTTTGATTTTGATGCAGTATGGTCGGAAGCAGTGTTGGCTTCGACAGCCGAGTTCTGTGATGCCTTCAAGAAAATCTATGATGAGATTGAGAAGATGGAATGCCACCATGCATCCCTGGATCTTAGATTGGATAATCGTGATGCAACCCTCAGTGCAGATTTGAGAGGAGTTGTGCTCCGTATAAGGGAATGGGCTGCACAGCAGACTGCCATGCGTTCAGAGCAGGTCCGTTACATCAAGGCTTTATTTGCAAAAATGTTGGTATGGAGTGCGCATACGTCCAAGTTTCAGCAGAAAATGAAAGAGTAGATGGTTAGAATGGAAACCTCGCACAAGTCGGACATGGAGTTTCTTAAGTTGCACCACCAGAGCGAGATTGCACGCCTAGAGGACAACATGAACCAGAAGTTTGGTCTTCTAATGGCAGAAATGAATTTGGTGGTAGTTGAGTCGAAGGCTACCCTCGATGTTGTTCCACTGTTCCACTCCAAATAGAGATATCAGCGAACTTCTACTATCTGCCGATTGGATTTCCTTCTGAGCGGATTGTTCCCTGGCCTAACCCTCCATTTGGTGATGATGCCAAGAAGGGGGAAGATGAGGCCTTAAAGGGATTAAAGGAGGAGAATATGAGTGATAAGGAGGCGAAGAAAGGTGACACAGTTGAGGGGCAAGGAAGTTCGAAAAATCTTCCTTTGAAACTCATGTATGCTGAAACCCCACAGTAAGGTGATGTCACTGCTTCTTTTCTCAGCAAGTTACCGAAAGAGCTGGATGTTGAACAGAAAGCTGAGATGGCTGTGAAAGAATCAAGAAAGGCCATCGAAGCTGCATTTGAAAAGGTAGCTGAGAAGCAATCTGCGCGCATCCAAGAAATCAGAAAACAGTATGATGGTCCTCCAGCCGGAAAAGATTATGCTGCCATAAAACCTCCAAGAGATATTGTCATGCCTGATGTTGGATCTGACCCAAATCTCTAGAGAAATTCCAAACTTTAGAAGCAGAAGGTTATTTTCAAGATATGACTCTGCCACAAGCCTGGGATTTGTATTGGGAGAAGAGACTAGAATTGTGTAATTCAGCAGATAAGCAGCCAAGCTCCAGCAGTCACTCAGCTGGAAAGTCAAAAGCTCCAATACAGTATACTCCCAGAGG
Source organism: Rehmannia glutinosa (assembly GCA_016081115.2). Taxonomy (NCBI): domain Eukaryota; kingdom Viridiplantae; phylum Streptophyta; class Magnoliopsida; order Lamiales; family Orobanchaceae; genus Rehmannia; species Rehmannia glutinosa. Next base: position 21,729 of record JABTTQ020000918.1, on the reverse strand, counting down.
AAGGGGAGCTGAGTAAGGAAGGGGAAGCCATGGTGGCAGTGGAAGAGGTTCTCAACTGTGGCCAAGACTAAAGGACATTGCGTATGTTGATCCGCAGAAGAAAGGGATCATATACTGGGCTGGATTTGATCGTCTTGCTAACATGGAAGTTGCACGCAAGGTTGCTGAAGCTAAGAAGAGGCAAGAGGAAGAAAATGAAAGAGTGAATCGCGAATGGGAGGAGAGGCAGCGAAGGGATGACCCTGCTGCTAGGCGAGCTTATGAGAAGAAAACGAGAGATGAAGAGAAAAGGAAAAGGAAGAGAGCTGAAGATGACAGGAAGAAAGCTGATGATGAAGAGAGAAGAATGAAGCAGCAAAGGCATTGAAGATAGCTGCGAACCCCTTCATGTATTTTACTTTGTTGTAAATACATATCTGTAAGTTTTCCCTGTAATAGCTCTGTGAATTTCCTTGTAATATTCATTCTCTTTGTAACTTAGCTTAGATACTTTTTGAAAAGTTATACTTGTATATAGCTTTGTTACTTGTTGTAAACAGCTTTGTAAAGGACAAGAATGCTATGATCAATAAACTTGATTATTCAAAAGCATACATTCTTTGTTACTGCACTGCTTGTATTTGATGTTTACTTATTTTGTTTGTTTTAAATTTTGGCATCATCAAAAAGGGGAAAATTGTTAGGAAATTTATTTGTTAGATTTTGATGATACCATGTAAAACTTAGACTAGGAAGTTGGCACCCCATTTTCCTTGTAATTCGGTATTGTAATAGATAGGACTGGAAGAGCTGAATGAAGTCAGCCAAGTCAAAATGCAAGAGGTCAACTGGAGACTAGAGAGAAGACTCTGTTGTGTGTCAGCTGAGTATGGCCATGAAGGAAGTCAAGGACTCGACTGAAGGAGAATCATCTAAGGAAAAGTCAGTGTGAAGTGTCGGTCAAGTCAACTTAAGGAGCCAAGTCTATCAGTTGAAGTGACAATGATTGAGTCAATCTTATGATTCGAGAAGACTCAAGTCACAAGGGTAAAGCGGCAAAGATCAAGTTGAGACAATTGACATTGATCCGTTGGAAGGAAGTCAAGAATATTACTCGATATAGTAATATGTCAAAGCTGCCAGGTCTTAAAGCGTTTGGCCCAGAAATATGCAAAAGGAATAAGCCAATGGGAAACACTGCAACTTGTGTCAGAACCTGTAAAGTTGCGAAGCCATTTAATACGAGGAAGGGTCAACATCACAAGTGCTACAGACCAAGAGAAGACAAGCCAACGAACAAGAAGTGACATTTGAAATTGGCATATCTCTTCAACGGGCAAATTTCAAATATGCACTATAAAAAGGCTGAGAAAGCAATTGAGAAAAGATTACCTTGTATACCTGAACCTAGCACGAACAAGCATTCATTGAGCAAGCAATTAACCTGCAATATTTTCATCTTTAAACAAGATATTCCTCAAGCCTAAAACTCGAAGAAACTCGATCCAACACACGTTGTGAAGGAGAGACAACTTCAACCAGTTGAAGAGGAGACATTTGAGGAGCAAAAAAGGGGTCTACTCTCCGATTTGAAGGAGTTGTAGAAAGGTCAAGGTCGAACCAAGAGATTCAAGTTTGTTGGAGGGCTGTGTGAACAAATCCAAGAACTTGAAAGTGAGCTGAAGTAGCAAGGCAGCTGCCTCGTGAAGAAGCTGAGTCGCAGGAGAAGCCAACTGTGTCATCAAGGCTATCTCTAGATTGTTCACTGCTTTGTAATTTGATCGGTTACTTAGTGGATTCCTCCAAGAGTTGGAGAAGAGTGAATTAGAGGAATTACCACATCCTCAAACCATTATAAAAATTACTTGTGTCAATTTACTTTCAGCACATACATTCCTGCATATGTTATTATATCTGCTGTAAGTTAAATCTGCTATCCAACTGATAAATAACAGGTGCTAAAACAAGTGTTAAAAATAAGCTTAAATCTATCTAAAAAGTGTTAAGTCTTCTGCTGTTAAAAACTAAATCAACTAAAGTTAAGTATTAGCTTAAGCAGCCGAGTTATACTATCAACAGCTCTATCGAGTCTGTTGAGTGGGTAACCTAATGAATATAGCCAACTTAGCCCCCCAAGGACACAATCGATTTGAGTCAACTCTGTTGAAAAATCTTAAAAAGACTAAAATCAAAAATTTGGTAAGGTTTATTCAACCCCCCTTCTAAACCTTACACCACAACCCTTGGGACCTACAGAGGTCAACTGGTTGACCTAAGGTTTTATCAGCAAACTATCCGTTGCACAACAGATAACTTTTCATGATTTTAAGGGATTGATTTCTAACAGCTATAATCTCCATTTGATTTGCATTTTTTTACAGATTTTAATATCCAAGGAGGAGCTTATGTTTAAAAATCAAATTCAAGACCTCTCCTATAAATAGATGAAGGATTGAAGCAACAAGACACAACAACACAAGCAATACAAACACAAGAAAACTTCTTGTTCTTCACTTTCATATTCTTGTTAAATTTTAGCCTAAGTCTTTCACTTGCACATCTTGAGTACTAGGCTTCATTCTTGATTACACTTGCACTTCAAAGTTGTTTACTTCATTTGAGTTGTAATCTTGAATTATTTTCAATCATCCAAAACAAGACATCCTTGTTAGTGTTCTTGTGGTAAGAGCACACTTGGGTGATTTTAGGTGTTGAAGAGTGTGGTACTCTTCATTGGTGTAAGAAGATTGTGATAATCTTCATAGGTGGTGTTATAAGAAGAGTGAGGTGCTCTTCAAGGTAAAGGTTGTAATAGTTTGGTATCTATTAATAAATCTTTTTCCTTTTTCGAAATCCATTCCGGACATAACGGAGTGGTAGAAGATTAGACCCTAGGTGGGTTGAACATCTGTAAATCAACGTGTGTTATTTACATTCCCGCACTTTCATTTTTGTTATCATTCTTACATTCAAAAAGGAGGGCAAAAATCGGAAAATCGGCATAATATATTCACCTCCCCTCTAGATTATCACTTGGACTAACATCGAGTATATCTATTTACAACGAAATTGTCGATACACATAGCTAGGATTAAGCCCATCTACAAGCCTCCTTTTGATCTATGATGAAGCCATCTATGAGCCTACTTTTGATTGACCGTGAACAACGAACGAATATCGTGCATCGATTGAACAACGAACAAACCACGAGTAAGATCATGAACCATCTTTCTCGTTGGTGTAAATAACTACTAGAGTTATTGACTTGGTTGTGCACATCTTAAACTCTTGGAGAACTTTGGTGATGCTCCAAGAAATAACGTAAAGAGAAATTGTAGCAAAGAGATTTCTAATATGCCATAGGAGAGAGATAATAATCTCTACTACTTATAATATAGTGAGAGAATATAAAATGATATATCTCAATCCCTATTATAATTGGATCTTTCCATATCAGATGCAATCTCAAGATTCATGCTAATCAGTTTGGGTTCCAAATATATTTCCTAACATAAAAGGTATGGATGTAATCTCTAATAGGATTCGTCTTACGAATTTTGATCCGTGAGACGGTCTCACAAGATGGGTGTAATATTTCCCATATTTTAGGCAATATTTTTTTAAACGTCTTTCATTAAGAGTAGTATAGTAATTTTGCAATTTAACAGTTTTTTTCCAAAGAGATATGATTTTGAAATGTATTTTTGGTAAAAATATCTTATATCTCTTATCTTTGCCGCAATTTTAGGTCAGCTTTTTATGGGGCGTATAATCGTAACTGCCCTATTAACGACACGGTTTTAAGGGCAGTGTTTTTTTCATATTTTTTTCTATTTTTTCAAGATCCGACATAGTTAGTGTTCTTCTGCTGCTTAGATAAATCTTAGGAAATACATAATTAGTTGTTTCTGTTGCATATGCGTTTTTTGCACTTTATCATATGATCTATTCTTTTAAAATTACTATACAAACTATATAAATTTTGCACTTTGACATACAACGGCCATTGCAGGTGCAGCATTCTCCGAACACTCCGGTACAGGCCCTCCACATGAGGGTAACACCGTATTTACCAAAAATATAAACAAAAATTGTTACATTTTGCCATTTGAAATTTGCGTAATTTCCCTTTGCCATATCCATTTAAAAAAATGTGTATATCCATGTATTTTTTTTCTTCAAATGGTTGTCTATTAAAAAGAATTAGTATTCACCTCAGTAAAATATATTATCAGTAATATTATTTTAATTTTTATTTCAACGTAATTGCATATTCAAAACTTGATTATAGTGTTTAGGAATTGTTTCAATTTTTTGTAAATTCACATAAGTACATGCTCGACAAAACTTTCCTTTGGAGACAACTTTAGTTGATTTACCACACTACATTGATCTCGTACTCTCACGAGTTGCGCTTAAATTCTATAGGTGTTTGGTGAGCGAACAAAAACCATTACGCACCAAAAATTCGGTACACATCGGTGTACTAAATATTGTACCAAAATAATTGCTTTGATTCGATTTTTTCTTGATATTTTTTCAAGATATTTTGGTTTGGTGTTTCATAAATCAAAATTTTACAAAAATAAAAATTAATATAAAAAATAAACATTATAATCATAATTATAATATTTATTTGTTATTTTTTAAATTTTAGTAGGTAAATAATACATAATAATATAATACATAATATATACGAATATTTATATAAAATATAAGGATAAATTTTATACGTGATGGACTTTAGGTTTTGGTTCGGTTCATTCGATTTACCGAAGTGTGAACACCTCTAATAATTGTTGATTATAATATATTGGTTACAATGGGAAAGCCTTCACAATGGCTCAATTACAAACTGGAAATGAACTATTCTATTACAAACGAAACAGAATCGAATCTGTAGCGGTCGAGATACTATCTCTATCTGCAAGACAATTACGTCCCGGCTAGTGCTCACGGTTTGGCGTATTGCCTCCAAAGATAAAAACGGCCGTCTTTCGTAGTAGCACCACTAACACGAAGCACCTTCAACGAAAAAGTGTTGAAGATTCTTTGGACTTTTTTGTGCGAGAATGCGAAATATGGCTTTGTGTATGAATATTTGTTGTGTTCCAATCATTGCACTCAAATGAATTTATAGACAAACACACTGCAGGAGATAAGAAAAAGTAGTGGGCATTAATCCAATTGTAACATCCCGGATGTTACACCCCACTACTCTATAACAAACAAGTAGTGGACTCTTTTCGATGACCACTTACGTTGGAGTTACTAACTCAACGATCACACTAATCGACACCTATAATGTCCAGTTTCATTGGCTTCAACAGATCCATCAATCACTCGAATCGGGCCAAGCCCATTTTCGAGTGGCAAAACTTTAGTGGACTGGACCCACATAAGGCCGCCCGCCCGTGCCCATGCCCATGCCCAAGCCCAAGCCCAGTCCCAGGCCGAGGCCGGGCCGGGCCGGCGCGCGCGCGTGTGGCCCACTTGTGATCATCCACTTGTGTTATAGTTTATACTAGGATAAACTATGATTTATATTCCATGTGGGATAAGGCATAAGCCTTTCATCTCCCTTTAAATAATCTTTACATAATGCCCATTTATGTGGCTACTTTCGTGTATTAATTTCTCACTCACCAAAATTCGGTTTTGAGAAATAAAAAATACTACGAATATCTACTCGGAACGTAGATTAATAATATATAATTTAATTCCTCCAGAATTAAATATTTAGCTACCGAAAAATTGGTCAAAGTCGGGTCGACACCCACTTTATCAAAACCAAAATTTCCAACAATAATTTGATGCATTTATAATTTTTTATATAAAACTCAAGCAAAAGTTGCAGAAAAGACAACTATAATGAATTTGATTATTTTTTTACATTTAAAATATTATATAAGATTTACAAACATATGATTTAAAGTAACTATTACATGGTTCAAACTTATTTTTATATTTGTTTTATGTATTACAAAGATAAATAAATATATATAAACATAATTATTTTTGAAATTTTTCTAAAATTGATATGACAAAGTGAAATTTTTAACAAAATTCATATGGTAACTTTTATTTAGATTTTAGACAATAACGATTTTGCCCTCATGTAGAAGGCACATGCATAGAATATTCCACTGATGATAACCAATGTATGGCAGAATGCAAAATTTGTGAATCTCTATGGTAAAATGTTAAAGAAGGAAAATTAGTTCATCTTGCAAGTACAAAAACATGTTTGATGAATGGTTTTATCATGATTTTGATGATTTTATTTTTATACCAAAACAATGGTTTTAAAGGTTGTCCAAATACTCCTAAATGATTTTAAATGGTTTTAATATTTTCCGGAGTATTTCTTCAAGTTTTATTTTCGACAAAATTGGATAACACTTTTAATGATTTTTTGTTAGTGTATTTTTACACCAAAACAATGTTTCTAAATGTTGTCCTAATACTCCCGATTGGTCTAAAATGTTTCACTATTTTTCAGAGTATTTCTTGAAGTTTATTTTCGATATAAAATTGGATAACACTTTTGTTTTGAGGTCAACAGGTCGCCGTATAGGGCAACCCGTACTTGAAAGTTGTGCAAAACAGAAAACTTCATGTTCGCGAGAAATTGGTGAGGTGACCGGTCACCCTATAGTGACCGTGACACGAAGGTTAAGTTAAAATTTGTAAACTTCTCTTTTTTGATTTTTGAAGAGGAACCTATTGGACCCTAGGGTGACCTGTCGGACCCCCCGTCGATCGTCGCCTGTGTAAAAATGTGTTCTTATTTTCAAACGTCTATTTGTGCGCGACCAGGTCGTCTATGTTTTGACAAAGAAAATTCTAACCGTTGTAGCGTGAGACGACTTTTCCCTAAATTGTGGGATTGATTTCTAATAGCTATAATCTTGATTTTAATTGCAATTTTTTTGTAGATATCGATTCCAAGAGGAGCCTATCAAGTATCAATCATCTCCTATAAATAGAGGAAGATTTGAAGCACAACAATAAGAGAGAACAACACAACACAACAAGATATACTCAAGCAAACACTTTGTCTTTCATTGTTATTATTCTTGTTGTAATTTGCCTAGCTTATCACTTTCACATCCTTGAGGTCTAGGCTATTCTTGATTACACTTGCACTCAATTGTATAATTCATTATCGAGTTGTAATCTTGGATTTTGGGTAATCATTCAACACAAGATATCCTTGTGAGTGTTCTTGTGGTAAGAACACACTTGGGTGATATAGGTGTTAGGTGTGAGAAGATTGTGGTAATCTTCTTGTTGAGGTGTTGAATAATTTGGTATTCTTCAAGGTTGAAGATTGTGGTAATCTTCACAAGGTGCCGTTGGAGATTGTGGTAATCATCAAGAGAGATTGTGGTAATCTCAAAGGTGGTGTTGAAGAAGAGTGTGGTGCTCTTCAAGGTGTTGTAAGTTGGTGTTGTATTAATTTTGGTAATTAATAAAATCTTTTTTCTTTTTGAAATCCATCCCGGATATACTGGGGTGGTAGAGGATTAGGCCCTAGGTGGATTGAACCTCTATAAATCGACGTGTGTTATTTATATTATGCACCTTTATTATTGTCTTTGAGCTTTCGGTTCGAAAAAGAGGGCAAAATCGAAAAGATGGAGATAATCTATTCACCCCCCTCTAGATTATCGTAGCCGCTTGGACTTACAAAACACATATAGTTTGGAGGATTTAGTCTGTTTTTCTCTAAAAAATTGATAAATAACTTATAATGTATAAGTGACTTGAATAGTCGATACTTGTGTTTAGTAAACTCAACCACAATAATAATAATAATAATAATAATAATAATAATAATAAAAGTACATTTATTTTAGGAATAGTCACACCAAAAAAAAACATGCGGTTCGAGCTAATTACAAAAAAATTTAGAGATTTTCGAAATTTCAAAAAAAAAAGAATTTAGCGTTGATTTCGTCTTAAATTTTCCCCTCATATATAAAAAAATATTTCAAAACCCTTCTGATATTTATAAAAATATTATAGTTATTCCCTTAATTTTAAAAGAGAATCAAACCTGATGGAGTTTTTAACAATTGTCCCTTTAGTTTAAAAAACGGGGGTATATAAAGGTTTTGATCTGTTGGGCCGTTAGGCAGAAGATTCAGATTAAGCACCCATAGTGAGTTTAACCATACTGAGTTCAACGTTGTGAAAGTTCTGTTGCCTATATTGTTTTTGGTTCAGCTGCAAATAACTGCTACACAATTCGATATCTCGCATGAACCAACTGAAACAAATACACGCCCACACGCTAAGAAATGGCACAGATTTCACCAAATACTTAATAACCAAACTAGTTGAAATCCCAAACATAAATTATGCTCACAAGGTGCTCGACAATACGCCTAACCCAACTCTCTTCCTCTACAACAAACTCATCCAAGCCTATTCTTCTAACGGGCCCCATTTCCAGTGCTTATCTCTCTATTCCCAAATTCTTAGCCGATGCTTCTCCCCCAATCCACACTCCTTCACCTTCCTCTTTGCTGCATGCGCAAACCTTTCCAATCCTTCCCTTGGCCAAATGCTTCATGCGCATTTTGTGAAATTCGGGCTAGATTACGATGTCTATGCCTTAACTGCATTGGTTGACATGTATGCAAAAATGGGCTTGTTGCGTTTGGCAAGAAAACTGTTTGATGAGATGAATGGCAAAGATGCACCCACTTGGAACTCTTTGATCGCGGGGTACGCGAAAAGTGGGAATTTGGAGGAAGCGTTGCGTCTTTTCTTGGATATGCCGTCAAGAAATGTGATTTCTTGGACTGCTTTGATATCCGGGTACTCGCAGAATGGGAAATATAGGGAGGCTTTGGAGATGTATTTGGAAATGGAGAGAGAGGGAAGGATTAAGCCTAATGAAGTGACCGTAGCTAGTGTTCTTCCCGCTTGTGCGAATCTTGGTGCATTGGAGGATGGACAGAGGATCGAAACTTATGCTCGAGCGAATGGTTATTTCAGAAATGCGTTTGTCGGCAATGCAGTACTGGAACTGTATGCAAGATGTGGTGTAATTGAGAAGGCAATGCAGCTGTTTGATGAAATTGGTGGAAACAGGAATTTGTGTTCTTGGAATACTATGATCATGGGCTTAGCAGTCCATGGAAGATGTGATGAGGCTCTCGAGCTATTTAACCAGATGCTGGTGAGTCTTCTGACTACTTCACTTGCATTACTTTGTTCAAGTACTCATTGTTACAGTAATTTTAGGGGATAATTACAAAAGCTACGCTTGAGGTTTGACTTAATTACAAAGATTTCCAGTTATCTTTCAAAATTACAAATACCCCCGATATTTTTTTCTATTTTACAAATTTACACCCTCGATAGGAGGGTATTTGCTAAGACAATTCAATCCTCAAGGTAGTGTTTGTAATACCTTAAGGGTGTAATTGTACTCAGGGACGAAGGCATGTTGGAGCCAAGGGGGTCACTGGGCCAAACTTAAATTTTGAAAAATATTATGGGTATTTTGGTATTTCACATTATAACCTTACAAAAACACAAAAAATAGGAAAAATGGAATAAATTTTCAATTCTTTCATTCTTCTTTTCCCCTCCCCTTTTGTGAATCTTGAAAAATATTTGAGTTTTGTTCTTTTTTTTTTCCCTTTTTATAAATTTTGTACATTTTATTTTAGCTCCACCAAAAGTTTGTACATTTTCCCCCAATATTTTCCTTCTGAAATATTAGCAATGAAGCATTTATTCAACGATTTCAAAATATGAAGAATTGAAGGGAAATATTTTGAATTTTGATATAATTGTATTATGTTATTTCTTTTTGAATATTAAGATGGAATTGAACTAATACACTTACTTTGTCAAAATTGGTTTTTATTTATAGTTTTATTTTTAGAGTTGATATATTATATTTTATTTTTATATTTATGTTAGTTGGGCCCCCCTACACGAAATTTCTGCCTTTGTCACGGTTTGTACTTCTCAAAGATAATTGTGTATTTTTTTTTTGTAATAATGCCGAAACTGAAGGGTAATTTTTGTAATTATCCCTATAATTATTTGAGTGGAGCAGTAGTATACATATAGTGTAAGTTCAAAATAACCAAACTGAACTTTATTGTCTTGTGATTGGTAATGCAGAGAAATCGAATAACCCCCGACGACGTCACCTTTGTGGGGGCAATCCTTGCATGTACGCACGGTGGCATGGTTAGGGAAGGCCGACTACTCTTCAATTCCATGGAGCAAAGATTTTTCATTACTCCAAAGTTAGAACACTATGGATGCATGGTTGATCTTCTAGGCCGTGCAGGATTACTGCAAGAAGCTTATGAACTTATAAAGACTATGCCAATGAAGCCTGATTCAGTTGTATGGGGAACGTTGCTAGGGGCATGCAGTTTTCATGGCAATGTTGAATTGGCCAAGAAAGCTGCCGAGTCATTGTTTATGTTGGAGCCGAGGAATCCTGGTAATTATGTGATTCTTTCGAATATCTATCGAAAGCCGGCAGATGGGATGGAGTTGCGGATCTAAGGAAGATGATGAAAGGGTTTAATGTGACAAAAGCAGCAGGGCATAGCTTTATTGAGGAAGGAGGTAGGCTTCATAAGTTTATTGTGGAAGATAAGTGGCATCCGAGATCCAATGAGATTTTTATGGTGTTGGATTATGTTACAGCAGAAATGAAACTTCGTGGAGATGCAGCTGATTTGGATTCCATTGTTGAGGAAATAAGGTTCATGGAATCATTTTGATGGTTTTGTGTTTTAATGTAAAAATTGGGGTTAATTACAAAAACTACCCTGAGTTTTAGCTTAAATACAAAAAAATCCAGTTATCTTTCAAAATTACAAATACCCCTTTAACATTTACTTCTCTTTTACAAATTGTTTATTAGGTAAATAAGGGTATGTGTAACATTTTTAGGGGGTATTTTGTAATTTTGAAAGATAACTAGAGTTTTTTTTGTGATGAAGGCTAAACCTCAGGGTTAGTTTTTGTAATTATCTCTAAAAATTATTTGAAAGCCAGATCATTGGGCATGCAGTCTTAGCTGTCTAGTTTGTAATTCTTGAACAATGAGGAACCATTTCTGAATATCCCCACTCATCCAGTCCCTAGTCGTGGCACTGTTTAACTTAGTATTTCATTCAAGGGCCGCCTCCTCTTCTGTCCACTCTCCATTCACATGGTTGATGGTTGTAAAACCAGAGAAGAAAGGGACATGAATTTGTCCACCAGCAGATATGGGATAGATACAAAAAGGAGGACCATGAGGTTTGGGTTATTACAAATAAACTAGTATTCCACCCGTGCGATGCACGGAGCGTAGATTAAGAAAAAATAAATTGATTTTTAGTGATTGTCGAATGTCTTATTTCAATAAACAACTAAATGGTAAATATGGATAAACAATAATTTGTATGGGTTATATTACCAAACAATTAATGATATATAAATATTATTCAATATATAAAAATACAACATTGTTTCTTGAACCAATACATTTATTATCACTATCACATATCAAAACTTTATGTCTTTTCGGTTTCATAATTTTTAGAAATAGCAACATACAAATTACAACGGAACAAAGACATGTTTTTTTGAGGAGTCCATCATTACTATGAAACATAAAAAAATTGTACTTAAAGAAATAACGAATAAATGTACAAAGATAATAAAAAAAAAAGTATGATATTGCCCCGACGGGCCAGCCCGTTTAAACCGCAAAAAAAACAGGGTTAGGGCCTCTAAATGATGGCCCGTTTAAATCCGGGCCTTTTTGGCCCGGACCGGTCCAGCCCGCGGGCTAAACGGGCCAGCCCGCTGGGCCACCGGGCTGGCCCGTCAGCCCTTTTCTTTTTTTTTTTTGTTTTTTGAATTTTTATATAATATATAATTATTACTGAAATAGAAAAAAAGAAAAATAGGGCCACTGCAGATTTGATACCATGACCTCTTTGTGGGAAAAGAGTGGACAACCCACTAGGCTACACAATATTTACGGTCATAACAAACGTAGATTTATATTTGACACAAGTTAAGCGCTAATCAAGTGATTTTCCTATGGAAAATATTTTTATAGTCACTTAAAATGTAATCAATTATGATGATTTAAAATATTATATAATTTATATCTCTTTAATAAATACAATACTATAATCTAAAAAATTTAAAATTTCCGTGACTTAAATGTGTCAAATAATTGAAACTTTATGCAAATAATTATAAAGATGAATTTGTTGTATTTTGAAATTCCAACTTATCTCACGCACAAACATTGAACATCAAATCGTGTTTTATCATTATTTATATTTATTTAATTTATTTGACAAAAATCAAAAGGTATTAAGAAAATATTCATTATATAATGTTTATCATTCTACATTGTAGTTTGTTGTTTCTATTCTCATTTTAGAAATGAGTTTTTGCACATATTTTTGTTTTAACTCTTATTGCGATAAGTATGTTCTTAAAGTTCAAAGCCTTTGACGATAATGATGATGTTTGATTATATTTGAATTTTAAGACTTTTATCCTTGTAATGAAACATAAAAAAAATTGTGTAATTTAGTTTTGCATATTTAGTTTGATTGTTATATTGTTATACATGCTTTAGTATAAAAATTAGATTTAAATAAAAATTTATTTTTTTGGCTTATAACCGTTAGTGGCCCGTTAGCCCGAAGCCTGCTAGTGGGTTAGGGTTAGGTTCGCAAAAATGCTAGCCCGCATAGTAGTGGTCCGTTTAGCCCGAAGACCGTTTAGCCCGAGTCTCGTTAGTGGCTAGCCCTATAGGGCTAGGGCCACCCGCTTAACATCTCTAAGCACAACCAATTAATTGCAATGAAAGGTAATCGACAGTATATGATTTATAGTACTTGATAAAGTTTAATTATAATATTTAAACCATTAAATTATTAAAAAAATATTATAATTATACTAAAATAATCTATTGATTATAGGCCAATAGAAACTGGCCCACCTAATTTCTGGAAAAAGAAAAACAACAACGTAAATTAATGCCTCAAATTATGGTAAAAGGTTGACCCAACTCTTATTTGGGTAGAATGATAATGGGCTTAATAATAAGTATTGAAAGGGATTGAACAAAGTAGCATATGGCCCAACTATAATTGGCCCAAACAGTTTTTGCACAATTAATAATTTAACACAGCAAAACCTAGCGGCTAGCGAAAGAAAGAATCTACATTTTTTTTTTTTGAAGCAAGCGGCGATTACAATTGTTAACATTTCTAACCTTGAACTTTCATCACAAAAATTTCTCTATCAAAAATACATGTTTTTTTTATTTGCGGTTGCTGCAAAATTCTTCAGATGATTTTTTATGATTCTTCTCCGAATTTTTACCATTTATTATATTCTTCAAAAAGTTCTGTGGAAATCGATTAGAAATATTATGTGTATCTATCTTTCGAGATTCTGAAAAATTAAACTCTGATTTTGAAACCCTGATTTTTCAAACCCTGGTCTATAATGCAAACCCTGATTTTTACCGTGATTTATACTCATGTGACATGTCCTGGTTTTTCAGATCTACTATTTTTTATTACAGAGATGAAAAATCATGTTTGAATGATGTAAATCAATTTTATTGGTATTTTACTTTTTGAATGTGTAATTGTGATGAAATGTCTAGGTCTATGTTTTTCTAATATAGATCAGCACATTTTTTCGAATGGGTAGATATTTTTTTTTATTTCGATTTTCATAGGAGTAGCATAAAATATATACTGAACACTGGAAACAAACTGAGTTATTTTTTAAATCTATTTTTTAATATTCAAAATACTTTCGGATCTACATACTATGTTATATTTATATATATTGGAGTTGTATATATATATATATATATATATATATATTTAGAATGAAATATTTTGTTTATCAAATATGAAAATCTAAGTTGATTTTGAAAGACTTGTAATTCGTTTATCTTAGATTTCAATATTTGATCAGTATGTTTTAGTATAGGTTCTGATTTACAGCAACTATATGAATTTTTTTTTTCAAAAAAAGATCTTATATTCAAACATTTCATTTTTCTAGTAGTTCTGTTTTTATTTTAATTTTAGGGTTTTTTTTGGATAAAAATTCCGATATATATATATATACACACACACATTTCTAACAGATCTGTTTTATTTTGGTTTTTATAGGATTTTCAAAAGTGAAAATTTCGGATCTATAGTTTTTTTTTCAATATTTTTATATGTTTGTGTAATTTCTATACTTTCTTTTTTTAACTCAATTGAGTTTAAAACCCATTTTAATTCAATATGTGCCCAATATGACATATTTATAATGTTTCCTGGTAAGATCTATTCAATCTTTTTAAATATGCGCATCCCACGGAGAAGGCCTGGACGGGCGGTGGAGGGTCGACGGCTGTTGCCGTATCTGCGGCGGCGCTTGATAGTTTCAAATTCCTGGTTATTGTGGCTCCGGGTAACTTTTGAATCCCTTTCGTCGATATTCAAATTTCAAGGTGTATGCTTTACTACTAATTATATTATGCATTTTGATTAACTATTGGCCAAAACACATCATTTTTAAGCTTTTTGGTGAACAGGGGCGTTATGGGATTTGGAAAGTATTATTTTGGTTCAATTTTCTTCTGTCCGTTGTGGGCTTATAGTATTTGATAATTTAGAAATTGCCTGCGAAGATAAATACGAAAAGAATAAATGAAATGCAGACTGGAATTGCAGCTATAGACAAATCTGATTTCTGAATTGAAAGATTTTCTGACAGCATTATCAATGCATACTAATCCTTGACCATTTTTGTTTCCGTCCTGGGCAAAGTTAATAGTTCTGTAGATTGTGAGTATACTGAAAGTTGTTTTAAGGAATGCTTAAACTAAAAAGGACAAAAAAAAAGAATTATATTTGGAGTCGAAAACTAATTATTTTTCAACATATAGTGTTTAATTTGCCTTGCAATATTTATGGTTTCTATCATTCTTAATTTATTACATGTTTTTTATTTCGTTAAGTTTAAAAATCGATCTCAGTCAGCTTAAAAAATTAGATGTAACCAATAAAACTTAATGGAATTAAGCATCATATACATGATAAATAGCAAAAAAAACAATGAACAAAATTAAAATAAGACTACAAAACTAAAAATTTATAAACTGATAAGTAGTGAATAGAAACGGATTTCTTTGTAGAATAGGTTGAAATTTGCTAATTTGTTGGATTGCTTATAACATGAAATCCCTGGAAAAAAAAAAGAAAAACAGAAAGGGATTACATAAAAAACATAGAATTTAATCCATTATACTGTGAAATATATTGTAATAACATATTGAAATCAATTGTAACAACATACCTCTGCAACGTAAAAAATACATTATAAACTAAAAGTAGTTGAGTTGTCTCACAGATCATTTTTTGGGTTGGATGCGTTTTAGAAGTTAAATATACTTTCAGTAGTTCTTTGACATTATCTTTGTAGGTTTATTAATATGGACCGATTCTTGATGAAATGATTCTGAAATGAATCATTTTTAATTGCAGATTCTTTTGTCGACCAAAATCTTAAATTATATGAAATAATTTATTCATGAATTTACTGTTGCAGTAAGACGGCAACACTATCGTCTATAATAGACCCTTTGCAAATATGTGTTTTTCTGCTTTTTGAAAGTTCATTTTCTCTAAGGTGTGTTCTTAATAATGTTTTTGTTGTTTTTGATAGAAATGAAAAATGGCACAATGTTATAATCAGAGAGACAGAAAGAATATGGATATGGCAATGAAAGAAAATCAAGGCAGTCGGTAAGATTTTGAAAGAGTATGTCCTGATTTTTTGTTTCCTTTTTTCAGTTTGAAACAAAATTTTTTGATTCCGTATTTTGCTTAAAGTTTGTTATAGGGGCATCTTATAAGCAAAACTAATCTATTGTGTGTTCGCATAGATAAAAAAGATGAACCTAAGCATTTAGAAATGTCCATTTCATTTTTCATATGAAACCTGTTTTATCATGCTTTATAAAACAATACAACATAAGAAATACAATAACTGACCTTTTGATGAAGCACTGTTGATCTTGTGCCTGTTTGAGGTGATTGTATAAAGTGTGATCTTGATAGAAGTGTTGAATGCAAATGGTTCTCCTGCAAAACTGATTCAAAATAGAGAGATCTCGTAGCATGAATTATATATCCAGAAGAAAAGATGAAAAAAGAACAGTGTCCATACCTTTGTTTCATTCAGATCTTTTATGTAAAAGTTGCTTGTTATGTCGATGAGAATGTATATGTTGCTGGATTGTAAAGGCCTGTATGAAACAGTTGCCTTTTAATGTTGATGAATGAAACAGGGTAGGAACTAATTGTTGTTTTGGTTGAGCTGAAACGTGTGAAATACAGTTTTGTAATAGTTGGGAAACTTCAACAACTAATTTCTAATCAGTATATAATGAAAAAACAATATAGAAAAAATTATGCAATTGAAACAAATCAAGGATTAGAAAAATGAAATCATACCTTGATGTCATGAAAGAAGCATTCCGAACTGAAAACTTCAGATGAAATTGTCATATGCAGGTGCTGTATCGGCATGGACCAATGACATTGTTAATGTCCATTACATATTCATAGGATTAAGGTCCTTAACCCATGTAAACAATGGAGCTTTTTCTGCATAAATCTTTGTATACTATTGCTCGAAAGAGTGTTTTTGAATCTCGATGGTAACATATTTATAGTTAAGTTTGTGGGTGACGGAAGAATATTGTAAAACTTTTCACCGCTCAAGGTTTCCATGTTGCTTAAATGTATATGCAATTATGCATTGTGTTTTGTAATGTAGAATTTTATTTTCATATAAATAGTTTGTAGTACACGACTAATTTCATATTTCGAGTGGTACTTTTTCTGCTCGAGGAAAACAATCGCGAATTAATCAAGTTAAATTAACTTTTTATATGAGCGCCATTGCATGCGTATTTATTATTGATATTTGAATTCGTTCCCAAGACAAGCAATTGCTACAATCAATAAAATGAATTATTTATATACAACTGGTAGACCAATTTCAAATTTGAATTCCCTTTTCTATGCCCAAGACAAAAATTATAATCAATAAAATAATGTATTTCAATTCTCCATACAAAAAAGTAATTTAATATCTATACTTTAATAAATCAGAATTTTTTTTAGCTATTCCAGATTTTCCAGATTTGGTAACAGCATTTTGGCGGGATTTTGCCATATTTGGAAGAAGTTCTTGATTTTATATATATATATATATATATATATATATAGATATAGATGTAGAGAAGTTTCAAAAGAATCAAAATTACATTAACCTTTGAAGTTAGATTTCGACTTACATTTCGCTCCAACGATTAGTTGACCTAACGAAATTTGTCGACATCATCAAATAGTTTATAATTATACCCTTCAACTTTTCCAAGTAGTACAATAGCCTCAATTTTTCGTCTGGATATTTGTAACAATTAGAAAAATGAAGGGATGAAATTGTAAAATGTAAAAAATTCGGGCTATTCGTAATATATATATATAGAATTTGAGGGATGTAATAATAAAATATTTGATGATGTCAGTAAATTCCGGCAGTTAACTAACTCTTACGTAAAAATGTAAGACAAACAGAGTTTCTGTAATTTTAAAATTCTCTTGATTTTTTTTTAGTCCCCCAAACCTCAGGATTTGTTTTTTTCTTTTTCTCTTTTTTTTTTGTGTCCCTGCAAATATTTGTCTAGTACTTTAAGTCTTTTAACATTTTTGTCATGAAAAGTCAAGAATTTTCAAGTCCTTGGGTGCAATGTGAAGATTAACGCAAAATGCTAATAAGATTCTAAACTTATTTTCCTGTAATTCTACTCGGCTTAAAATTTTAATGAAATTCAAGTAACACGTTTTTCCACCCTCTTGTGTGCATGTGTCACACTCTGACAGCTTCATGATGACTCGGATCCTTTGCACACTTCATTACAAATGTCCTATATATCAAATATGACCTTTTGACCCAACAACTTATCAAGAATGGCCTTTGACCGACATTTATTGCTAAAAGAAAAATAGAAAAAGGTAGAAATTGTAAACTTCCCAAAATGCCCATCATAAAAGACGCAGGGTCGATTAATCGACTGATACGCGACTTAAAATTATTAAGTCGGTCAATAATCGTTTAACCGACTCAAATTTATATGGTCGATCAATGATCGATTAAACGACCAAAGTGGGTCGATTAGAATTTGAAAAGCCTCTATGGTCGGTTAATCGACCAAAGTGGGTCAATTAGAATTTTGAAAAGTCCTCTGTAGGGTTTATAAGCCCTCAATCGACTCTAAATGACAATCGTTCAAATCATCACCACTGTCAAAGCGACCGCCATTGATTACCGCCGTTGCTTGCCGCCGGTGCTGCCGTCGTTGGGAGAATATTTGCTTGCGACTTATGTCTATAAAGTAAGAGTTTTATTTTGTTTTTTGAATTAGTTATTTTAATTGCATTGTAAAATATGTTACAGGGTTTAAGGTTTTGAATTGAATGAATGCTATATATTGAATGGGTATTGCATTTTGTTTGAATTGAATGTTAATGTTATTTGGAATGTTAGACTATACATGTTGGGAGTGTTGTATTTTTTGTAGGTCCAAAGGGGTGTGGTGTAAGATTTAGAAGGGGGGTTGAATAAACCTTACCAAATTTTCGATTTTAGTCCTTTTAAATAGTTCAACATAATTGACTCAAATCAGTTGTGTCCTGGGGGACAACTAAGTTGGCTATTCAGCTAAGTTACCCACTCAACAGACTCAATAGAGCTGTTGATAGTATAACTCGGCTTCTTAAGCCAAATACTTGACTTGGCTGATTTGGTTTTTAACAGCGGAAGACTTAACACCCTTTGACTGATTTAAAGCTTGTTTTTAACACTTGATTTTAACACTTAGTTATTTATCAGTTGGATAGAAAATATTAACTAACAGCAGATATAAAGTATATGCAGGAATTTAAATGCTGAAAGTAAATTGACACAAGTATATTTATAGAGGTTCGAAGATGGGGTAATTCTTCTAGTCCTCTCTTCTCCAACTCCTGGAGGAACCCACTAAGTAATAGACCAGTTTACAAAGCGGTTAATAGTCTGGAGACAGCCTTGATCACACAGCTGGCTTCTTCTATGACTCAGATTCTTCACGAGGCAGCTGTCTGGCTACTTCAGCTCACTTCTCAAATTCTTGGATTTGATCACGAAGCCCTCCAACAAACTTGATACTTGGTTCGACCTTGAACCTTTCTACAATCCTTCAACTTAGAAAGTAGAGCCCTTTTGTTTCTTCAAATGTTTCCTCTTCAACTGGTTGAAGTTATCTCTCCTTCACAGCTTGTGTTGGATCGAGTTTCTTCGAGTTTTAGGCTTGAGGAATGTCTTGATAAGCTTTGAGAATTTTCAGGTTAATTGCTTGAATATTGCTTAAAAAGTTTGTGTCATTCGTAACCATTTCTCTATAGCTTCCTCAGCCTTTTATATTGTACATTTGAAATTTTCCCGTTGAAGAGATAGACTAGTTTCAAATGTCACTTTGTGTTCGTTGGCTTGTGTTGTCTTGGTCTGCACCCCTTGTGATGTTGATCTTTCCTCGTATTAAATGGCATTCCAGCTTTGCAGGTTCTGACACAAGATGCAGTGTTTCCCATTGGTTCATTCCTTTTGCACATTTATGGACCAAACACTTTTAGACCTGGCAGCTTGACATATTACTATTCGAGTAATATTCTTGACTTTATTCCAACGGATCTAAGTCAGTTGTCTTCACTTGACTGCTGCCTTTATCCTAGGTGACTTGAGTCTGCTTCAATACTATACTCATGTTCGCCTTATGTTTTTAGCTTCACCGCAAGTGTACGGTGCAGTTTATAGAATAGGGTTAGCAAGGTCGAATCCACAGGGACTAATAAATTAATGTACTAAGTACTGGATTATAATAGCCTTATTTTTATCTAGACGATCGAAAGTGAGTGAATTGGTTTTATAAACTAAAGCAGAAATTTATCCTAAGAGAAACAAAGCAAAGAGTGGATTGAAAGATCAAGTAGATGAATGGATTCCTGGGTTGTGGTTTCAGTTAATATCCCATTTTATTATCAGATTAATCAAACCAAAGTCAAATGTATTCTTCCCTATAGACCGATCACAAAAGTAATTTACCATCTCTCTCGAGATGCATGTAAAAGAGTTGATTGGAATATCTATGCTAGCATCTCTACTCAACATGAGATATCCAACTCCCAAAAGCTCAAAAGATTATAAAGCCTCACGAATATTCACAGACTTCTCAATCATGCAAGATATTCATGTCAAGTACTCATAGATCTAGTATTGAAACTCATCGGTTAGAATTATGAATCAATACATCAAACAAGTTAAAGCAATCGTGTTTTGATAAAACAAGAATTAAAGCAAAGTACTTGAATAGGGTTGAAAAACATTACCTTCAATTGCAATTAATCATCAAATAAAAGTATTCATTAACCTAATGCCAAACCTGGGAATCACAAGAAGTTTAGCTAGACATAGAAAACAAATAATTCATAGACAAATTATCCATGTTCATGTCTACTAATCGAATGATAAAAATACTATGGAGTGAGTGAACTCGGGGATGATGACGATCTCTCGATTTATCTTCAATCCTCGAAGGTGTGGTTGCCGTCTTAATCGATCTCTCCGAATCTCCGGTGGAAAATTGCTCTTTTCTCTGCTTTCTAGGGTAAAAATCTGCGTGTCCCTGTTTGGGGCCGTCCCGTCTCTATTTGTACTCCGTTTGGGTCGAAACCTAGTTGAACACGAGTCAGACTCTATTTTTCCCAGAGGCGCACGGGCCGTGCGCGCTAGGACGCCACGCCCTGCTTTGCCTTTGGGTGCCACAGATTTGTCCAAACCATCAAGGGAGCACGTCTTGCCGTGCTATATAGCATGACCAGCCCGTCTTTGTAGTTGAACATTGAGACTTGAGTTTGGGTTGAGCACGGGTTGTGCTAGGGTAGCACGCCCCGCCTGCGTGCTCACCAGAGCAACTAGTACTCGGCCGTTTTCTTCCGTTTTTGCCCGGATTACGCGACTTCTTCTCGATTCGACTCCAAACTTTGTCCTTCACATCAAGTATTGGTGATTCTTTATTGCAATGCTCCGAATTGTTGCCAAAACACTACAATTATCAATAAATTCCTACAAAACGAGCAAAGCGTAATCCTTTTCCACAAAACAGGAATAAAGCCCTATTTACTCATGTAATGCATGCATATCAACACATTCTAGCTAAAATTAAGCCCACAATACATGCAAAATAAATGCCAATCAAACCCCCAAACTTAAACTGTTGACAGTCCCGGTCAACACTTTGTAAACAAGACAACACAAATGGGGTAAAGAAGAGCAACTCAAGAACACCGCATCACAATTCATGTCGTTTATCCATAGGCATCAAGCACAAACCAACCAAGTTTCAAATATCTAACACGGAGCACAAGTTTATCAAAATCATGGCAAATACTTCAAATAACGCTTATCATGGATAAAGTGTATACTCTACTCACTAGGATAATAAGGGACGTGTATTCGCTCAAGTCATATCAATGTTGAAGAATTACCATATGCTTGCAAATCGTCTCACATCTCCGCCACTTGATTGTATGCAATTCACAAATCAGAAAGGACTTTGCTTATGGT